>JAOVVA010000037.1:18602224-18618242 GCA_028565275.1 Leiocassis micropogon
AAGGGGAGGGCGCGTGCACGTAGGCTGCCTACAAATCACACTCTGCAATCATAAACTCGAGCCATGCGCTCGCTCGCTCCGTTCTGTTATTTTCCCCCCACACATGGCAGTAGTAAGCACATCTCGTCGGAATTAAACTTTTAACATCTGAGCTGGTGGCAGATTTTGATTCTCGTGCGCTACCACTCGTCGACTTTTTCTGCACACCGAGCCCTGAACAGAGCGCGTGAAGCTGGTGAGCGAGCCCGCGCGCGACAGCTGAAAGTCGGCAGGCGCTCGCGCGAGGTTTGAGCGGAAACGGGTTTCATGGAGAAGCTTCGCGGGCTGTCAGTGGAGGAGCGGCGAAGCGAGTAAAGGAGAAAATCCTAGGAGTTTTTTTTTTTTTTTTTACAAACCCCTACCGGAATAGCAGGTGATCCGAGGTTTGACAATGTAGCTATTGAGCTCTTTCGCATAGCCTAAATGGCTTCTTTGGATTTACCGGTATGTGGTGAGATTGAGGCGCAGCGGCCGCGACATTTCAACCGAACAATTGAACTATTTTGGACAAATCCGACTGAAAACACGACCTCTATTTACACCAATTTAAGGTAAATACAAATATACTCATACACAGTCACCGAGACCGCTTAATCTGGTACATTGTCTCTTCTCACAATAATGCAACAAACTTCAGCCGAACCGCTGCTTCATTATCCACGCTTTAATGAACTTTAACAATTAAATTTCACACTGACATGGCTGGAATGATTAATAACACTTAAGTACACTGCAGAAAAACAACAACAATCTAACAGTGTTTGAGTTTCAAAAAAAAAAATAATAATAATAAAAATCACATATCCATGTAAAGCATCATTGCTCTCTGCGGTGGACCACGACAATGAAATTCCATAAATATATAATTAATCCACATCTGGTTATATTTGTAATGCTCCACAGATCAAGGTTTTTTTAAGCCTTGAGAATGTGACTTGATTCAGTTTATCTGACACACACACTCACTCACACACACACACACACACACACACACACACTTGACAGCATGGAACATTTGATTTGTGTTGATGTAACTGGAATAGATACCTACAGTAGGTCTGTGCAACAACTCTGGAGGCACCTCAGTTTCCGAGCCCCTCTGAGACATGTATTTGGTATTGAAGGGCCAAGAGGGAATCTGTGCTTAAATAATGCATGCACGCTCACGCTTGCGGACCCACACACACCTGTGTACATTCCAAGCTATTACTCATACTCATGGTAAAACAGGACACATTATCTGCTTGCACACTGGAAGCCTAGTCACTACTGATGTACCTGGAGGATTTTCAACTAAATGTGTTTACTTATATCAAAGTGAATTGCACTTTGTGTCTGGGAAGAAAAAAAAAATGCACTACCCTATCAAACAGACATGCAGGGCTTTGATAACACAATGATTATCAGACATACTATTTTCAAGACTAAACTCCACAAACAGGCATTTTGAAACCCCATTTCAATTCAGTGCTGGAAGTCTGTAGTTTTAATCAGATATCAGCAATGCAGACACTCTTTTCATTACACAGATGACCAAGTAGACTAATAACCCTAGGTCACTTGAATATTTCCTTCATCTCATCCATTCTATTTATTAACACATGTAATTTCTACAGTTCTCCAGGAATGAATAAATTTGTCTTGTGCATTGATATTTCATGTTTTACCCTCAGCAGTCGCCAGTGCCTTTTGTCTCTTATTCCTCGCCATGTCACCAAGGACCTCAGTCATTTCCCCAGACTTATTTATGAACTATCACCATCATGCACTAACATTTTATTAGGCCTGTAAAAGCCAATGGAATTAATCAGTCTTTTTTCTCCTTCCCTACCCAACAGGACTCTCACTGTTAAGGTTTTAGCTCTTTCCATTTCTTTTAGAAAACACACATTTGCATGTAAATATTTGCGCATGCACAAACTTTCCCTCCAACCTGAATATTCTAAAACATCATATCTAGTTGCATATAAAATTGTAATCCAGTGCAAGTCTCCTCATTAGGACAGAATTAATTCATCTCCACTATGGATAATGTATTCACAACGATGCCATTACCACATTTCTTAAATGCTAATGATTTTCATATTAGGATGCCATTGATCATTGGCAGCTCCTCACACCTGAAGCTGCCTGGTAGACTTTTCAAAGACAACTGGAGTACAGCACAGAGTGAAATCGGCCAAGGATGCATACATTCAATGTGACTATAAAGATTATAATTTTTTCTCCACAAAAGTCAATAAGACAATTAGCAGTGTCCTTGGTAGAAATATAGCTTCAAATAAGAATTTATACTGCATTTACAATCATGTAATAACACTTTGTGTTATAGGTTTATAGAGATGTGCAGAGCTGTGTTGTGGAATGCATGTATCCACAACAGACAAATACTATTTATCTGAAAAATGATCGTGTGAAAAACAGCATTTTCACTAGTGCTATCTCTTATAACATACAGGCAGTCCAGCCACAGAGAAAACACGCTTTGTCAGCATGCCTGACCACAATTTGAACACAATTAATTAGTGAGAAATAAGACAGTAACACTGTGATTAGTGTACACCTGATGCAGACATTTTGGAGTATTTGCAGATAGAAAGGAAAAACTTTCATGACTTAAGAAAAAGAAAAATGAGCTGATGCACAACTGTACTAGGCTGATAAAGGTTACATTCATGTACTGACAAATTTTAAGAAATGTAAATAAAAGTAAGCAACTAGTTCTCAGACACAGCTTGCCCTCAAATAACATGAAACCCCAACATAACCCCCACCCTCCAAAAAGAGAGTCCATTCTGCTTCTTTATTCTGTGCATTAAAACCCACTGTGCTCCTGTTCAAATTTAGCTGAAATGATGAACATAGCCACAGGGAGAATGAGACTACTGCCTATTCTAGACAATAATTACTGAAATACCTACCGCACAATTACTAAGCCCTGATATTGTATACATATTTGATACAGTGTATCTATTCCATCTTATTACTAGGATTTAAGTAAATATTTTTATAGTAACAGCTTGGCAAGTCCAACATAAATAAATATTCTCTTCCTTCAGCATATTTTAATTTTATGCTTATTAGTATGTCAATCCATACTAAAAAGTATAAACCCTATAACCTATAAGAGTATCCCCTGATACTCTACACAACATTGTATTCTAAAAGTGTCTTGTTTCTTCTTTTATTCCAGGCATGTTACCTTCACCCCAGGTGTGTTTGTCCACCCTGGTTACAGTCAGCACGATGGCTGTGCTTGACCTCTATCTCCTGGAACAGAGCATGCTTGGCCGTGGGAGTAGGTCTTGGCCAGCTACATGGGCGTGCACCGCTGTGGCCCTTGGTGACCTGGGTTTCCTGCTGGCACTTCGCTTTGTGTCGGCTGGCGTTGCATCGGAGGCACGCTCGCCACGGCGTGCCTTTGCCAGCGCTCTCTGGTTCCTGTTCCTATCCTTGCTGGAGCTCAAGCTTTTCTTTGTGTGCCAGAACTACAGGCATGAACGGCGGCCAGCCGACCCACTGGCACGCAAAACACTCACGCTTCTGCTCTCCGTGGGGCTTCCCTCGCTTTTTCTAGTACTGACTGGAGCTGAGCACGTAACGCCGGCACACCGAAAGCAGGAAGTTCGTGCCAGGCTCCTTTGGGTGGCCCTTGACCTGCTAGATGTGCTGGACTTGCAGGCTGGCCTGTGGGAAGAAGCACAAAGTATTGCTTTAGTCCCACTATGGGTTGATGGTGTTATCTTCTTCTATTGCTATGTGCTACTGCTTCTCTTGCCCTGTGTCTCACTCACTGAGCTAGCACTTCCAGGACTGAGGCGGGCACGCAGGGAAGCTGTATACCCATGGCTCAGTCTGTTTGCCATTAATGTGATGACACTGGCGCTCAGGGCTGTGGGTGTACTCTGGTACAGGGACCCAAGGATATCCACAGTGTTCGTGGGGAAGAATGTACTGGCACTGGTTGTTAAGCTTAGATCAGCTTGGGATATGCACAGAAACAGTAGCGGCGGAGGACAGGGAGAAGGGGGTGACGGTGGAGGAAGAAACCAGCGCTTGGGGATAGATGCGGAGCAAGTGGAGCAAGGGCAGAGTGGCACAACTCCATCCACTCGGGATCACACACTCTTGCGGACTCATGGCCAAAGCCATATACGGCTGGATCATGCTGAGAGCTCCCTGGGGTCTGCCTACATTTCACAGGAGCTCTAGATGGACAGCTCAGCCACTGTGAATAAGCAACAATGAAAGACTTAACTTTTTGGTCACCAGTTGTCCTTCCTGTCTGGGTTTTGGCCAGAAACAAGTAATAACTTGTGCACACATTCTACTAGTGCGAGTTGTATTCTGATTTTGCTTTGTTTTTCATTGTATGAAGAGAGTCATTTCTTTTATCCATTGCCTTTCTGGCCCTAAAATATTTCATTTGAATGCAAAGAATCATTTAGACCATGTTCCGTGTTTATACACAAAAGAAAAAAAAACACCATTATTACTTTTTTTTTTTTTTTTACCATTAGTACTTTCCTGGTGGATTATACACAATGCATTTGTAGGTTCCCAAAATTACTTTTCATCATGTTAGTACGTAGTGCTTCTCTTGATCTTTAACATCAGTTGCATAATTAAGCATTACCTTCAGTGGGAGTTTAAAGTTTTTATGCTAGTTAAGTATTAACCTTCCTCTTCATTTTTAATATTACAGTTTTATCATGGCAGTCTGCAAGTTGCTATACACTTCTTTCCCTTATAGGCAAAATTACACAGAATCAGTTATATTTCATCATTTGAATTAGGTGAGATATAACTATTAAACCATTAAGCTACCACGATGACTAATCTTACATTTACGCTATAGCCAAGCTTGTCTTCATATTTTAGTCCTGTTAGGTCTGTGCTTCATAACAGTGAGGAATATACACATAAGATGCAGTTTTAAATTAATTTACAGTAAATCACATTTAATGTTTAAAATGTTTATTACTATACAAATTATGGTTTTCATACACTTTTGTTTTATTCAATAAAGTAAAGAAACACATTTTTGTCTTGTGCTAATATATGTATGCTGACCTTCTAAACATTGTTAAAACAAAAACTGTTTTTAAAAGATTGTAAAAATAAAACTGTTATTGGGTAGTCATTTTACTGAGTTTTACAAGTTACTGATTATGTAATAGATGAAAATGCATGAAAATAATTGACTCATTAAAGTTGTTGACTCATGTAAAGTTATTGACATGTTCACAAAAGGGTATAATTAAATGAATAGAAAATTTAAAAAAATTATAAATTAAATCCTTAAAGTGGGCATAGTAATGAATAAAAAAAATGCACAGACATTATTAATTACTGAGATTACTTATTATTTTATTCAACAACAACAAAAAAGAAAAACAATTTAAAATGTATAGCCTAAGTAGACTAAATCCTGTGCACACATTATGATTTCATAGATTAAGTAAGGTGCACGAGAAACTGGGTATAATATCTAAAAATATACAAATTAAATTTAAGTGCTATTTTATAATGTGCCAAATAAAGCAAGGGGTGGGGGTCGGATGCCATATTGTGAAATTACACCAAAGATGTTTATTTAGGTGCTTATCATTTTCTAATTTATATATCATACACATCTTTTTATTACATTTGTAAAATTGCAAAACCTCGTAAGTCTGATACAAACCTCAGGAATGTACATGTTTTTACACACAATAAAAAAAGAAAGATGATCACAGCTTTTTAAAGCATTTTCTGAGAAAAATGTACCATGCACAGACACACACACACACACACGCACACAAAAGAAACGACCAAAGAGAAAAATAGGACACATTTGAGAAATGGAGCAAATTAATAAAGTGCCTTCTTATGGGCAACAATTAAATCTAAGTTTATTGATTTTGTTCACCACATCTTTTTATTTTTTTTACACTATATTGTCTAAACCACAGAATTACTACACATCTTCACTGTGATGTTTGACAACAACCAATTCCACATTAGTCTGGATAAAGAATGATAAAACAGCTCTAAGATATCTGATCAACTC
This sequence comes from Leiocassis micropogon, assembly GCA_028565275.1. Classification (NCBI taxonomy): domain Eukaryota; kingdom Metazoa; phylum Chordata; class Actinopteri; order Siluriformes; family Bagridae; genus Leiocassis; species Leiocassis micropogon. Next base: position 18,608,316 of record JAOVVA010000037.1, read on the forward strand.
TCTGATCTCATATTTTAAAGATCTACAGCGACTCTCAGGATGCTGTCTGAGGAAGGATTTGCACTGATAGACAGATGTGTCATCTGTATTTGGGTAAATCAAGTTTTACTGTAGTGAAAACACTGTCAACATATCCCTATTCATCATCATCATCATCATCATCGACATCTTTAGATTATTTAAATGCATGCGAAATGGCATGTGAAACAAATATAAGGTGGGAGGGGGGGATTATAGTGAAAGCTGATTCACTTCAAATCCCCCATTTATCACTGCTATTATCATAATTATGTTCAGTAGAAAGAGAGTGAAGTGATTGCTTGTGTAATTATGGCACGAATCTCACACACATCTGACTGAAATGCCAAGAACAACAAGCCTTAGGAGGTGGTGACACAGAATGTCATGGCCTGGAGAACTGACAGAGATTTCATTCTAGCTCCATCAGTCATTTCTAACGCACTGTGCGCTTTCCTGCCTCTCCACTAAAACACTTATTAACCTAATTCATTAAAAAGGGACTTGTTTTTCAAAGGCCTCAGTGCTTACATTCAACTTCATGAACACATGAGCTCATGTGATTTATGGGTGAACAACCAACACTGCTTTAAGCGGGATGATAAATGACAATAAAAAAAAGAATGACACAGGGCACAGAAACCGTTTTAAAAAAAATTTTTCATACCAACACTACATGGGATCTGAACGAGCTTGCCAGCTTTGCAGCAGTGTTGATATAAAGTGTTAGAAGAAGAAGCGGGGCGAAAAAATTGAGTGGATCAAAAGATCAAGAGAAAATTTAAGTAGAACAACAGTGTGACTGCAATCACACTAATTATTACAAAAAAAAATCTAGCAGCAAAATTCCTTATTTTTATTTTAAAATGTACAGAATTGCACGTTTTTGCTCAAATTGTGCAAACTGCTGTCAAGCTAGGTGACAGTTTATGAGACACCACTATTGGCCATTTACCCCTCCTTTCCTTATACTTTTTTATATTCTCTATCCAGTGGTAGCAGTTTTTTTTCCTGAATCATAATTTATTCACCTCTGCTGAAATTGTCAGCTCCTTCTTCCATTCTTGTTCTCCTTCCTTTATTTATCTCATTTGTTTAAGTTTGCTCCCCAGCCGATATGCACCCTACCTCTATATCTTTACTCTGTCAGGGTTGGTTAGACAGAAAAGAGGATAACTGAAAAAGCAAGAGGGGGAGATTAAAGGGCCAGTGCCTAAAGCTAAAAGGATGCTGTGCACAATTTATTTACAGTTTACTACAACCCCATACACACAATCTCTCTCTCTCTTTCACACACACACACACACACACATACACACATACACACATACACACATACACACATACATACACACACAGTGCATCAAAGAATGGGCGCAAGCAAAGCTGATGACCGTGTTTTGAAACACACAGTGAATAAACACATGGCATTGCCTCGCTCGACTGCAACTCATTTTATCTCATTTCCAAGGCTGAACAGATTCCTGTATGCTAGTAAGTACACTCTGGTGGCCAGACAAAAGTGCCTTTATAGAGAGAAACACCGGGCTCGGTTATTGTCATTAGGACAGACAGAAGCTTAATGGCATCATTAGAGTTTCAATTACATTCTTACTTAACTAGGTGTTTTATGTGTAAACAGCTATACAGCAGTGTCAGTAACTGCTATATGAAACATCATTCTCTTTGATAGACAGTACAAAGGATTAAAAGTAAAAAAAAAAAAAAAACTGCTTACCTGTCCCAGGATTGGGCCCAGTGGAGGTCCTGGAGCTGCCTGTCCCGATCGAACAATAGCTCTGATCACACCACCCACTTCCACCTTCTTCACTGCTTTTGCTGCCTTGGATATTTTGGACATCTCTTGTGCGTTTTCCTGGACCGTGGCCTCCCTGTTCACAAAAGTAATTGCCAAGTTCTAATTTAAGGCATTAAAAATTCAGCGCTCTACAATCGATACATGACCAGAGGCAAAATAATGCGTTGCACACCACCTCTCAGATGCGCTTCATGGTCTAAGACCACATTCATAGAGCAGGCAAATGCGGCCTAAATTTGACATAGATATGTTAACTAAATGGACAAAGTAAACAGCAAAAAAAAAAAAAAACTAAACAAAAACAAAGGCACAATAAATCTGACATCCATAATTCAGATCTGGGCCACTTTTATACGTGGTACAAGAAGCCGAAATATATGTGATACGTAGCAATGTGACCTCTGTCTAAAGAGGCAGATGGTAGTTATGTGACTTTAATGTCAATCCAACTCAACATTCATCATAATTTCATGCACTTGGGAAGGCAAAATAATAGTGAAGGAGAATGTTTGTGGTGGGATAGTGAGGAAATAGACATCGTCAACATCTGGGATAATGGTGTTGTACAAGCAAAATAACAAGGAACATATCAGAACCACACTGCCCGAATGCAGAGATCTGAGAACATGGCTGCAATGCCAAAGGAAAGTTAAAAGAACAAAAGCAAAATTGAAAAAACAAAAACGAAACAAAAACAAGGATGTGTACCAAAGAAGTGTGGATGTGGCTGAGCAACCTGCCCTTTTTCCAGTGAGCTTGAGCACATCATGTGTACACATCAAAACTGGAAGATGGACGATAACAGAATAGCCTGAAACGTGGGGGCTCACACATGCACACGTGCACAAACACTACTGATCCATTATAAGCACAGCTCAGGCTCTATAAGGCACAGTAATCCCTATAGGCTTATATTATGCTCCACACAAGGGTGCTAGAGCGTAGCTAGGGTAACGCCTGAGGATTCATTCAAGACCGAATTCAATTGACAGATTCGATCAATTACTTGAGTGATGCAACGGCCTCAACTTTTGTTTGTGCAGAGGTTATTTTAAACACCTACCACCCCCCCCACACACACACATATTCTCTTTAAGCTCCTTACACGCAGATTAATGGGCTACAAATTTTGTGAAATCAGTATGGAAGAATGGCTTTGCAAATAGCCTAACGGCATACAAACCCCACAGCATGTCTTAAGTGCTGTTTAATCAGTCACGGTATAGTCACATTAATGCAATGCGAAGTGATTAATAGAATCCATGAGATAGTACACCCAGTAAGAGAAAAACTCACTTGGTAGAAACAGCCACAGGGGACCCGCTTTGAGCTTTGTTGCCACAGATCACAGATCTAAGCACACAAAGAGACAAAAGCAAAAGAAAGCCTTTGAAGAGCATTGAAATAGAACAAGTGTGACCAGAACCTGTACTTTTTAATGTGTGCACGGTATAGTGCAGAGGGAGGTTCAGTGAAAATACCCGCACTTGATTTGCTTTAGAAATGCCAAGCACGTCAAGCCCTTTATTTCCAACCTCTTTACGCTGCTGCTCTAACGCATTTACACTCTTTATGAAGCATGTTGCAGGATGGATCAATTTATTAGTCAGTCAGAGAGGGAACGCCTGGCAACCTCTATGTACTATTCAGAATCTGAGGAGTCTGCAAGCAGGCCAAGAGGCGCAATTTACTGAAAAAGTGCTTTTCGATCAGTGTTTCACGTTACCAGGACCAGTAAATGCCGTTGTTCTGTGTTTTGTTTAGTCGATGCTTGGTTGTCGCATCCCAACACTTCTCTGGTCTTGGAATCATTTCTGACAGAAGAATAAATAATAAAATGATTGTTTTTTCACCCCGACACTCCTTGCAGTGGAGTGACAGCCAGTTTGAATGTCAGCCGACCAATTTCAGGATGTTGGTGTTTATAAAAGCGTACACTCTTTATAAAGCACACACAGGCCTTTTAAAGGCACTTTAAATGTAAAGTCCCTATGAAATGGCTTCTTAGTTCTGATTTGATTCTTTATGTCAGAATGAATCGCTTGAATTATTTGCACAACAGCAAAATGCTACACAGCGGAATCTAAAGAAATCTGACAGAACCTACAGTAACTAAATATAGACAACAGCACAGAGATTAACAAGAGGATTTTACCTTCACTTTCTGATGGAGAAGCCCTGACAATGTCAACTAGATATGACTGACCAAACAATATTTGATTGAAGTATAAAAATGAAACAAGAACATTCCCTCATTTTATGTTACGTACGAACGTTGTGCTTAAAGAGCTCTGAAACACCCTTTTGATTTCAGGGGCACTTAATGAATTTTTTATTTTTTTTGCAATGTAAAGAAATTAAAGGATAGTATGTTTTCAAAATGTTGTTATACATGTACACATTTTTATACCTAAACTGAGTATTTTAAATGCATATTACATGCATCAGTATTGCCCATATATAGGCGAACAAACCAGTTATATTTTGTCCCACTGAAAAATAAGTTTAATATTTAAATTTAATCACAGTGCCTTGATTTTTATTTGGCTGTGGCAGGAATGGAGGGAGAGAAAGAGCAAAGAAGGGGAGGAGCAGAGTGGCAGTAACAAACTAATGAGAGAAAACGGCAGATGGAGCTGATAAAACATTCGCCTTTACTGTTAACGCTGAAGCATTAATTATCCTGTTTGTTGGATTGCAAGCTAATAACTTGAAATCCTAAAAAAGCCAACAAACTAGGGGTGTAATGATACTCTTTAGTCAGGATTTGATTTGATGCACGATACTGGTTTTATTCTCAGAATATTTTGAAAATAATTTTCATAAAGAATGAAGTCTTCTTTTTTTTCTTTTACAATAATTTTTCCAATAATTAAATAAACAAAAGCATCAGAGCAGGAGAAATCTATTAAGAAAGAATAAGCTCTGTAGCAGGACCTAAGACACGATTTTAACTTGCAGTAGAGCTCCAAAGTCGGCTAAAATGCCCGACATCCATATAGGTATTTGAAGGCTAATAATGTTCTGATGATTGTCTTTTACAGTGCAGGTTCTCCATGAAAGAATGAGATTACATGACTAGCATGTTCTCTATAAAGTTTATCTCCATGGGATGCACAGATTGGGTCAATGGGTGTTCAAACAGTGTGGCTGTTAGAGAATTATGACTCGCATGTGAAATGCACATTCTGGAGATAAACCTTGTTCCATGTAGCATCTAGTCATTACACCATAATGACAAACTGTTAATTAGCTGATATTATGCAGGGCTCAGGACAAACGTAAATCTTTACTCATTCACTCACTCGTCGTCTATACCGCTTTATCCTGTATTCAGGGTCGCGAGGACCTGGAGCCTATCCCAGGAGGCTTAGGGCACGAGGCAGGGTAGACCCTGGACAGGGTGCCAATCCATCGCAGGGTACACACACACATACACTCATTCACACACTACAGGCAAATTTGGCAATGCCAATTAACCTAACCTGCATATCTTTGGACTGTGGGAGGAAACCGGAGTATCCAGAGGAAACCTACCAAGCACGGGGAGAACATGCAAACTCCATGCACACAGAGACGGGAATCGAGCCTGGTCGAGAATATGTAAATCTTGAGAACCCCAAAATAGTTACAAGCTAAATCAACTTTTTAAGAGCCAAAAATGTAACCATCATTTAAAAACATAAATCAGGTGAACTGCTGACTCAGCATTTGGGGTGGGGGTGGGCGTGAGCTCACTGATACTGGCTGTAGAGCTCTCTTGGCCCTCGGCTGCGAGCATCATCATCATCTGCAGCATCATCCGGGAATTGAATTAGCGATCTCCGGATGATAGGGCGAGGACTTTCGACTGCGCCACTCGAGGGCCCACTGGCGACAGTTTCAACCGCGATATGGGGCCCTGCTATGTTACCTGCACCGTATAGTAAACCAATTTCATAAAATCACCTTACACAACCTTTCAGCCTCCCTCCTCACAATACTGAACAATAGCATTTTACCATACAACTTGCTCTTAAGACATAAAACCAGCACTTATCTGCTATTTTCATTGCTGTTTCTGTAAGCTTTTCTCAAAATCCTCTTGATTTCATCTGACTGCTGACGCCATCATCCACAAAGAGCTTTAAGAGCAGGTACAGGATCTCAGTTTAGGGCATATAAAGGAAATTCCAAAACATTAAATGCATCATGGAACATTATGAAGCCCACCATCAACCCAGCCCAGTGAAAAAAAAATGGGGCACCAGAGTGACATTACTCAGAACCGGATGTCTTTCCAACATTGACAAAAGGACAGCAAGGAGGTGTAACAGCAAGGCTGCCAAGAGACCTACACTAAAGAACTGTAGAAATATCTGGCAAGTGATGGTCATGCCCTGCATGTGACAACAATCTTTTGTATTTTTTACATGTCTGGGTTAAGGAGTAACATGGCACTTTTAGATTAAAAGAAAGCCCTTTTCGAAGTGGGTTTCTTTTCCCCCCAAAGGGGCTTTCCTCTAATCTAAAAGTTTGCTTACATGGAAATCTGTATTGTGGCCTGATGAGACTATGATAAATGATTTTCGCCATAATTCTTGCCACAATGCAAGATAATTTATCACTTAGTCTGCACCAAAACAAAAGTGAAGCATGGTGGTGGCATCATCATATTAGGACTGTTTCACTTGAGCCGGGACAGAGAAACAGACGAACATTTACAGAGTAACGTTACACAGCTGCTAAGAAGACCTCCTCAACATGCAGTCTTCAATTGCGTCTGGCAATTTACACTAAAACAACCAATCTGGCATAAAGCCCTTTCACAGCATGTGCTTTTAAAGTCCCAATATATCACTATTTCTTTAACAAGTTGACACAGGTCTTGGAGCTCCCCCAAAGTGTATCTGTTCATGCTCCAGCTGAAATAGCCCTCAGATAATGCATTTTTTTATACCTCAAACTCCCTGCATGTCACTCCTCAGTTTCAGTATCTATGTAAATGAGCTAATGCTGAGCCACTCCCTGAGAGAGAAGAGCAGAACTGAGGAACAAACCGGTGGAGATGCATCTCTTTATATGAGGTCAAAATAGGGGGGAAATAATTGGCTTGGTTAAGTACTAAACAATACAAAAATGCAAAAATTACAAAAAGCTGGGAAAGTTATTTTTTTTTCATGGTTTTTGTTTATATGCTCACATTCTCTTGAGACTCACCTAAATGTCAAAAAAAAAAAAAAAAACTAAAAAATGCATTTTGCATAATATGGTCCAGAAATCAGAGGAGGTGTGACATGCTATACATAATGGTATATCTGCTATAAATATACCAAGCATGTTATTGCTTGCAAAACAATTACGGCATGTAAACCGAGTGCTTTGTGGTTAGTTGCTAACTGATCACTGTTTTTTTAAACCTTATGTTGGTGGGTCTCACACTTCACACATCTCACTGTCACGCCTCTGCTCCTCAATGACAGCTCTCATTTTTACAGAGATTTGGTTTCATCTCTGTGATTACCTCTGCTACTGGACAACGACCGCCGATCCATCTCTCTGCCTTTTACGCAGAATGCACAGAATGGGGAGGAACAAACAAGGCACAACTGCTCCAACTTGTACATGCTGTGTGAAAGAGACTATGAATAGCCCCAAATACTTCCAACAGCTTTGTGCCATCTATATTGACACAAAACCTGCTGGCCTTTTGTTAAATAACTGAAGATGAAGAACAATGTCCCTGTATAGGTGAATCAGCTGACAAAGAGCTGATAGTGTAGGGGGTGTGAGAGAGATAGGAGTATGGAGTGATAATGAAAAAGAAAGAGAGAGAGAAAGACAGATATGATCGACAGAGATAAGTATGTGATGAAGTGAGAGTGGGATGAGCATGTAGAGGTGATAAAGAGAAAGAGAGAGAGACCAGAGTGTGTGGGGGTGAGAGGTGAGAGAGGGAGGGAGATGAGAGTCAGGATCTTTTTCTCTCTCGCACCCCTTCAGAGTATGAGGGTGAAGGAGGGCGAATCTACTAAGGGTAAATTATCTACTGAGATAGAAGGTACTGTAGCTGACAATTATAGTCCACAGCTAGTCTTATCCATCATATCTAGAGGTCATACACGGTCTCAGAAAGTTTTGAAAAAAATTAAATACTGAACATATAAGAACATTAGACCCTTGTTTAGGGTACACTGCATGTATGTCATGCCAGTGTACCCTAAGCAGCAGTAGTAGATTGAGCTTCCTTGCATTAAACCTATTAAGGGGAAACTTCCGATATCTGAGGTGGACTTAAAATCTACTGATTAGGGATGAGAATCACCAGGGATCACCTGATCCAATATCAGCGCCATACCTTACAATACCTCTGTATTATGATTTTATAAACATCCAAATATTTCTTTTTTTTCAGGTTTTGTTACAATCCTAAACAAACTTGCCAAGTTTGTAAGCATCTCCTACCACACAGGATGCTTAAAAAATGTGCTACATGTAGGATTATAGAGGAACCCCAATATTTTACCTCCTCAAATGCAAACTTACTGTACAAGTCAAAAGTTTGGACACATTCCAATTCCATGGTCTTTCCTGATTGTTATTTATTTCTTCACTATAAAACAATACTGAAGACAAAATATGTCATATCCAAAATATGTCATATCCAAAATATGCAACAATCTCCTTAGAACACTTGATATTGAGATGCGTCTGCTACTTCTGCTCGGTAAAGACTTCATAACGTCTCTAATCTGAGGTGCTGTTTGTTAATTGGTGATTTCTGAGGCTGGTAACTCTAAATGAACTTTTCCTCTGCACTGCAGCAGAGGTAGGTTTTGGTCCTGCTTTTCTGGGAAGGTCTTCATGAGAGCCAGTTTCATCATGGTGCTCGATGGGTTTTGCAAACGCACTTGATAATACTGTTCTTGCACGAACTATTCCAGAACAGCTAACCTCTGTACCTAAAAAATAACCACTGACTGTTGCCGCTGTTGAAACTAAATTATCTAATGCCATATGGTTTATTTCTAAACAAATCTGAATTTGTGTACAAACTTTAGACTGGTGTATCAAAAACCGTGACTGTTACTGTATATATATTAAAAATAAAATGGAAAACACATTTTTGAGGTCACCGTGGCCATAGATGATTTGCCACACAAAATAACTGTGAAACCTAACTAAATCTAACTAAAACACTGATGCAACCATTTTATCACCCACTACTGGAAAACTGTGAAGGTTAAATGTAAGCCAATAAGCAGCCTAATCAGCTGTTTAATTCAATTCTCAGATGAAAATAATGAAGCCTGGACACAAAAGGTAATATCCAAATCACAACAGTACGAGCGAGAACGGCAGCCCTTGACGTTTGATTTATAGCCCAGAGACCGAAAATGACAAAGAAAGACATGACTCTTTCCACAAAGTGCTTGATGCAGCATTTGCATATATAGATTTACAGCCTGGGATTTTGAAAGCCCACCAGTTCATCAGGGTTCTCCCGCTATTGCTATATTTATTTTCAGGTTGAAACAAATTGAACTTGCACACATGGGAACACTGCTTTGTTTAGACCCAAGAATAACCAATTTGTAAAACCTGCTGAGCAAGGCATCTGTACCCTGTCCCTCCCTTTTTTGTTTTACAAAATAGGCTGGATTTGTTCCAGTAAATAGTATAGAAAAGTATAGGCTACTAAAATTGGCCACTTATTCATCACAGAAAGCTTTCATGCAGTAAATTACCAAGTGATCAGTTTATATTAATGGTAAATATAAAAACCAAATGATGCATAGAATTTACTGCCATCACAATTTGATTGCTTGTCTCTCATACTTTTGCTTCAGTAGTAAAAATGCAAATAAACCCTTTTTTTTAGTTGACACCAGTGGAATTTCAGTCCTTACAACACATCAAATTTATATAATTGTATATATCTGCAGGTATTGCAAAAGGGTAAGTACATGCCATTATCTGCTGATACGCACTACAGTAGCTGTTTTCCAGAGATGTCAAGTAACTAAATACTTCGTTACCTTACTTAAGTAGAAATTTTGGGTATCTATACTTTACTGGAGTAATTATTTTTCAGCTGACTTTTTACTTCT
>JAOVVA010000037.1:18618342-18632805 GCA_028565275.1 Leiocassis micropogon
ATGCAGAGGATAGGGTTAGATGGAGGCAGATGATTCGCTGTGGCGACCCCTGAAAGGGAACAGCCAAAAGACAAAGATCAGCATATTTTCAGATTTGTCTTCCAGGCTCCCATGCTTGAATTGAGTTGAAGTTAAAAGTTCAACTAATATGGACAAAATCGAGAAGAGACGAACCAAAGAAGTTAGTTGCGTGGAATACAGCTTCGGCTCTGCGCAGACATCACGCAGAAGCATAAATCTTTATGTGCTTCGTAAAAGGAAGCACATAAAGACATCTGACTACCCGTATGTACTAAATGACCAGATTATCCCATCAAAAGATTGTTTTTCTTCCTGATAGCATGGGCATATTCCATAAATTTGCCATGAATTGCGTGTGCTGTAAAAGACTTTCTGGAGCGGTTAGACTCGCTGGTCATCAAAACAAAATCTCGGCCAAAATAATGCATGAAAATAAGCGTTTAACGGTGCATAAGGTGACAAAACCACAGGGAAAGCTGTCCCAACGTAAAGGTGACCAAGAAAATGTTTGACTCCCCACCCAAAAGTGGCCCAAAAAAATGGTGTGTTCCCCCCCCCCCCCCCCCCCAGACAGTGTATATAGGACAGGATTACTATTACTACAAACATATTACATAAATAGATTTGTAAGGCAAGTACTTTTTTTAAAGGCAACTGATAAATGGTTAGTTAAAATGTTTGCGAGTTCTAGCAACCAATACTGTATACCAGGTTCTTAGTAAATCATATTTGACTTCATTTTCTATACAAAATAGCTTCGTTAAAGTTAACCATACAATTACTTGAGCCATAGAATTCTGTTCTTTGGAGCACAAACACTGACTTATGGAGACCAAAGAAGCGACACTAATGAATAAATAATAGTAACTAAGTATTATTGAGTGGATGGAGGCATGTTGGCTTTGTGGTTAGCACTTTCGCCTTGCACCTCCAGGGTTCGGGTTCGATTCTTGCCTTTGGTCTGTGTGCATGGGGTTTGCATGTGCTTGGTGGGTTTCCTCCGGATTCCTCCCACAGTCCAAAGACATGCAGATTAGGCATTCCTAAACTGCCCGTAATATGTGAACGCGCGTGCGAGTCTTAACACAGTCGTAAAATGAGAATAAATTCAATTATCACCATTGGCCTCCCTAGTTGGAGTCCAGAGACTAAATCCTTCGTTAACAAATGCTCTTTCAGCATGTCTAAATATACAGTGTAACCAGCACTACATAGATGTAACAGAACATGGTTACTTACACTAAAATGCATTCAACCTAATCCACATTGCAGTTACACCTTTGAGCATAAAGTCTTTATCTGATACCTATACCAGGTAAAAGCTTTTAATTTATTCACGTAGTGTCACAACATACATGTTTTATCTGCTGTAGTTTTATGGATACGATTGTGTATAATCAGGAAAGGACTTTATTTTGTTCAGCCTGTGTGTCACACACATCACACACAACCAGAAGCAGCACATGATAGCTGTTTACTCTTTTATTTATCACCTAGCAAGTCCCACATGATACATTAAAGACGCGATCCAGTGAGAATACAATGAGATAAGCTGCCGATTTTATGATTTTATGATAAAATAATTTGCACTCACCTAGCAGCTGGAAAACAGTGTTGAGAGAAACCCGGCAAGACCTTCACGTTAACACAGAAACATGCACGCTGCCATATTGCAGGAGAAGCACTACAAAAGGAGTGTGAGACTGCCTCCTACTGTTCAGGAGGAGGAACTACATGTATCCTATCCTGGACGTACTGTGAGCATGACACAGTAGACGGTCGCCACTCTTCAAAGACTAGTTATTATATTCAATAAGTGAAGGCTAATTCTGTCATTTGGTGTTCAAAAAGCACTTATATGTATGTGAAGGTGTCCAAAGTCAAGTTTCAAGCATTGATACATATAGCAATGACCAAAGGAAAACTTATTTTGTGTTTCCAAATACTCACTCACTTATGCTTTATCCTGCATACAGGGCCAATCCATCTCGGGGGCAAACACACACTTATATGCACTACAGGCGATTTGAAAAAGCCAAATAGCCTAATCTGTATGTCTTTGGACTGTGAGAGGAAACCAGAGCACCCAGAGGAAACCCATGCACACAGACCCCGAGGCAGGAATCAACCTAGACTGTGGAAGTGCAAAGCGACAGTGCGAACCACTACACCACCATGTCACCTCTATACATTTTTAGAATATGGTTAGATACTGCCCATGTTATATATTTTTGTATCATTAAAATAAAGTTTACCCATAAAAACCTATCCAGTTACTGTTCTAGTTGCACTGCTTTGTTTCAAGTTAGTATAAGTTCATGAGACAATTCAGTTTCCATGTAAATAAATCTATTATTTTATTGCAATTTATTATTAAATTGTTCAAAATAGGCCAAATTCAAATATTTGTAAAGAAGGTTTTTTGATATATAAAATAATACACGGAATAAAGCGTGGGTTGTGACCTCTATAGTCAGGCCACAAATATTGCACTTACCCTATGTGGACGTTAGGCGGCGACATTACCATTGGAAGGCTCTCAGTCTGTCGCAGAATAATTGCGTCATTTGGGCTGCGTTCTCTTCAATCTGCATGGCTACAGAGCAGTTAGCTAGCTAATTCAGCACGTTTTGTTACTATACTTGGTAAAAAAAAAGTGGATGTTTAATTAGTTTACAATAATTATCGGAATGGCGGACGCAATACAAAAGAAGCTACAGTCCGAGTTGGAAAAATACCAACAGATCCAAAAAGGTATCTGTGCGAAAAGAGTCATAACCAAACCGGGTGTGAGTGCTGTGGAGGAACTAATTTAGGATTTTATCATTCGTTGTCCAAATGTTTTTGTTCGGGTGAATCTGGAAACGTTAGCCCGCATGATTTACTGTATTGTAATGCCGAGTTATTAGAGATGCAGATAAACCACGGATATATCTGCAATACCGTTTTAATATTAGACTCAACAGCCTTCATTTTTAAGTGGTGGTGTTTACCATTTATTCCACTTAAACATTGTAATTAGTCTTTATATAGTATAAGTGAATTTAAGTCGTAGCATACCACTGTTTATTACTGATTCCGTAACAATACGATTTTTTTAATGGCTTAATGTTGTATGTTTATGCCATGTTGCTTTTTTGCTTTATTATTAGTGCTGTAATGCACACTATGCTGCAGACTATTGAATATGTAACGTGTCTCAAAGTTTTTGTTAGCATCTTTAAACATTGTTAATTTAGTTGTTATTTATCTTTATATTTTATATCGCATGATGTGCGAGTGATAAAGTTCTTAAATCTTTTGTCTCACATTACAGATGTCAGTAAAAGCATGTCAGCCCGACAGAAGCTTGAGGCACAGCTTACTGAGAATAACATAGTTAAAGAGGTAAAAATATTGTTAAATTCATGTTTCCTGAATTTTCAAAAAGTCCCATTTTGTATCCTGTGTGTAATTGCACATATTAGGTTGTGGGATGCTTCATTGGTCAATGCCACATAGAACTCAACTGATTGAACTAGCCTTTACAATTCAATTTTATCTGTATAGCGATTTTAACAATTGACATTTTCGCAAAGCAACTTTACACAATCAAAAGAATTATTGAAGTTTTTTAGGAAATGTGTATGACTCAAAATGATAAGATTGGCCCTTATGAGCAAACCGAGGACGACGGCGACAGGGGCAAGGAAAAACATGGACAATAACATGCATTTCTCATATTCCACTTATATTGCGGCTCATACCTACATGCCATGTCTATGTTGTACATTTTGCACATTCACATTCTGCACATCTTGTTTAACCTTATATATTTCATTTAGACATTTTATGTTTCTATTTGAATTTTATCTGATTGATATGTGTGGTCATATGTGAAATAAATATTTGTAAATTTTTAATTTATTATGTGGTCCCTAGGAGCTAGACTTGTTGGACAGCCAGAATACAGTTTACAAGTTAATTGGACCTGTCCTGGTAAAACAAGATTTAGATGAAGCAAAGGCAACAGTGGCCAAGAGACTCGAGTACATCAATGGAGAAATGTAAGTTGATGAGAAGTTGTGTGCAGTGTATTGTGCTGCTGCAACTATAATAAAATATCGAAATAAACAACATAGTTACAGTCATTCAAATAATATTCCAGACAGTTGCTCCATTATTTTAAATTGGTTGGCATGAAAACAGTGTCCTTACAAGAATTAACAACAGTACAGTTTTGCTCATGGAAAACTTAATCTGTGTCTGTTTCATTTCTGTGCAGCAAACGATACGAGACATTATTGAAAGAGATGGAGCGAAAGTCTGAACAACATCGCGAGGTCCTCACTAGCCTGCAGCAAGAGTTCCAACGTGCTCAGGGCCTTCCTGCTGCCAAAGCCTAATTTGTGAATGGATTATAAATAAACCCCATTATTTAACCATCCCTGGTGCCATTTCCTGTTTCACTCCACCTACGATTGTAGAATGACTATTTTCATTATTTATCAATCAACTAAAGATAAAAGTAAATAAAATTAAGGGCTGAGTAAACTCAAAGCATTGGTTTTGGTAAATTTGAACAATTGAAATGATCAGCATTTGTTTCTTGCCTAGCTTAGACATGCAGTATCTTAACTGATGTGACATAAGGGTTAGGGTACACAGCAAACATGCAGTTTGAAAAAAAGGGTTTTTTTTAATTATTTTTTTTCATATGACTGTAAAGGGTCATGACTAACATACGTATTTTTATGCACGTATGCATACCACTACTGCAACACAGTATGTATAAAGTTAGTCTGCAGCATATATTTCAATCAATTTCAAAAAGTAGTATGCAGATATATATGCTACTTCAACTGTGTTTATAGAATTGTAGGAAGTTCACAGATTGATTTGTATGTTTGTTCTTTATTTTATTTGCTATGCTGCTACTGCAATTTCAATTGCAAAAAATAAAAAAGTACAATTTTGCTTACGTTTAATGGTGGTCTACTTTGATCTTACGTTTATTAAAAAAATTACAAGTACGCTGAAACGACCCCACACACAACCCAATACGTGTGTGTACATTTTCCACTCGTATGTAAATTATTTGCACTTTGAGGATTCAGGATTACTGTGTCTTATACTGCTGTATAAATCATATTTTAGGAAATGCCCAAACCCATAAGCAATCCGAAACCTCCTTAATGTTGGTCTGTTAGTTTACAGAGAGTGACCCTTGAGCACATTGGACGCACGCTGGGGCTCGCCTGGCGAAGCCAGTGAGTTTTCTTTAATTATGTGGGCAGGCGTGGGGCGGGCGAGGCCAGCTGTTCTCCCGACGACGTCATTCAGTTCGCTCAGGTATGACGCTATATCAGTGGAGTTTTAACTCCGCCCACATCGCAACAGGCCGGTGAACACCGAATGTAGAGGCGGCGAGGCGCGTACGCTTTCATTGTGGATCCTCACCTCCAATTAATATCCCACCGAGGTCAAGCTGGTCCCCCTTCATTTCCCACCCGCAGGGGCTTAAAGATCGTGAATAACAGACATTTAAAAGAGCTGCGCTGTTTCAAAGGAAAGGGTGCGCTGGCTTTTAAGTAATCGCACCCACCGCAAACTCTGCGCCCTCAGCTGTAGCGAGAAACCTATAAAAGGATTAACTATTGATGAGATGTTGGGTGTCTAGCCTATCCCTTTCTCTCTGCTGCTCTTTTAGCGAGTGGTTGTGTTACTCTTGAAGGTCCACATGTCGCATGTTGAAGTATTCAGATTTAAAAAGAAAATCCCAAGAGAATCCTTATGAGGAACCAAACACTTGAGATATAAACATCAATTTCACGTTCTTTGTAGCAAAATCCCCCCTATGTGCATGCGCTACATTCTTCACACATTTCACTACAGAAATAGTAGGTCCCTGGCTTCCTGTAGGGTATAATTTACAATGTTTAATTAAGTCACTGATCAATTATACAATTCGTATATTCAAATAAATATTTCTGTATAAAATTATGGGCACATAAGGTTTTAAGGTTTTGGTGCAACCTCCTGGCCCATGTGGAGTGTGTGTGGTTAGAAAGTTTTTGTCTAATCTAATAGGCTACATATTCAGCATTTTGTACAATTATTTTATTTATGGACATCAGACTCTACAATACAACAAAAGCCGAGACGTTTACAAGTTTTAATCACTTTATATCTCCATCACTATTTATGGACAGGGGACTTGTTGGTAGACGCAGGCCTTTCTAATTCAGGTTTATTGTTATGTGCATTGTAGGCAGTTGAATATTTACTCCCAAGTCCTTTCCGCTAGCATTTCAACAACAGACACCCCATAATTATATAGATTATCGGGAAATGGCGCATATAATGTCTTAAGAAACAACGGGTAAAATGTGATTAATATTACAGACCACAGAAACGACTGCGACAGGATAGGCTGAACAATTGTAATAAGTGAGACAATGCTGGTAATTAGGATTGATAGGCTGATTGTAAATAATTGTAGGTTATGTGATTGCACAGGAGAAGTGCATTTTGGAGTAAGTTACCACTTATTATTGGTTTCAAGGTGGCACAAGGCAAGTGTGCTCTCTCCGTCTTTTTGAACGCACTTACAGTAAGAGCTCGCGGCAACACGTGGCACAAACGCAGCAACTGAGTGAGGGATTTACACCTGCACGAGCACGATTTTCAATGTTCTTTTAAAAAGTTGTGTGTACGTCGCAATTTGAAATAAATGGTAAATATTCTGGACATTAACTTTTGTCTGTTTTGTGGGTAATAATTAGTTTTACGAATGTAAGGTTAATATAGTCTGATAATGTTCCTTATAATCGAATTGCCAACACAGAGTAGTAGTATTTACTATTGGACTCCTTAGTTTTTTTATGATATGTAGCTTTATTTCAACAATAAATTCGGTTCCAACTAATAAAGCTGGTCGCAGCGGTCAGTAAATAACTATTGTTCGGACTGGCAGCATAAGGAGAAACATCCGCTGCTTCTCTGCAAATCTAATCTCATTTACACTCAAAAGTAGTAATTGCATTTGGAAGAATTATCGCCCAATGGCCACCTAAACCGTCTTAGCTGATCCTCTGATGTGATTCCCATTGAGACTCGTTTATAGAGCGTAACAAAGCGAGGCAGAGGAGCGCAGAAAAGCTGAGTTTGTTCATGCTTCTCCTTAGCTCGGTTAAGCCAGTTTCTTTGATCCAAAGGAAATAAGAAACGAGATAGGCGCATTGGATTTAAAACTTAGTTTTTTTGTTACATTCAGGTTAATTTACTGACCATCGAAAAGGCATTGACATCATTACATAAAGTGCAAAATGTAGAATTTCCTGTTTGTGCATTTACCATTAGTAAATGTTTCTGAAATAAGTGTAGTGCAATGATAGAAAATGATAAATGAATATGATTTGTTATTTTATTATTTTTTATTACTGTAGGCTACATGAAAGCGATACGGTTTGCATCACTTTTGCAATATAATATAGAGTATATATACTATAATATATAGTATAATAGTATGATACTTTAGTATTGCAAAGTGCAGTTAAAGTTAAATAGATATTAAAATCGTTCGTTCATCGTTCGTGAAAAGGTGTGATCACTACGTAGCTTTATAAGAGTTGGAAATATTCCTGGTGATCAATTGTTATGCAATCGTTTATTTATTTTATTCTATTCACTGTGTCTACAGTTACCGCTCGGCTGTGTAAAAGTGTAACTGATTGGTCTTTAATGAAAAAAAGACCAAAACCAAAGTGTTCTATACACTGTAAATTGTAGGGGAAGAGGGTGCAAAAGACAACAGTTAAGATGAGAGCAGGAAGTCTAATCGGTTATTTGCATCTGAATGTCTTAGGTTAGGCAGGCAATTGCAGCTTTGGGCACACATTACAGAGATAACAATGCACTAAAGTGGAACATTGGAGAACTGAAAGTCTGGAAATGTTTGGCCTGTTTGCAGCTTATAAGGCTGAACGTTCAGGGGATTATTTTTTTTTTGTAGTGATTTGAAATATCCATTAGGAAAACAGAGATAGATATGGAAAATAGCAGAAAACAGAACAATATAATCAAAGCAGCTTGTAGAAGAATATATCCAGACAGATTTATTCTTTCAATATAAACACATTAATACACAAATCGCTTGTACACCGTATGTAATTGAATGCTGTCAAGAAAAACGTAACACAATAAAAAATTGTACAAAAAAATAAAAGCTTCCAGACAATGCATGTATTAGTGTCAATTCATAGAAGTACAAAAGATGTGGAAAAACTCTTTCCAAAATTGTTTGCATACTCCAAAACTTAGAAACACTTCTTTCATACAAAAAATATATGCTATCAAGTACAAAACATATATGTAAGACACACACTTTACTGTCATTGTGCATATCATAAAAATAAAGATTTCAGTATCTACTGTACAAATTCCACATATTTACACATGATGTACATTTACATTTCAGTCTTTTGCATGGAAATGATTTGTAAGCATTATGAGTTGTTGATAAATTGAATCTTTAAAGGATTCTGGTCAGTTTTTTATTTTTTTATGTCGGGTTGTCACTGTGGCCAAGGCCTCCACACAGAATCACTTGGCATCAAAGGCTGTTTAGAGCTGGACATTGTCTTCTTTGTAGGCTCATATATGTCAGTCCTGTGAGAAAGCAAAGAATGACCCAGTGGCATGCAAGAGCTCGTTGACTCCACATAAGTAAATGCCTGCTGCCCTGGTATGGACCCGCCATGGTATCTGAGGTGCAGAGCTGGCGAGAGATGTGCTTGAATGGAATGTTCTTTAAGTTCCTCTTGCATGGTCACTGGCATACTCCCCTCTAATTCTTGGCTCTTGCTTGCAATAAAATTGCTGACTCTGCGTAGACATGTTCTCATCCCATCATTGTAGTTCAGCTGACGTTTACAAGGAGATCCGTACTCGTCTTCTTCCTCATATTTTCTTTTTTCTCTTTTGATGGAATATGAGTAAGGCCTGGATTGCTGCTCTGCCTTCAGGAAATTAACAACGCTTTCCAGGATTTCTGCTTTTTCCACTTTGGGATTCTTCAGTTTCTTTAAAAGGAAAACAGATAAAAATGTTTTTTTTTTTTTTGTCAACTGCAAAGTTTTGCCAAAGACATGACAGAAAATTTAAGAAAACTATTTAGGCATTTGGCATGAAATTCAGAACTTACCTCATTACATGTGTTCTCCACCAACAGAAGCCTTAATGTTTCTAAACTGTGATTAATACGGTCTCTCCTCCGCTTCTCCATGAGGGGTTTGGGAACCTGAAAAGTAAAGAACAGTACATCATCAATTACTAGAAAATTCCTAAATAAAATGTTAACAGATCTTTGAAACATCTCTTTTGATTGATACGTCGTTCAAAGATTGGATGTAGGCTATTTCAAATTTTACAGAAAATTATTACTATGCATTAAATATTAAAACGATATTGATTAAGTGTGTACAAAAACAACACATTTACAATAACCGAGTGAGGTATAATCTATGGTGTCATGAATTAGATGTAGACAGTTCAGAAACAGATATCCATGATTTGTAAATCCGTTATTAAGATTTCTTACCCGTTTCACCAAATCTTTCTCGTCTAGTATATCAGTAGACATCGTCATCATATTTAGGAACTCCGGTCGGCAAGTTTAATTCAACATAAGATACTGGTAACATTTTGAGTTTAGGCCCATGTTATACTCAAACGCTAGATGCAATCCCCGCCCATGAGCTTACCCGACCAATAGTGATCAGAGTCCCCATAAAACACACCCTTTCTTTAATATTTATAGAGTAATGGTTATAATAATTGAATACAATAATGTTTAGAATAAGAACTATTAGATTACACGACATGGTGTGAAAAGTAAAGAAGAATTTAAGCTACAAAACCACCAAACATCTGGAAAATCGGTTTCGTTTTTCAGTGCTCAGGTGAAGGCTTTGCCAAGTTGAGTTCACATAAAATTTAATTGGATAATTAAGGGAAACTTCAGTATGTAGACTTTAGAACATTTTACAACGTCAAAAATAAAGCTCGGAATAACATTTGTAAGCAAATCACACAAATATTTAAACTCGAAAGATTAGTTTTTTTGTATTTAGTACTGAATTATACACCACAACTCAGAAGAACCCCATTGTGTTCACCAGACACTATAGATTTCTGTATAACCTTTAATGGGCCAAGATTTGCTGAACACAAAGGAAATAAGTGTTTGGAATGAGAATGTTTCACTCTCTTGTTAAATCCCTGCATTTCAACTGTAATCGAATCCCATTATTATTCTCAGTAAATTCATTTGTATTTCACAGAATGTAGATTTCGTTTTAAAATCACTTGTTTACAACCACTGATTCGGGCGGGTCTACATGCTAACTGTTGACTTTTCTCACCAATTCCAACATTTATCACTTAGGTCATTCATGCACACTTAACGGAATGGTGCTAAACGTTTGGCCATTACACCTTTGGCATGTACCCATCTACTTAACCACACACCAACACTCTGTTGCGGACCCACGCTCTCCCACAGACACGTGCGGAATTCTCACCTCACACATTTAGGGTTTTTAGTCACGTGCATAATTAAATGTAAAATAAAATCAGCTATACAATCTACGCAGTAAAATGAATGCCCGTGCTGAAAATAAGCATGTACAGCATATCTTTAAGAATGCAGTAGTCTAAACAAAAACTCGAACATTTTAAAAACTCCAACATAAAAGCATACAATGTAAACAACATTTAAGCAAATTTACAGGTATTTAATAATTTAGTGTATAAGTGTAAGAGTGGTATAAGTGGTAATTTCTTCTGGAATATTTGGAAGAAAGACTTGAGCAGGCGTGTTAACAGCCACAATTAATACTGCCAGTCAAACGTTTCTGTCACGAGTCAGGAATACACATAAAACCCATAAAGCTTGTGGTTAGTTCCTGATTTTAGCGCGTATTCCCTATCAGACTGGAGTTCACTGGAACATTCATGGATTACATGGTGGTGCATGATGCATGGTCTACAACACTAAGTGTAGTCTGAATTTTGTTATTTCGCCGTAACTCTTTGACCTTCTGAAACTGCTGCGCAGTTGGTCCCATAAGTTCACCAAGAGTCCACATTCCCACCTAACAACCGACATGATATGGTTGGGCACAAGGTCCTTGGTGCCTCATATGACACTTCAGTTCGGTTCTCACGACAAGATTTATCTAGAAATTCTTGGATTCTGCGTTTTTGTGGTGACAAAAATCTTTTCTTGATGGGAAGCATGCGATATTAAATCGATCATTTGCACCAATATAGTAATAATTAAAATGTTAAATGGATAAATGAAATTCTTTCCAAAGAAGTCACGTGTGTTAGTAAGTTAACTGTTGACTCTCTCACTAAGCCTTTCTCACCTAACGCATTTCACTCACACACAAGCACACTTAACGGAATAGTGCTAAAAGTTTGGCCATTGACCACCATACCTCCTCCCACATAAACACGAATCACTAATACAATGGCTTATATTATACGTTATAAACGCATAAGCATGCAGTGTTTACATGTCCCAAAGTTTTAAGATTCACAATTCATGGCTCACAATGCCCAAAGCGTATTCTACAATAATGGTATTATGTTCAACAAGTTGTTTTCCGTGATAGCCAACTTAAGCTCATAGCAAGTGTTAAAAGTAATCAAAACACGCATACATACTAATATGTTTTGGTTTCAAACTTAAAAAATATAGGTCAGTAAATTTGGCGAAACATTGTCAAGCAAATTAAAGTAGGGGAGAAAACATTTAGCTACCTCAAATTTTTTTCCGCGCCCAGGGTTGGGGTGGGGGTGGAGTTACTGACGTCACTACATACTGTCCACCAATCACGGAAAAGCGGAGAGTAGCGCTCCATATAAGTTTCAGGCTCAGCTCGCCGCAAGTATTGATCTGAAAAACTTTCCTGGAAATACTTCATAAAGCCACATTGTTTATTTCGTTCTTCCGCCATGGCTAAAACGGAAAGCATGAGAAGAGTAAGTATGATTTCTGCTAATAGGCCCTAATTCAAATAGGTCTAATGAACTCATTATGTAGCCACTTGCATTTTATCTCACGGTGTATTGATATTTAGTGATGTGGTGTGTTGTAAAATGTACATTTATACAAACTATTAAATAAAGTTTCAATTTCTCATCTTAGAAACTGAAGCCAGTGATAGAAAAGAAAAGAAGAGACCGAATCAATCAAAACCTTGCTGTGCTCAGGACGCTGCTTTTCAACAGCACAGCAGATACAGTAAGTAAACTGAACCTGAGGAAATTCATTTCACTGTTTTATTATAGGCTATTAATAATCATTATACACGTATAGTACTTGTCGGTAGAATGTCTGCAATACATACATCATAAACGCTTATTTTGTATATTACTGCAGCATTAGGAACATGTACTATGCATTATTATTCCTGAATTAGCTTGTTTTTCTACTCGTGTATCATCTATTTTTCTACAGGAGAATTAACTGTCTTTTCCCCTTCCTCCATTCCACAGCGTTTACAAAACCCCAAACTAGAGAAAGCAGAAATTTTGGATCTGACTGTTCAATATATTCGAAAGAACACACGTGACAAAACAGGTAAGAAAGCTATATGAGTCAATGTGTTATTTTATGATTTGGTTGTGTCCCCATTTAACATAACTTTAACCTTTGTCTCATGTCCTCACAGACTCGCCCACTCAAACAAACTCATCAAACCCTGCTTCTGCTGCTCACACTCATCAATGTGTTTCAGACTTTACTTCCTTCATGGGTCAGATGCACCACTTTGAAAGAGAAAATCCCAGAATCAACCTGGAATATTTTTCCAGATTGGATTGTGCCCAGGGTCATTCTTCCGGAAGGTGGAGAGAATCAGACACCAAATCACCCAGTCCTCGAACAAAACTCTGTTCATCAACACCAGTGTCCAATTCTGATACACAAGATCTAATCTTCCCCGAGACATCTACAATTGCTTCAAAGTCTGCCTACCAAAGTCATATTGTTTTTACTCCATCTGAACAGCTCTCCCCTCCACCCTCTCCTCTCTACATACCTTTTGCTTCCTCTGTGTCTTCTCCCTCCTACTCCCCACAACACTTTACAAAAGCATTCTCTGTCTGCAGTCCTGAAAGTTTACCTCAGCTATTACAACTGCACCCAGAGTCCAGAGCTCTTCCTACGTCACCATCTCTTAAGCTGGACACAAGAGAAGTCTTCCCTTCAGCCCAAACAACATGGAGACCTTGGAGCTGACATGGTACGAAGTGATGGAAATATCAAGT
This sequence comes from Leiocassis micropogon, assembly GCA_028565275.1. Classification (NCBI taxonomy): domain Eukaryota; kingdom Metazoa; phylum Chordata; class Actinopteri; order Siluriformes; family Bagridae; genus Leiocassis; species Leiocassis micropogon. The sequence goes on from JAOVVA010000037.1 coordinate 18,631,684, forward strand.
ATCACCGAGTTGAAACAAGGCGCTCATAGGCATCTAGTGGACACAAGTGGTATCTGAAGGGCAGAATACAGCTCATTCAGCTGACACATAGAGTCCAAGGCATTTTAGTGTACATACATAATCTATTTATTGACAAATGCAGATGCCTCTAGGCACCTTACTAATTCTACTTGTATACTGTAAATATTTAAATTGCAAGTAGCAATGTACTGTATTTTCACAAGTGATTATTCATGATTAAAATACTTGACAAATACATCCATACCTCTAATACCGTCTCCTGTAATATATTTTCTTGTTGATCACACAGTGCTTATGTATATGTTATAAGTATATAAGTTTGGGCAACTATACAACCTAATAATCATGGGTTATTGTTAACATGCTTTCCAGGAAATTACATACATTATTACATATTACACTGTCACAATAATAAATTAGCTGCCCAATATAATACTAAGAGCATTAACTAGTTTCATGACAGATGGCTACATTATGCTCCACACATTAATTTAACAATATATCACAAAATTGTATACATATACATGTTGACAAACCATCATGACCCCATTCACAGTATGCATTATGTATAAATAATGAGAAATGGAGATATGTGCATAAATAAAGGGAACTTTATTTTTGTTGCTCTCTACACAACACTTTATTGTAAGCCTATTTCTGGGATAGGCTACATATGATAAATAACAACTTCATATGCGTGTGTTATTGAAAACATGCCATTTTCAACTTAAAATATTCCAAATAAATGTATTTTTAGGCATTAAAAGACTTTTTATTTCCTCTACTCTCAAACTGCAGGCGGAATTATAACGCAAACCGTGACAGTGGTAGAAAACATACTGGCTCCCCCGTGTGACTGAAAGTTTAACTGCAAACATAAATCGCGACGACGACCAAATAAATCTCCTGCCCAGTGTTTGGGAACTAATGGCTTAGAGATACTAATATCAGAAAAAGGCCAAAGCTGTCAGGTGCCCAATTTAGGAAAAAAAGAAAAGAAGATTAGGAGAAACGGGCAAAAGATAAAGGTATGTAACAATGTTCTCTCTGTATGATTAAGGTATTCATGTCATTATGTTAATTAGTGGTATAACGTTAACT
>JAOVVA010000037.1:18632905-18644969 GCA_028565275.1 Leiocassis micropogon
GAGACTACCCTATATTAAAAATTGTATTCTAATGTGTACTTTCTGTACATTTGTACAATGATTATTTCGAGCATATTAAAAAAATATATATATATATACACTAAAGTGTATTTTTTTTTCACTGGGGGGGGGGGATATAAACTCATAGCTCATATAGCCCATGAACACTCTGAGTTTCATATTTCCTTGGGTTGTTTTTTTTGGATTCTATACTTTATAATTTTATTTAAAAAATTGTATTAATTTTTTTTTTATATAAACTTTTCCTCCTTACGTATGTAAACAGCTTGGACTTACTTATGAAAGCAACCTTACCATTTCAGGTTCAAATTATTGGCCTGCATCAAACAAATAAACAACAGAACAAAATGAAAATACTGGAATAAGGTAAAGAAAAATTTAAAACATGATTAAAACTGGAATGATAGTGGTGAACCATCAACTTTGTGAAAGAAAAGTTGCTGGGAAAAACATAAATAGACCATTTATAGGATTGCTAAAGTTGCACCATAAAAGAATTGACAGTAGAAATCACAGCTGTTAATAACGAAAGAACGAGCATTTTTACACATTGACTAGCTGGCTGTATGGTCATAAGAAACCTCTTGTTAGTAAGGCTAACCAGAAGAAAGGGTCATTTGGTATGGAGCATAATGACTTGATCCCAAAATCATACAAAAAGGACACGTGGTCTGATGAGAACAGATTTAACCTGTTCTAGAGCGATGGGCATATTTGATGTGAAATGCATTAAGTGATGCACCAGTCATGCACAATGCCCACTCTAAAAGCCTCACAAGAGGCAGTGTTATGATCCAGGGTTGCTTCAATTGGCCAGTTCTAGGCTCAGCAACATTATCTAGCAATCTAATAGTCAGCCGATGACCTGAATGCAGTGAAAAAAAGGTTTTGCTATTAATGGATTTTTTTCTTCTCCGATAGCATGATCATATTCCAGGACTCAATCAATCAATCAATCAATCAATCAATCAATCAAAAGAGTCAATGGTGGGTGAACAAAAAACGTGCACCTTTTTTCACTATACAGTTTAATTTGCGCTTTTTTTTTTTTTTAATTGTTGTTATGTTTTACCCACATCCAAGAGGATGATTTGGCAAAAAAAAAAAATTAGTTAATATAATCCTAGTGGTCAGGAAAAAAATTGTTTAATAAGTTTGTGTGGAAAATTAACTAGATTGTAATTTGTATACAGTAGTTTGAGCCTGCATATACTAAAGCATCTCATAAGTAGTTACAATAATTACCAAATAAAAAATACATGCATGTTTGTAGCCATTTTTAGGATAGATAAGACTGGAACATAACCTAAAATAATAAATAAACTCTTTAATATAGCAGTATTGTGCTGACAAGTAATACTTGTATCAGTTTTCCAATCCTAAAAATGTCACTATCATCTGTAAATGGTATTATAAACAGCCTTTATCTACTACCCCAATAGGGCATTATGGTCAGCAGAGGGCAACATCACATAGAAAAAGTCTATGAATTAAACCGACTGCAGGGGAATTACTTCACAGAGAAATGTACTCTCAAAAACATATGGCTCAGCATTGTTGCTGTCCTGACTGGTCTTCTGGCAATAAGCCCAAGACTCAAGACTTCTCTCTTTTATTAATGACAGTATTTCTCTCGCACTCTTTCAGCTGGGGATAAGTGTGCTCCCTGTTCTTTATCTGCTGCTCACATCTCTATTACAAGGTCTGAATATTTTCTGCACAAGGCACCAAGGGATTTAGCTGGAGAAAACAGGCTCTATGACATGATAGAACATGTCTTCGGATAATGGTTATTTCTTTCTTCTGCCTTTCTGCCTCCTTTTCTCTCATCTTCATGTTCAGAAGCGTCTCTCTGTAGTAGTGCCATTTCTTCTGAGGTGGCTATTGTTCATTGTAAGGCTAGCAAGGAGGCAGAGTATGGCAAGGTTTGCTTTTCATAGATGTGATCACTGCCATGGCCAACTCCAAGTGCAGGGCAGCACAAATTACAGATCCTCTCAGGCAGGGAAGACGAATGCCTCTGCAATGATAATAATTATGAAGAGTTAAAAAAAAATAGAAATTGCATTGACTAAAGGTTCATAACAATTGCTTAGATACCCACAGGTTTCTCAGGATGCACTGATTGCATCTAATCTTGTTCGTCACAGCTACTTTAATGCTGACTGTAGCCCATGCATTCCTGATTTGGGCCAAACAGGGAGTAACATAAAGAAAACATTGAGGAGGAACCAACTTTAGAGAACCAGCCAATTGCTTGTTGTCACGGTTTATTGAGCTTGGAGCTAAATACATTGTGTTGGCACATCTCGAAAGCAATTTGTTGAGGCAGAGCTGCTGTCAAACATTTCCATCACACGTGCACACACTTGTACATGTTGGATGTTGAATGCATGCACAAATAACATTTCATTGCATGCATTTTTTTTTCTAAATCTACACATTAGCAAAATTGGTTGGAGCTCCATCATGCTTTTAACAACAGCGACCACATCAAAACCAAATAAAGGTTTAAAATGGAATGTACAGTGGTGCATATTTCTTTGCAAGATAATGATTCATTTCAGATTAACTGACAATAATCAGGAAATGCTTAAGGCAATGAGATATAGCATTGAAGGAGTGTCGTTGGCTGAACGCACTTACAAGAACCTTGCATATTTTAACCTGCAATTTCAGTCTGGTCTAATAAATACAAAAAGTATTCAAACATGTTATTTCCCAGCAATGTAAAGTATGACCTTTAGTTATAAATGATTCTTACTTCCTTGTAAGCCAGGTTAATAGAGAAAAGTGGTAATATTCATTTCCTCATTCTACAGATTCAAAGTATTTAATTATTAAGAGCTGCAAGATTACAGGGGTGGTTAGACTAAGCTCAGGTGATGCTGAATCAACTTATTTCAACTTGCAGTAATACATGTAATGATGTTTGTGTTTGCTGTGCTACCTTCAGATAGAACTATGTCTAATATTCTACAGGTAAGCTGTACAGTAATTCCTATTAAATATATTAAGGAAAAAAAGTGGTTAGCTATCTGGATTCGTACGAAACTAAAACGTCCACAAAGAGCTCTAGTTCTAATCTTTTCTAATACCGAGACACTGTTGCCAACTCTGCAATATGATATAAGGTACTGAGAGCACCATGCAATATTTTAGTATCTAGATAACTCACCAAAGATATGTTTTTTTGGATTCAGCCTAAATGGACAGAGAGAAGGAAGACACTCAAGAATGCCGATCCATCACTACCCACAACTAAACACCATTTTCCCCTCTTTCATTTCTCTATTTTTGCTGCAAAAGGGGGCTTTGAAGTGAACACAGAAGTCTGCACTGAAGCAAAATTACCCAGAGTCTGGGGCATTTTTTTTTTTTACATAAGTCTGGAGGGGCGGGGGAACCACTTTTCCTTGGAGCTCGGCTGGGAGCGTTTAATCTCAGGCCACAAGAGACAGCAGTGCTGACAGACTGACAGGATGACTGGACTTGTATTTAGTGAGCCATGAGGGCCTTAGTGGCTCCAGATCATAATTTCTCTGTCCATGTATTACCACACAAGTAACCACACCACAATGCGGTGCCTAGTTGATGACCAGAGACTAGGCCAAAAAATTATACCCATTTTAGTCTACAAATCTCTAATCACATTTAATAGAATATAAAAAAAATACTTGTTTCAACCTAAAGTTTTTAAACACATCTTAGCATTACTAAGGCTTCAGTAATATTTCATTTTTGCTTATGAATCCTACTTCATTGTCTTCTTACATTTTTTATGGAGTCTATGTAACTTTTAAAAAAAATAATTTTAAAATAGCACGGTCACTGTCAGGGCATTTAGGAGAATGTTAGCTATATCAAAGCTCTTTGCAAATGCAAAAATAGCTGCTCATAGACAAAGTAGTTATTTAAGTTATTTAAGTATTATGTATGCAGGGTCCTCTCCCAGTTCTGTAACCCATAGTTAATAGACAGTGTATCTGCCTCTAGTCCTTGATAGTCATAACAAAGATTACTTAACAATAGCTTTCAAGAGCCAGCATTGTGGCATTAAGATACTATTTTAGAGCTTTGATTCTGTTGAAACAAAACTTTCAATAGCCTACTGTGTGATATTAACTTTCAGCGTCTATTGTTATGAAACATTTCATTGTTGTGCAGAAATAATCTTTTTATAACATTTGCTCATTTAATTTTTCTTCTTTGGGAATCAAGAATATGTATAGCATGCAATTCACTAAATGGCAGCATATGAATTATCATGGTAATGACCAATGAGTGTTAACGCTTAGGCTTAAACAAAAAACTTTCTCAGATATATTTTACAAGTTATGCCTTGAGGTTACATGTTAGATGAGCACCCATGGTTAGAATCATTGGTACATTGCTGCCTTGCCTGACCCAGCTCCCCCTGCTATGGGTGGGCTATGACCCAGCTAGCCTGCAGCCATGCTTACATAAAAACCTCTGCACCGCGCTCTTGTAATCCTTCAGGATGCACTTCGCTTCACTTAGAAGGTGACACCCCTCTCCCTCCTCCTCTAACCTCCACAAAGATCAGGAAAAACTTAACATGTCAAAAGCTGACACATACACACGCACGCACATACACACACAAACACACACACACACACACACACACACACACACACACACAGAAACCTGATGGCAGTTATTTCTTCCGGTGGGGAGTTATTTTTGAGGGTGCGAGGGTGCATTTTATGCTTCTTTTTACTAGTCTTGCAGTGGAAAGTATATTTATTGTATATTACCTTGTTCAATATTGAAAGGATTGGTGTTTTCTAAAACATAAATAATATTGCACCTGATACTCACTGCTAAGTTCTCAGGAGGTGAGACCACAAGATGCCTCAGTGTCACCATTTTGGGCTGAGCGCAACCAGATTATGTGGATGGCCCTGTCACAATAAGCTCCCCTGCTCATCTGCAGACATTACCCCAGTTAACCCTCCTGGTAACCTAATGGTAGCATTAAACTCCCAGTAACAAATCCCTGAAATTCAAAGAATTACACAAGCCCCATCACCACAACAAGGTACAAATTCATGAAAGGGATGTGATGCCAATGGGATGGCAGAGTTAGGCAGAGCTATTAACTCATCATCACTTTGGTGGTGAGTTAAAGTACCAAAGGACACTGGCCAGATTTACTTAATGAACCCAGGAGAGCATCTGTGTTGTTTGGGAGGATCTGCCAAAAGCTTTGGTGTAAGACTAACTTAACTTCTAAGTCTAAAGGGACTTTTCTCTTTACCAAGTAAGGTCAGGAACATACAGTGTCCGTGTTTAAGTTTGCAGAAACAACAAAAAGGCCAGAAACTTATCACTGACATATTATGTAAAAGTGGACACTATTCACTATATCACAGTGGTGAGGAAGGTTTTGAGTTATGCAGTCAGAAAGCTCTCTTGATTAAATTGATGGGTATAGAAAGCCAGAATTAGTGAAGCAGGAGCAGCTGCACACAGTGTCTTCTAAAATGTTCTGGAAAATCATTCTGCACTACAAGAGGGGGGAGAAAAAACATGCACAATCTTTACTGTAATGTCAGGTGAATGTTGAGCTCTACTGGAGATATATTATTTAATGATGGCAGGAGCATTTAAAGAACTCTTTAACCTCCTTATTTCTCCATCATCACCAGTGGTCACTAAATATAGGTGGTGACTGAAAAAATAAGGTTGTGTAAATGAGGATGAGAACCATGGCAATAGTGGGAAATCCTCTGAGTCATGGCTCTGAATTTAGAGGAGTCAGGTGAGATGATGCCTCCATGGACCTCTCACTGGAGTTGTATCTGGCAAATCCCTTTATAAGGAGATTTCTGGATAAACCCAGGGCCAACTGGAAAGATCAAATCGCAGGGTTTGGGAATGACTCCAGATTCTACTGGAGGCACTGAAATATGTGGTACATTGATAAAGAATTCTGGACTAACCCAAGTGGTTTGTACCCTAAGTGAAGTGGAAAGAAAATAAATGAATGAACTAGTGAGTCTGACTTGAAACCTAAAGTTAGATAGTGAGGAGGAAATTAAAGTGCATGGCTTGACATGAAACAGGAGTTTCGCAAAGTAGGAAAGTTTTAAATGAGCTAGTTGTATATGAGCCAAACACATTACTTATATTATATTGCTGCAATGCCCATGTACAGTCATGTTCAAAAGTTAGTACCCCTGCCCCTACCCCTGTAGTGAGTCAATCTGTATTAGGCAAATACAACCTCAGACGAACAACAAAATTTTTTCACCTTGCCATTATTTATTTTACAAAAATGAAGCCCATAAGAAGTGTGCAATACTAAGTACCCCCATGATTCAATGGATTGGAGATACACCTTTAAGAGCAATAACATGAAGGAATCATTTCCCTTATGACGTTATGAGTCTCTGACATTATTGTGGAGCAATTCTGGCCCATTCTTCTTTATAACATTGCTTCTGTTCATTTGTTTGCACAACTTTCTTAAGGCCGTAATATACAGTAGCACTTCAGTTGGGTTGAGGTCTGGACTTCGACTAGCTCATTCAAAAACCTTGATGCTTTATGAATCATTGCCTGTTGCATGTCCCAATGTAAGGGGTGGACTGTCTGACCTTGTGGTGAATGCGCTGGGACATCCACTCCTTGGAAGCATTACCAATGGCAACTAATTTCTAATTTAAATGATGTGTAAAAACTGTAGTATTTTTTTTAGCAGTGTGCAAAGTGAGTTGCATTAGAATTGCATGTTTTAGATTATTTATTTTATTATTATTAAGTTTAAAATACTTTCTTTTACTTAAACCTATTTCATGTGTGAGACTAATTTATTTTAAAGGGCTGTACTGAACGTAATGCAAAAGTGGGCATAACTTTTTTTATTAACTCACATACAGTAGGTCGTTCAAGTTGGATGTTACACAGTGAGCAGTAACACATGGGGGAATAGCTTTGTAAGAAACTTTTCATGCATTTGTGGGTGAGCTGAATTGATGTCTCTTTTTACATTTTCAGCACATGCACACAGATATACAAATTGCAATGGACAATCAGCTCCTGTAATTAAAATAGATTTGACAGTATATTACAACAGGATAAATCATCAATTATCTGCAAAACAGATAATCCTGACAGTAAAATAATGCAACCATTTTTATATTTAGGGCTTTTAAAGGTAGCGTGACAGTGTGTGTGTGGTTCTTATGATCTATGGCAAACCCTTTGTTCTTCCTTTTTTCAACTGAGGTGAAAACAGAAAGATCTTCTTTATCTACGGATAAAGGCAAGGATCATCATGAAGTATTCAGACGTAATGAGTGGACCACCAAGTAAAGGTCGCCATAGAGGAATACAGGCAAAAATGATAGGAGCCCAGTCCTTCATGTTAAGATACAGAAGAACAAGCTTTCCTTGGCAGAAGCTAAGAGACAAACCAAGATCTTGTGGCACTTTGTGTCAGGTAGATAGGGTGATAGAACATGGTGATAAGTATCATGAAAGAACCTCATCCTTGATGTTTTTTTCATATCCTTTTTTTCCACACAACCACCATACTCTTGACAAAGGAACGTTAAGAACTGAAGAGTTTGCAGAAAAAATAGACATGTTTGTTTGACAGGCATGCTTTTGTCGATGTCAGATAGGACAGAGACACAAGTGTAAAAAGTGAAACTGATGAGTTTCCACACTGCTGTGCAAGTAATATTTTGTTTATATTGTCATGCAAAATTACCTGTCTATACTACATGTACTGTATATGCATGTATATTACAAGTATATACATATTAAACATGTATATAAAATCATATATTTAAAACAATGTTTCATCTTTTTTATGGAATGTTATTATTATGTATATTATGTATTATAGAGACATTTCATATTCACAAGCACACAGCATTTTAAGCATTTTATGGAATTCTATAATTTGAATTTGAAACATAAAAAACAGCAAAGATAATAAACCTACAGAAAACCTGACAGTTTTTCTTTAAGAATATACATTGATTCGCATTTTTGTAATATTTTTCAACAATCAGTGTATACCTCTAGGTAGACGAGCACATAAATCCTTGTTTCTTTAAATGTAGAAAATTGTCAACTTAGACAATTTAGAATAATTGTTTTTTACCAGAAACGTTATTATTTATGAGGATCAAACAGGATATTTGTAGATTAAAAAAACCAAACAAACACATAATTTAATTGAAGCATACAAAGTTACACACTTCAGCTCTTTTACTGGGCAGAAATGTTATGAGTCTTTTATTCGGACATTTTTCGTTTGCCATCACACTAACCTTTATAATGCAAGATGCAACAAATTGTTAAATATTAAGTTTATAACTTATTATGATAAGTCCAGGTCTAAAGGCTATTAAATATTCCGTGGGAATTTTGTGAGATAAGACGGCTACCCTGCCTAACTGTCTGCATAACACAGCTCTAATACCTTATAATGTTACCCTGTATACTCTCCTGGTCTTGAAAAAATACACTAACCCTGTGTTATCAGTTTGAAATGACAGCGGACATCAACATCAAGCTTAAAAGGTTATTTCCTCTTACCTAGTATGTTACCTATATGTACTGAAGCCAATATTATAGCTGTCATCCCCCTGAGTGCTGCTGCCATAAAGGAATCTTTTGTTCTGGTTGTAACTTAGACATTGTTAAGCTCTCAGGTGCACAAAGTATGCAAAGGATGGAATAGTATATGTGCTTGTGAACATGGCAGAACTGTTTCCTGTTGACAGAGCAGGATTCCTAAGCAAGTGCTTGCTACATCTTTTATCCCTTGTTGACTAAAACATTATGTTATCCACATGGCCTAAGCTGAGAACACTATAAATTTGAATAAAGCTAAAAGTGAAGCTACATGTGAAGGGTGTTCTTCTCCTGTTTGTATTTTCTTTCAGTGTCACTTTCTGTTAGAATCTTAACACAAATATGTGATCACTTAACAGTGACAAAATACATCTCATACTCTTTTGCCTGAAGGCTACAAATTCTGTTGACTGTTATGTTCGATCACCATAGGTAAAGCTCCTCGTTATTATTTTGAACGCCCCCTGCTGCATTTTAAAGAGGAGAAATGCTTTTGTTTGACAATGACAGGGGGAATGCATGGATAAACATGGCTTCAGCTCTTCAGAACCTCAAAAAAGGCCCTTAATATGCTCTGAGCTCAACTTTGATCTGCTTGGTCTTACACATCTGCCATGAGCTTTACAAAGATGAGTATAGATTTTTTTTTCTTTTGCTTGGGTCTGTGTCAGTTGCTAGAATGTTGTAATTTGAGGACTGAAAAATACACAAAGGTGGCAATACTCTGTTGCTATTCTTTTGTTCGGTAGAAGCAATAAAGATTCATTAAACTTGACAGAAAAATAGTCTTATGTCACAGTTTATGCCTTTGTTCACATTGGTTTCAGATGTAAATCTTGTTATAATGCCATATTACATTAAATCCAACTCCAAACGCAGGTCCATTTTTTATTTCTATGTTATGGAATGGAGCAGTTCAGCATGTGATCACAAGACTATTGTTTACATAAAATCTGTCTGTAACTTTATTTATATCCAGGAAGCTGTCAGCCTGGACCACCTAAAGCTGCCAAGATGCCAATCTGCCCTTTGGTGCTTGAATACTTTGTTGAAATATTTGATGTTAATCTCACTTTGAATCCATTTTGGGAAATCCAATCTCTTCCTTTCTTCTTATTGCCACCGAAAACCAATCTGTCCATCAGGGTTATGAGATTTTTATTATTGCAAGCTTGTGACGAGGTGGTGGGAAGATGGCCGGCTGCTTGACAGCAGCATTCTGACCCCTCTTAGATTAGAACGACTGCAATTAAACAAGCACCTGCATGAGGAGTGATTTTAATGCAGCCTTACTCTCTGAAAAAAACCCTGATCTAGAATTTCCTCCTGTACAAAGTAATGATTCTCTCACCCTGCAATCAACTAATTCTGGGCAAATAAATTAGGGTATTTGAAGGCTGCCTAATTATTTAATGAAAATATTACCTGTTTCTTGATTAGGTGAATCTGAGACCTGCACTCACTCACTGTCTATACCACTTTATCTTGTATTCAGGGTCATGCGGGCCTTGAGTCTATCCCAGGAGACTTACGGCACAGGGCAGTGTACACCCTGGACAGGGTGCAAATCCATTGCAGGGCACACACACACAGGCAATTCGGTAATGCCAATTAGCCTAACCTGGAGGAACACAACAAGCACAGGGAGAACATGCAAACTACAGAGAGACAGGAATCGAACCTGGCCGAGGAATCGAACCCAGACCCTGGAGGTTGCAGGCGACAGTGCTAACCATTAAGCCACCGTGCTGTCCATTAGCTAGCACTTTTACTGAATAATTTGAAGTACATATTATGTCAGAAATGAAACTGCATCAATGAATCTGAGACAGAGGGCACTGTGGAGACACATTACTCAGGAATCATTTTCACAGTTTTATCAAATTACATACTGTATCAAAACTGAACTGACATTTAGGTGAAATAACACTTCAAAGATCTTTCACTTCCTTCACTAGTGACAAGTTTCTACATTCCTGTGTCTCTTCACTACTATTCAAAAACTCAACAAAAACAAGCAAGAGTTTTTAGTACAGGACATGGTTATCTAGCACAAAACACAAGCTGTCCAGAACTTAAGTCCAAGTTCTCCGTGTTCTCCTCACTTTTTAAAGTTCTCCTGTTCATCTGACTTAGCTGAGGTCATGGTCTGCAATAGTCACAGTAATATCACTTTAAAATCGCAAAATCAAATTCAAAATCAAGAAGAAATCTGAAATCTGATATGAGTTTATTTTCTCAATTCAAGTTAAAACAAGTTATTTTGATAACCATGAAGATTAAAAACAAATCTGAAGACTTTAATAACTGATACTAAGCTCAAATTTCTAATTCACCATTACTCACTGCAGACATTCCTTCATATGTCACATGACATATATCTTATCACCTGGTGTAGCATCTTGTTGTGGTAGCTTGTGCTGCCTTTGATATCGGAGAGCATGGAGGTTTCACCTAAATAAAGGCCCCTTTGTACTCCACTGATTAACTTCTGTACATGAGCTGTCTGATAAGATGAAAAAGCCTCCTTCATACAACATGCAACCATGAATTTGTAAGATTTTTTTTTATTTTACAGTGAACAGGTTGCATTTTATAAAACACCTAAAGTGCTAAGCAGTTCATTCCTGTTATTAAATGATGATCATGATGATGCACTTTTAGTTTCTTGGAAAATTGCCCTGTTCTTCAAAACAAGCTTGGAATGAAGCAGTTACTATGTGAATAGTGAAGCCCAAATGTTAACTTTTCCATTTATCTGTATTGATATCTATCAAGAGAACAACATATAATTTATGCATAACTCTTTATTTTTGAAACCTATAACTGTAACATAATATGAAATAAATCAGTGTTCTTACTATTTCTAACACCTTGTGGATGCCTGAAATCTGTCACACATGGACATTTTCCTGATTATGCCGTGTGAGGGCTATAATATACTCATTTTTAATCCCACCTGGTTTTCACTGAAGATTGATTAAGTGAGTCAAGACTTACTTTTGCTTAACGACATACATTAGCAAGTCCAGGCATAAATGTTGTGCAAGAAGGCCTGGTGCATGGTCAGCATTCCATTTCATCCCAAAGGTGCTTAGTGAAGTTGAGGTCATGGCTTAGTGTAGCCTACCCGAGTTCTTCTACACCAACCTTGGAAAACCATGTCTTCTGGAACTTGTTTCGCGTGCAGGGTCATTATAATACTTAAATTTGTTTGGGATAGGCTGCTTAATTCTAGTGAAGTAAAATATTAAAGATACAGCAAACATTCTCCACACCTAATGCCTACTACTGCCTGTTACTTCTAGTTAATATTTTCCTGGGCAAATGTACAGGCTTTTCATATATGTTTTGTCAATATGATACATGGCCTTTTTGTTTTTTCTTATCCTTGGCTTGCATCTTGAGATGAACTCTCTGAGGACTT
>JAOVVA010000037.1:18647567-18686481 GCA_028565275.1 Leiocassis micropogon
TTACAGAAAGGCTGACCTCTGTGTCTTAAAATAACAACTAACTGTTGTTTTTGTTGTTGTTACGTAATTACCTAATTTCATATGTGTTATTTTATAGTTTTGAAATCCCCAGTATTGTTGTAGAATGTAGGAAATAAATCAATAAACAAAAACAAAGGAATTTGCAAGTGACCCCAAACTTTTGGACGTTAGTGTATATTAAAAATATATTCATTTGAAAACAATAACAATACATTTGCATGTATTTGTTAGGCTAAAGGTCTACTGCATGTACTGTAAGACTGGAGCTTAGTTGTAATGTCCACTAGACATTTTTTTTTACAGTGAAACAGGAGGACAAAAAGATGAAAATACTGTGGTGGTGACAGTGAAAACAGTTTTCATTATCATTAAGACATCAATAGCTTCTTAGGGTTATTTTTGAAACAATCAAAGATATTTGCATTTAGACAACACACAATCCGTTATACCAATGGAAATTTTTCCTGAATGAAATTGGAATCTTTTAATCTAATCCCAGTTTGATAAATGATTAATTTGCTTTGATGAAGCATATTTTTTTTTACAAACTTGTCACAACATTTACTACATTTAGACTGACGCCTAAAGTCTTCTTCAGTACATTCCAAAGATTCTCAATGGGGTTAAGGTCTAGACTTTGGTGTGGCCAATTCATGTATGAAAATGATGTCTCATGCTCTCTGAACTACTCTTTCACAATTTGAGTCTGATGAATCTTGGCATCGTCATCTGTGCTGTCAGGGAAGAAAAAAAAATGATATTAATTTTCAATTAATATAGACTCACAGCTACACAGCTGTTTAGCCCCAATCCCTTAAGTTCTCTACACATTGTGCATGTGGAATGCTCCTCCTTTCACTATTCAACATAGCATTCGCCTTTTTTATGATTTGATGTCACCAAGCGTTTAAGTGATCTCACCATCACGGTTATTCAAGATATGTTTCTCAACCACGGTTCTTTCTTGAAGATGGTGTTTCACAACTATCCTTCCAGGTTTTAATAATGTTTCACAGTTCTTTACCCAATTTTAACATTGTATACATTGTATATATACAAGATGTGCTCATGCATTAATCTTCTTCCTACTTTAAACACACAAGAAGCAATGCCCATGTGTGTCTCTCACAAAGCTTATGAGGTTACTGAGTTGCATGAAAAAATAAACCCTGACTGGACCCAATTTGTATTCTGAATTGAACTGAGGCAGTTAAAGTGCTAAGTTACTCAGAACATTCTTCTAACCTATCGGTTTTCCCTGTGTAAAGCCAAACTCTACTAAACCCCCTTTTCTTTTCCTCACCTCTTGTTTTGTTATTTTACCTGACAGTCCAGGTGTGAAAGGGGTGAGGCTGTGGAAGAACATTCTATTCTGTAAGCTTGTCATGAAAGAATCCATTGATTGACCTCTACATGCACAATGACAAATGGGTTAGCAATTTTCCGCCTCACTTATGGGCAACAATACACATTTCCACTTTCACTTGGAAGCAGTGAGTGTATCATGTGCATACCTTTCTCAGGTTCAGCAAACAGTTCAGCAGAGTCTATGCCAACAAACTGGACTAAACTTTTAAATCAATTGTGATCATATCTGGCATTTTGATCAATGTCAGCTGTGACTTATATATGCAATCATTAAAGCCATAAATAATACTCATGCATCAGAAATATGAGAAATGTAGAAGTTTATGCCTTAGCCTACGTTCTTGGACATGGATGAACTTATTTGGACTTATTTGAATAGGCTTACCAGAGGTCATTTTTCTGTTGTGGTATACAATCACTTTTTAATGATTTCTTTTGTGGTTCAGGGATGTTATTCCATGTTTTGGCTGCTGATTGAATTACTCCCAAGTGCCCGAAGAATGTTTTAGGTGAAAACTATGGAAATTAACCAATTGACCTCTGTTCTGACCCCTTCAATAGGAGAACCCTGTGGGAAAAGTCACTCTAATGCAAAAATCAAAGAGAACCTTGAGTCCACAGACCTGCAGGCGATCTCACCTAAAATTCCCACATGTGAAAAATGGCACTACATTATACAAATCTATGAATAAATTAAAAAAAGCACAAAAAAAGGTTATAATACTGACCAAAAAAAAATCTGAAATGATGACCACAAAACATTCTTACGCTAAGGGTCTGGAAAAATAATAAACCATTACAAAAACAACAATGTTTGGCAGATTTATGTATTTTTAGCTCTAATCACTGTGTCCTGTAGGGGTAACCTGTCATGGTGCTGAGAGTCTAATTGATGCCTCATGCTTTCAGGCACAATTATTTGTGCCCAAATGTCAAGACCTAATTTGTGGCTTTACACCTTGGACGCATGAGCCAATTGCTTTGAGCTGGACTAATGTGAGATTCAGGGGGGGTTTGCTCAGCAGATGTGGGGTGGTCTGTGTGAAGTAATGCATTTCAAAAAATGAATCAAACTGCCTGAGGTTTTGTGTTTAAGAAAGCCAGGACAGGGCAATTTCATGAAACTGAGGAAAGGTTAAAGGAAGGTCGTCATTAATAATGTTTTGTTGTTATGTATATATATATGGTGGCTTAGTGGTTAGCACTGTCGCCTTGAACCTCCAGGTCCTGGGTTCCATTCATGCATCAGTCAGTGTGCATGGAGTTTGCATGTTCTCCTTGTGCTTGGTGGGTTTCCTCCCATTTCTCTGGTTTCCTTCCACAGTCCAAAGACATGCAGATTAGGCTAAATGCCATTCCCAAATTGCCTGTAGCATTGTGAATGTTAATTTGCACAGTTGTGCAAAATGGGAATAAATACAATGATCACCACTGGCCTTCACAGTTCCTAGGTTTATGATAAAGAGGTTTCTAGTTGTATATATGTGTATGTACTTATACACTGATCAGTCATAACATTGAAACAATATTATGAACAATATTGTGTAGGTTCCCCTTGTGCTGCTGGGGCAGCTCTGAATCCCCGAGGCATGACTCTACATGACCTCTGGGGGTGTGCTGTGGTGTCTGGCTACGTCTGGGACGTTAGCGGCAGAATCTTTGTTTTTTTTTTGGGCGGAACCATCACGGATCAGACTTTGTCGAGTACATCTAGGCATTGATTAAAGAGATCTGGGGAATCTGGAATTTTCATACTTAGCATCAACTTTTTTCAGCAATTTGTTCTACATTAGCTTCCCTGTGGGATCGGACCAGACAGGTTAGCCTTTGGTTCCCACGGGCATGAATGAGAATTGTGTGCCCATGATCCTGTTCGTTGGTATATAATTGATAATCAATGTTAATGCTGTGATTTTAATGATAAACATGTACATTTAACAAAGAAACAAAGGCTTCATTACTTTAAGACAATTCTGACTCGAAGGATTTCCAAATCATGCAACCATTAGTAGATGTCATACATCCGTCCGAAATCTCCAAAGCAAACTAAATAACATATGAAACATTCCCACTGCAGATGATATCTTCAATGTCATGAAAAATAAATACAGAGCTTAAATACATAAATACATACAGAGCTGAAGAGTGCAAGGATGACACGTCAAAAACAGATCTGACATTTGATGTCCTCAGCGTGATGATGAATCATCATTTTTGTACTTAATTAAGCCTGATACTGTTTTAAATATTTGTTGTGAATTTTCTTTCCAAATCAGTAGACCAACACTGTTCAGTGCTAAGCCATGTAAACAGAATTGCATTGTACTTTGGCTTTAAGGAGGTAACTTACTCTTAAAGGGCTCTAAATAAATACTTGCTGTGTGTATTGTCAGACACCACCCTTAGGCAAACAGATCCCTATCCTTAGTAGAATCTACTGCTTAAATCAGCAGGTGAGCCTTAGTCCCATCTCTAGGCTCTTCCCTGGTCAGTCTGCAAAAATA
Organism: Leiocassis micropogon; assembly: GCA_028565275.1. Classification (NCBI taxonomy): domain Eukaryota; kingdom Metazoa; phylum Chordata; class Actinopteri; order Siluriformes; family Bagridae; genus Leiocassis; species Leiocassis micropogon. The sequence continues at coordinate 18,651,461 of JAOVVA010000037.1, forward strand.
TGAATTATACTTTATCATAATCCGGACAGACAACTAAGCCATGTGTTATTTATATTTGGCTGTGTGCACACCCTGCTCATATTCACAGCTGACGAACACAGGAGACGTTGACAGCTGCTAAGGGAACACCTGCACCGTGACTGAACTGCTGAGACAGAGAAAACTGGGAGATAGAGACAGAGCAAGAGAGTGAGAGAGAGAGAGAGAGACCATGTCTACATGTAAATTTAACCCCTCCAGATCCAAAATACATCTTTTACCTTGATTTTTTTAAATAAAAAGTTAATGGATGTGTATAAAAAAACAAAATCATTAAAAACAAACTAGCAAAAACTTAGAATTTCTTAATGGAGACGAGCAACATGTCTCCACAAAGTAAAAACCTAAATAACCAAAATTTAAACCCAGTCTTAACCTTGAGAATCAAAATGTTTTAGGTTGTTTTTCTTTTTTTTTTTTTAAATAAATAGATAATAATAATAATAATAATAATAATAATAATAATAATAATAATAATAATAGTTTTTGTTTTAAAAGCAAACAAACAAATGAACAATGCAGATTCTTTAATAAGTTTTAACAAGATGTCCTCACCAAGCCAGAACTGTGAGGGGATTTTTGGTGATAAACACACACACACACATACACACAAATACCCACACACACATACACACACGCAAGCACACACACCTCTGATTGTATTTCCTTCAGACCTCTTCTGGACCACATCTGAAGTGATGAAAATAAGGGTGCATCCATTAAGTGCATGATGTAGGCTTAAGTGAGGGCATGGATGAAGGATTTAAGTGTTGGCTGTAAAGTGCCTTGGACCACCTGCTGCAGGGACAAAGGCATCATTTTCATCCCAGACAGACTCCAAAACACCGGTTTAACAAGGGCCAAAAAGTATTTCATAGCATCAGGTATCAAACATGTTAAATTTACTCGCAGCTTTAGCTGTGCTCTTGCCTAGCTGGACCTTTTACTGGACATTTAGAGCAAGTTACCATCTGACAAGCTGAATGGAATCGAATACCTCAGCATTTGAATTTTTAATGTGATATTATCTGTTACACACACGCACAAACCACCAAATTGCTACATTATGTACAGGTAATGTTTTAAAAAAATAAAAGATGATCTTTTCCCATTTATCTCTTATAAATATTAACATGCATAGTGCAAAATGCATGTTTATACTATGGCTCAGAATTCAAGATGCTGTCAAAAATAGTTTTAAAGCATGACAGTAGCTACAGTAAAGTCTTTCTAAATACTTGTAGAACATGTCAGAAATGTTTCTAATTTAGGGCCCTATAGTTTGAACCCCTCTTTGTTTCTACTCTCTGTCTCTTACTCGCCTCCATACACTGCTCTCTGTTATAAGTTTTTTAGATGGGAAAATCCCACAGTATCACATAAAGGTTGGCACCATGTCGACTCCCCTGTCATGACAGCCTCTGGCTCACCATCACAGAGATGCTGAGATCACACAGCACAGCTTTCATGCTTCGACACAAATATTCATCCAAGCATTACGGAAACTGTAGCTTGATATGCTTTTTTGCTCGTTGTTGTGGAAATTGCTCATTGAGCCATTCAAACACAGTCAGAAAGAAAAAAGTGAGCCTGAGGTATCTGAATCGCATATTGTCTAAGTGACAGTTAGTTTAATCGCAAATGCTGGTACAGACAATTAAGCTCACTCTTAGACGATAACAGGTAAATAAAAAAAATTAGGGAAAAAATAGATATAATGAAAAAAAGACCAATTAAATGACAACCTTCCATGATTAATATTTCAGTAAAACACCAGTTTTTACTGATAGGTTCTTAAGTGGTTATATTGAGCTCTTTGTTTTTTGTTCATAAAGTGTTAGCAGAGAAGGCTTAATACTTATCAGTTTGACCCCTTTTGTGCAAGACTGCCAAACCACTAGACTGCAGCTAAGGTTGAGTTTTTATTTCACCCTGATCTTGTCATTGGGAGGTTGTTACATGAGAAGGTCTCTAAAAGGAGCTTTGAAGTTGATGAGTGCTGGACAAGCCTTTTGTTCACAGCATAACTAGGGACACAGAAAACAAACAAAGGTTTAAGGGAATATTTCTCTTTTTAAAACATTTTTCAAGGTTCAGGGGATATATCAATGAGGTTTCTAAATATCAAGTTTCTAGACAGATACAATTCTCATAATATATGGTTGGTGCATTTGAAAAATAATCCTAAGAAACGGAAAGTTTAGATATGCTGTTATTAGTTGAACTGACTGATTAGTTGGACCTTCTTGAAATATTGCTAGACATAATCATTTTATATAAGACTGAAAATAAAAACATACTTATTATATGATAGTGTCAATATAAAGTAATATTTTGCAGTTCCATGGTATGAACACATCGATTTTATGCTAGCTTAAGGCACCTTCTACACTGTATCTAATTAGATAAGTCTACATTTAGATGTAAAAATATATATTATCAAATAAATAAATACATAAAATAAATATATGTAGTGTGAACTGTATAAATAGTATGCTGCTTATGTGTTCTCCACAGCTTTGAGTTTCGACATTTCAGTACATCACATAAGTAATGTTCCTTCAGTTTTCTCCAAAGCTAGTCCACAATAATCCATGTTTGAAATAAAAAAAAACTTGTCATATAAACATCCATTACAGCATCAGACAGAACATTTTCTCTTTTTCCTCTTCAGCAGCAGGCCTAATGCTAAATAGGTTCTGTTCGTCCCATGGAGTTGGGGACACCCTCTGTTGCTTGCAGTGCTTAGGAAAAATGACCAGCACTGAGCATTTCACCATCCTTTGCCGTCTATACTTCCTGAAGTAACAATCCTTGCGGCTAAGGCAGGTGTACCAGGGCTACTCGACATCCATCCATTTCCCTTGTTCCTTTTTTTATTAGGACATGGCTTAATAGACCTATTCCTCTTCAAACACCAAGCTGCTGGTCTCAGCTGTGTCCTACTGTTTCTTTGTAAAGTTCAGGTACTTTATCAGGGACTACTGGCCTGGGGAGAAAATGTGTGAACTTTTGATGTCGCCTTGATTTTGTCCCATCTCGTGGTGTTCCATCCTTGTTGAGTGCCACATAGTAGCGAGCCCCCCTTTCTCCTTGGTTGTAGAGGTTGGAGGAATAAGTGTTGTACCAGTTCTCTTCAAACTGTTCCCGAAAGATACACTCAGCTGTCAGTTTTTCCTGCAAGGCAGAACGTCAGAATAATTAACCCTGAATACATGGAGAACAATTAAGTTGTGTGTTTTTTATTTATTTAGTATTATTACTTTCTCTCTCTCTCACTCTCACATACAGACATGCACAGAAACACACACTGCACTTAAAATAATTTGCAAACTAAATCAGAAATACTTACAGAGCCATAGAGTTCCCCCTTGTCATTCATTCCGAGGTAGAGGCCACTGTCCACTCCTCGGATGCTGATTAATCCAGCAGCAAGGCTTATGAATTCCAAAATACCTGGAGAAGAATAAATCAATTGTTCTAAGTATGTACTCTGCAGTCTAAGCCCACATTGTATTCACACATTGTGAGTAAGCTGTTCTGAAATACTAGCTAGGCATGATTACTATACACTGCCTCTATTTAAATTGCTTACACTCAAGTTGGTCTCATTTTCAAAGAGACGCAGGGGTTATAGGATAGGCTATAGAGAGTTTTATAGGACACTTGTGCATCACTGTAGCATAACTAACTTTCGAGTAATTAATAATAAACGTGCAATACAAATACTATATATGCTGAGGCTGAATATATGAATGTGTAGATGTGTCGTAAAGTGTATGATGAATATCATGCACAAAAATCATTTATGAAAGTTTCAGGCAGAACTCAAGCAATGTGTTAAAAAAAACAAAAAAAAACAACAAAAACAAATCAAAAGAAAAAGCAAAACAGAACTCATCCATACCGAAGCGACTGTGGTCTTTCCGCGTGCCCTGCACCGTGCCGTCCGGCAGGATTTCCAGGTGGAACCCGGTTCTGCAGTAAAGCTGTCTCCTCCTTAGGATGCCCTTTAAGTGGTCCAGCTCGGCCGGCGTGCTGCGGGACAGCCACTCAGCCGGAAATCGCTGATCTCCGAGCAGCGCGAGAGTCTCTGCGAGCGGCGGCAGGAAGAGGAGAGAGCTGGCGGCTCCCGCGCCCTCGGCGCCCTGCAGCAGCGCGCTCATCTCCGCCATCACCAGCACACGCGATCGACGGTCACTCGAACCGAGCGCAAAACCCTTAACGCCCTGCGCTCATACGATCCATGATCAAGAACGAGTCAAAGAGTTTTCGAGTGCAGTGCAAAAAAAAAAAAAGATGGATGTAATTTATGACACTCCGCGGCAGACTTCCTCAGATGTAAAATATCCACCGATGAGGAAACTTACTTAACCTGCGGCACACGGATTTAGTCACTTTCAGATAAATTCCATGCACTTGTCTTGACACCTCGCACTTAACATGAATCACATCCAGCGCGCAGGAATAAACCTATTAAGTCTTGAAGCGCGCGTCTGATAAATCCGGCGCACCTCTAGGGAAAAACTCACAGCAGCCCGACTTCTGTTTAAGGTGTGTGTGTGTGTGTGTGTGTGTTTGTGTGTCATGCTGTGGGTGTGTGCGTGATTGCTGGAAGTGGTTTATGCAGTGTGAGCACAGGGCAGGTGCACAGCGGTTGCAGGAGGGCTCTGGTGGGAGGTGCTGAGATTGTAGACCTGCCTTGGCACAGCGTTACAGCGTTTCTCCTTCACACTAAATGTGTCTATGCGTTTGTACCTCTCTCTCTTTCTCTCTCTCTCTCTCTCTCTCTCTCTCTCTCTGCAAGGTGAGTTTGCGCTTGTAAAAAGCAAGATAAAAAAAAGTCACATAATCTCAAACTACAATAAATCCACAGACAGAACACATGTTTTGAATACAATCCTGGGAAGTGCATCCTTTGCATCCATCATTTAAGTGAATGAGGCTAGTGCAAATGAAGCGCAGATGAGCGTGATTGATTGGACTGGGCTAAAGCCGCGCACATCTCGCGAGGAGTCTCCGCTCTATAACTGTATAACTGTAATGATGGCGGCGGCCGCACGCCGGTTTAGCACGATAGTAAACACCATCACCGCTTGTAAAAACGGCGCAGGCGTTCATGTGAGCACAGCCCAATCGCCAAAATGGAAAATCTCCATGCGGCAGGTTGTGACAGGGCTTTGCATCGCGGTGGGAGGAATAGCTGTGTGTCAAAAATGCCGCGTGAAAGAAGCCCACACAACGAGGATGACGCACCCACTCCCGGTTGTGTTTGCTAGAGAAAAGGTACGGTTTAGTAAATTGTTACAACGCTGTATTTATTTATTACACATTGCTCTTTACACGCTCATGATAGTGTGATCACGTAAACAAGCCGGTCCTTCGGGACTTAGGTCAGTGACGCTCTCCACTGTACAGGGGTGCTGAAAACAAGGAAATCGGATCTTTGAAATCGAAATCTCCACCCTCGAATGGGATGTGCACATCAAAGGAAACACTTCCTACTCATGCATAAGATGTTGCCTGCAAACATAATCAGTTTAAATGCTGTGTACGTTACTATGGGCGGTAAATAATTCCTGCGCTATACACATCAAGGTGTATTTGCTCATTGAAAACATGGATAAATGCAAAAACCTTAGTGGTTCTTTGGACGTTTGCATGGGAGACTGCTTAAGGTCAACCCTACAGCAGAGACATATTCAAGAATCTTCAGCCAGAAGATTTAAATCTGTCAATGATTATTTACTTCTTCCACTGAATCAAATATTTTCTTAAATGTAATTCAGTTGGTTATAGTGAGGCAGCATTACTTTGTCATTGTATGATAGGTGCTGTTTTTAAGTTATAGCCTAGTAATATTTAATAAGGAGCTAACAAAACTAAAATATCAAAGCATGATTATTTTGGGTAGGCACTTGTTCTAGAAGGTTCTAGTGTGAACAACTGGTTTTTTTTTTGTGTGTGCTTAGGGAAGAATAAAAAGACTAGACTTTGTCCAAGTCATATTCTTGACACAAGTCGGTGCAGCAGGAATCTGTGGGGGACTTACTCAAAAGTAGCACCACTGGTTTGTTAGATCATTAAGCTATACAGGATTGGCTCAGTCTCCTGTTCAATTGCTCTTACACTGTGCTTGTTTATTTCTTTGGTCTCTTATCTAGAGGTGGGTGGGGAGGAGGGCAATGGACATAACCTTAACTTGTGGATTGAGATACTGGAATCCAGGGCTGAGGTAAAAGAACACTGAGCCTTGGCAGGAAAGCTGACATATGATGTGGGTAATAAGTAGCATAGGCACACCTTCTCATGGTGTTTGCCTAGTGCCCAGTGGGCCTGGCTGCATGCCACCTGGGAAAAACATCAACTCTGTCCTTGTAAGCTAAGGCTCAGTGTAAAGGAATAAACATTTAAAACAGATCAGCATTTTGCAATAAATTTGACATAAATATGAATCTAAATCATAAGAATTATTAGAATCCTTTAATCCTGGCTTTTGTCCTAACCTTGATTATTTATAACCCTTCATAACAATGCTTGCATTTTTAATTCCTATAAATGTGCAATAATGACAACATACTTATAAACCCATGTGATTTAACCCCATGTTTAATGGTTCCTTTATTTTGATATAATTATTTTTTTAAGATGTGTTTTTCTTATTGTAGACCAAGATATCTGCTGATGAAGAAGACATAGCCATGTCAGCTCATGAGCACAGGTTCCGTCTGTTTAGTTCAGTGGAGTATGAAGGGCAGCTTTACATGACACCACTGGACTTCATTGAGTCGGTCACCATGAGTGAGCCAAAGAGTAAGCATTAAACACATATGCACTAACCACACAATGCAGTAGTTTGTTCTCTTAAATCTAAACACTCTTTAGCATTTAAAGCTGTCATTAATTGAAAACCAGTGAATGAACATAAATCCTTATTTGTCTTATGGACTGAGTGAAACTGAGATTGACATAGGCATCAGTTGGATGTTTTACATACAAGCAAACCACCCAGTTGATACTATAAAGGAAGCTATGACTGGTCATTGTCTATGAAGTCATAATACCTGCATGCAGATCACTATCTCAAACAGGCATGAGAAAAAAAAACTGAAAACCATTCCCAAATGTATTTAAGCTCTAAGGCATCTTTCTGATGTCACCTACCTGTGGTGGAAGTTCATATCAAGACAGGTGTGGTTGGTGGTTTGGATCTTAGTTACATTTATTTAGAAACCCTATTGTACACATGTTATTATACACTATTGTCAGAGGCTATTATACAGTGGCATTTTTTTATAATATTGGAAGAAAGTTTATACCTAGGATATTTTCACTCCACTTAAGACTCCACCCTGATTAGTTCTTTCATACCGTGGGTTTAAACCACATTGGAATAATAGAAAGCCACTGGCTTTCTCTAGTCTTATTTCTGTGGTTAAAGGAAAACCAGACTCTTTGGCCTTGGCTTGGGGCTGAATCAAAGGAGTGTGTGTGTGTGTGTGTGTGTGTGTGTGTGTGTGTGTGTGTGTGTGTGTGTGTGTGGTTTCAAAACTGCTTCTGGTGAGTTGTTGGCTAGGTTGGTGTAAGCTATAGCTTTGGAGCTTTCTTCAGGCCTGTTTAGAAATGGGCCAATGGTAGTTTGAAACTGCGTATGTGGTTTCACCCTGTGAGTATGTTCCTGTTATCTTTTTGACTGAAAGTGCCTGGTATGTCCAGACAGGAATAAAATCTGAACTCTAATATAAAGGGCGCACATTGCTTCACTATGTCAGCCACATTATTTTTAATGGCACATGCTCAGCAAAAGGCATTATGGTATTTATGGTTTTATGCCATGGCTATAAAGGCTGTTTGAGTGTGCTATAACTTTGCATGTTTGTGAAAGCCTATGCAGAGAACCACTAAGCATAATATAATTTAAATATGCAATCATAAGATCCAAATCTTAACTTAATTTGTGCTTTTATTTTGTGTTTTCTTATGCACTACACTTAATATTTGTACAGTAATATCAGTTTGTGTTTATGGGCCATTTGCAATATTCTTTTAATAGATTCAGGGCCAGATTGCTGTGAGAAGCAGAAAACAATTGTAGGTACACCTGCATTTTAGTGCATGGTCAGTAGAGATTTTGCATTTGCATGGAGAAAAGCTTCATGATTATAGTTGCAGTGCTGAGAGAGGACAAATGCATGAACTCAGTCATGCATTTTATGACCCCTTGGCTGGATCTCAACAACAAGTCATTGCTATTACTTCCTTCTTATTTATTTATTTATTTATTTATTTATTTTTATTTTATAACAGTGTTATACGGCAAGAGCACTACCCTGGATTATGTATATGTCTTGTGATCATTTTAGCTAGACTACTATTAGACTACAATTTACCATGTATTTTAATAATCTATTACATTAAACCATGTTGGCATACTGTGTTATTAGTTTGTGTGGTATCTAAAATTTTATTATTTATTAAATCCTAGAAAAAAGGTTTTGGCGAGCCCTGACAAAACAGGTATGATTTAAAGAAATCTAAATAATTTCATGATTTTATGTATGAATTTTTGTGAAAATTCTTTAAATGTTCACTTTTTAAATTGAAAAGTTTACTGTTTTAAGGAATTAGACAAGATTCTCTCAGATACACCTCCTGTTTGGAAAGGGTCATCCAGGCTGTTCAGGAACTTAAATGAAAAAGGTGAGAACTCACAACATTAAAAAGCAAATATTTTTGTACTCCTATGGATATTTACTTTTACATTTAGTTGTCTGAATAAATGTACACAAAGATTTTAAAGGCATTTATAATTCAAGTGAACTGATTAGTACAGTAAGTGCCTAAACAGACTTTCTACCTGAGGGTCTGAGTTGTCACCTTGTGTTGAAAAGTAGATTAAAAGATTTGTACTTGATCCTTATGAGCTGGTGAAGCAATTTCAGTACGGACATTTTATAAAAGAAATTAGATCTGTTACTTGCCAGGTGTGGTTTTCCCGAGAAAAAAGGAAGCACATGTATTAAAGCAAGCCAGCAGCAAGCTGCAGTCAGAAGTACACATTTATAATTTATGCTTTGCAAGGTTTGCAAAACAAAGACAAGTGTTTTGTATTTGAACCGCTGCAAACTGCTGATCTCAGTAATTGAATCAGGACAGAATGTAGAGGTTGTAGATCTGGTGAAGAGGAGAATTATGGATGCTTTTTCGAGCAGTGATAACAGTAAATCAGTCACTAGCTTGTTACAATAAACTAGTTTAGTTATTACAGACACCTGTATGAGAACTAAAGCAGTCACTGTTGTCAGGACTGATTGCATGTTTCTAATACTGTGGTCTAACACCAAGTCTATTGAGATGCTGCAAAAGTGTACCCAAGGCTACTGATTTTCTATATACTGTATATACACTGGTATGGTACCAGTCAAAAGTTTGGATTTATTTTCTACATTCCAGAACAATAATTTTTTTTTAAACTCTTTTAACTCCAAAACCTACCTCTGATGCTGAACAGAAGTTCATTTCGAGTTCCCAGCCTTAGAAATCGCAAATTTACAGCACCTGTTCAAAGGTTATTGCATATTTTGGATGACTTCAGCATTGGCAAGTTTTTTGGCACTCATTTTCAGTCCAGTCCAGTCCCTGTACCTGACCAATTTCAGAGGAATGTTTTTTTGTTTGTTAAGTCACATAGTGACCTATGAGTCATTCAATCGATCCTATGGCATGGACCAGTGAGAAACAGGTGATGACGACAGATGACCGGTAATTAATATACAGATCATGCTGAATGCTGAGAGTTTGGAACAGACAAAAGGAGAAATGAAGTTGCTGTTAAGTTTGTAACATAAATAAGTATTTTTTAAATTGTAAAAAATTTAGGTAGTTTGCAGCCTGTCTCAGTAAAACATTTGTTGGCATTTCTGCAATTTAATCTACAAAATTAAAAAAAAAATTTTATATGAAAAAATATATAATTTATAGTGTGTAAATGAGGTGTAATAGATAGATCATCTTAACACTCAAGTTTTATATATATTCTTAAAGACAATTACTCGATCTGTAAGCAAAGAAGATAAGGAGAGCTGTTTGAAATCTGCAGTGTTGAGACTTGTCCGTGTGACAGCTTCCCATCACTGACGATACTATGAATTCTAAGAATGGCATTGGATTACATTGCTCACACTGACATTTGTGTGAATCATTTCTGAGAATGTTTGTATTTCTGACTGCATCTGCTCAAGCATATGGGCTTAGTTTCTTTCTGCAAGACTGAAACTGACTTTTGTCTGGATGTCTGCAAAACCGTTTAACCTTTTTACACAAAACAGGCCCGAACCTATGTTGTTACTCTGATGGCTCTTCATTTGTCTTATTGTGGCTGGCTTGCATAGCTAAAAATATATGATAGGAGGAGTCTACACAACCATTTTTTATAGAATAGAATGTTTTCTATTAAATAACAAATGAGTTCCTCAAATAATGTTAAGAATGTTAAAAATTTATTCTGATTGAGACAACAGGTCTACAGTCCACTTTGGAAAAAAAGTAATGCACTCAATAAATTGCACTAACGTTTCTTAGTAAAACGATGTAATAACAAAAGCGCATAAAGCCTCTTATATTTGAGCCCCAGGATGATGGCATACCAATGGTCTAACAACAGCTACTGGTAGCACTTGCTTGAGTCATGTCAGATTTTTCAACAAAGTTTATGTGTCTTTTAAAAGAATTTCACCAAACTACTGCAGCAGTTTGATCAATCATATTAATCTCTTGCTGTTTTAGAAAGTTTAAAAATGAAAACACCTCATTGGGTATTAGGACTAGATTTTGTTATACACGCTCCTGCAGCCAGTTGTCTATTAACCGCTTTGCTGACATCCTTTCCCACAAGACTCAAACCAGTCACCCTGAGCTATCTGTGCTTGAGTCACTATCTCTGCCTGCAAACAAAAGCTTGGGAATGCTTTCAACGCTCACAACAATTTTCCTTAAGTCTCTCCCTGACTGAATCCTGACAGTTGCTCTTCCTTTTCTCGCTTTCTGCACAACAAAAGGCCTAGCAGGCCTAAAAGAACACACACCCCACATCAAGCATCCCCAATCAGCGACAGATCACTTCAGAATGTTTTACACCTAGGAAAACAAACAGAGGATGGCCCAGGAGCCAGGCACTCGGGCTGCTTTTGTTTGGGTTTGTGACCAGCCCTGATTATCAGAGTCTCTGTTTGTGCGAGGAAAAAAACACCAATTAGGAGTTAAGAAGTGAACCCCCTTAGATGTTATCAAAGTCTAAGGAGGGATTTTTTTTTTCTGTTTGAAATGTCATATGATAGCTTGATTTTAATTGGAGGTTTAGGGATTAAAAAGGCAAAAATGTATCATTTTTAGCGGTTAATTGGTATATACTGTTTTTTCAGGAATAATCTCGTATACAGAATATCTGTTTCTTCTTTGCATTTTGACAAGTGAGTATAGATGAGTATTCTTTGATTGGCACAGATTTTTAAATGTTTAAATATGATAGTATTCTTTCTGCATCATTGTTAGATCTTTTTTTGTTGTCTTTTTGCAGAGCCTCAGGCAGGATTTAAGATAGCTTTCAACATGTTTGATGCGGATGGCAATGAAATGGTGGATAAAAGGGAGTTTATGGTGGTATGTTTTCCTTTGGGTTTATACTTATCTAACTGGCTCAGTGCATGTAAGCAAATGTCAAATAAAACACGTTTCTCCCTTAGCTCGAGGAAATATTTCGTAAGAAAAATGACAAAAAAGATAGAGGTGGAGAGACTGACAGCTCATCACAACTGGTAAGAGAAACAGCAAATTCTTCTATTCGATCTGAATCATTGCCATTCTGAAACTTGTTAACCCTAAAAGCAATATTACAAACTAAAGAGGCCAGAATAAAATATGCAATGTGGCAAAGTGTGTTCTCGTTTTCTGTGTTCTGCATGTCATCTTCAAGAATGTGGAACTGTATGGATTTCAAGGTTCTGTCAACCATCCTGTATGTATCTGAATATGTGAGGAAAACATGTAAAGCTTTGCATGACTTGTTTATTTGTCTGCCTGTTCATCTGTGTAGTGCATGATGAAATTTAAAAAATGCCAGTCATGAACATTTGTGCATGTGAGTGATATTCGTGCTAGGAACAATGGCTGAGGCAGACATGTAAAACAAACCTGGGCCTGCTTCACTATTAGGGAGCTTTCCTGACAGGCACAGAGAAATGGGCTTTTACGATGCATTGTGTCACGTTTGGGTAAAGTCAAATGAAATGACCCTTATACACTGCTCAGCCTTAGAAAGGTGGGACAATGTGTCCTAATGGATCCTGGCCCAAATGCAATCTGAAACATGTTTCCATTGTCTGGGACAGCACCAAAAGGAGACTAGATGATTTATGTTACTTGTCTACTGTCAGGTGATGTTCGCTGAGGCGTAGTTGCCCAGATCTCGCTTAAAAGGCCCTCACCCAAAGATAGACCGTTCCTCCTGGACCCCCATGTTTTATTTTTACAGTTATTTGAAAAGTGGTATTCAAGCTCAGATTACCTTTTTGTAATAGCCTGACTATGAAGAGCCATGTGCCAATCACAGCTAACAATGATGTGGGAGCCAGTCTCAGCAGAGACTAGGAAAACTAATATATATTTTTTAAAGGTTTTGTTCAAGTGTTCTGAATGTGTTTCTAAGGTGAATTAGTCTTAATTGCTATCTGTGAGGTCTACTGTTAATTATAATGTATGGCTGGGGAGCCTATATTTTCACAGTATAGGCATTATAAAACATTTTTAAAGGATTATTGTGGTCCATGAAATCTTGTTGCATTACAGACCGAACTTGTGCGTGTACGAAGAAATCCTACAGTCTAGAAATACCAAGGAAGGAAAGGAAGATAATCTAGAGTAAGTCAACAAGAATAAAAAATGATGGCGACAACTTTTTATATAATTGAGCCTTTTTATATAAAAAAGCTGCTGCACAGTTCAAATGGGCATTATAGGAATTGTTTTAAAAGTGTGAGTAAAACTATGAATTTCAAGTACACTCATTAATTAATTCATTTTTCATGACACTTATCCTGTGTATGGTTAGCTAGAAACTCATGGCATGAGGTGGAAAATACCCTGGACACACACTCCCAAAAATAATCTACAAGCAATTTAGAAGCATCAAACAGTTTACGACATATGTATTTGGACTATTGGAGGAAACCAAAACCCCTGGAGAAAACCTACAAAGCACAGGGAGCACATAAAATCTTCTGCACACGGAGCATGGATGGCATTTGGACCCCCAGTGGAAATGGTGCAAACTGCTGGATCACCCCGCCCAACCCCCACAAAGGTTGAACTTAAATGTAGTAATTTCTTGATGGTTAACATGCTATAATGCAGCATTGATTTGATTTTAGCATATTAACTGGATTTGTAGGTGTGTAAGTTCCTTACAGCTTTGCGATATTCCTGTTATTCAAGACAAATTGAAAAAAGGGAAAAAACAACAAAAAACAACAACAACAAAAACAAACAAACAAACAAAATCACAAAAGTTTAAGCTGTCTTCACATTTATTTTTTTGGGATTGCCAATAAACTTGGCAAACTTGTCTAGTGTTCTGTCTGTATTTGAGGATGTGCATGACTTGCATGGCATGGTTTGCATGGTAATAAAAACATTTTGTCTTGCATACAGTTTTTTAAGCGTTTAAACATTTACTCCTGTCTAAATTCCACATGGAGGGTTGTGAATTTGTAACATTTCTGTGCATTTTTCAGTCATTTAATTGGTGAATGTCTTTTTTAAAGTGTTAACAGCTGTACTTCTAATGCAGGTTCTTAAAAAAGAACAACAAAACTTTGAACCCAGAAGCTTCTGGGATGTGCTGAAGCATGGTGCAAGAGTAGTCCTCTTTTCAGATCTGGTGGAGGTACACACATCCTCTGTCTCATCACTTTTCTGGCTGATTCTATTTCTACACATTATCAGTACCTTGGCTGAATGTGAAATGCAGTTTTAAGGTTTTGCAATAATAATAATAAAAAAAGCAATAGTCCAAATTAAAATTTGATTGCCGCAGGATAGAACAAAATTCCTGTTTCAATACATCAATCAAATGATTTATGAAACTGTTTGCTAAGATCTTTGCAATCTAGTCACTAGTAAAGTCAGTGTGTATGCAGTTACAGTGTATTCCATTTGTTTTTGGAATATTTTGCAGCAATGGGACTTAGGATAAGGTACAATGGGAGCATGTTGCTAAGGGGAAAGCCTCATCATTCTTAACAACTGATCCAGCTTTTAAGGAAAGAACACTGATATAACTAAAGTGCACTTTTTTTGCATGAGACCCTGTTTGCTTTTTAGCATGGATAATTCACTTTTTATTTCATTCTTACGGAAACAAATTAGAAAATCTAATCACCCAGTTCTCACCAATTAAATGCGCACAACACTAAATCCCTAGAAAGTTAATAGCAAGAATGTAAGGCACTGGCTGGCATAATGATATGCACTTGTACTTTACACCGGTTTTGTGTTGTTTTTATGGAAAGGCACACATCTTATGGATGAATCACTTGTAATGGTTTTATTGTGATTGATTCTTTGTGTCATACTATAGCTTCTGTGTTAAAAAATGAGTAATTAAGTTTACTTGTCTCTTCATAGCATGTACAAGAGAACATTGCTGACACAACTCTGTTGGTGCATTTCTTTGGAAAAAAGGGAAAAACTGAACTGAATTTTGAGGATTTCTACAGGTAAAATGCTAAATAGTTTAGTATTATATCACTTTTGGTGTTCTGTAAAAAAGACAAATCAACAACTGGAATTTGTAGGCTAATTGAATACATTGTGCTGAATAATATATTTCTTTGTTCTCCATACATCAATTTTGTTATTGTTTTCGTGGTCATTATATTTCTTTAGCATCTCTAAATTAATGGGTTGTATGTGTCACACTAAATCATGTCAGATACATTTACTACTAGTTTTAAAGCAATTCGACCCAGCCTAGTCAGAGGGCCACTCATTCAGCACTGCGTCTATATCTTCCACTCTCGGCAGATTCATGGACAACTTGCAGACAGAAGTACTTGAGATTGAGTTCCTTGCCTATTCTAAAGGTATGACCACCATCAGCGAGGAGGACTTTGCTCGGATTCTTCTTCGATACACCACGGTGGACAACATCAGCAGCTATCTGGAGAATGTGCGTCAGAGCATACCTGATGAGAAGGTAAAGTCTCTGCTTTTCCCATCTAACACAGTGTTGCTCACCAAAGCAGAGTGACCTTTTGACCAGCATGCTTTAAATGTCTCTCATGTCTGCAGTGGGAAGCTTTTTGAAGGTAGGGTGATGGGTGCTATACCTGGAGATAGATTACAATACAGCTACTTTTTTTTTTTTTTTACTATGCCTGCCATTTAAATACTGGCAAAATCTGTTTTACTCTTTGTTTTTTGTTTTTATAATAATAATAATAATAATAATAATAATAATAATAATAGTAAAGAAAATATAACATTACTTTAAAGTATGAATGTCATTGTCCGTATTTAATGACTCTTGGATATCCTTATGTAAACACTCAAGGGGTTGTTCATTTTGTCAGAACGCATTTGCTTTTCATCAAACAGATATTAAAAGGTTCCTTGGTGACTTACTGACTAGCATGTGGCACTTTTACTGCCACAACTCAGGTCTGATCACCGGTCAGGGAACCAGCACCAGCCACTAAGAGGCTGTAGGAGTCAATGCCCTTCATGTGCCAGTACCAAGAAGGGTATCCAGTGGAAAACCTATGCCACATAAAATATACATATGGGTCTAGTGATCTGCTGTAACCAGCTAAACCTAGTTTCACCTGGATAAATAGCCATAAAAACCGGTATATACGCATTTATAATTTTGCAGTAGTGAATAAACATTCCCCCACTGTGTTCTTTTGTATAACCATATTGATGATGCTTATTGGCCAGGGATACATTTTGTGCAGAGCTTTTCCCCTCCAGAGAAACTGCTCCATTGCTTTTCATGAGTGAGCCTAAATTACACAGTAGAAATCAATTGGACTTAGCTGGGATGTTAACACAATCCTAATAAAAAATACAATCCTGTTTTAGATTGCTTTCAGTTAAATCCCACCTGTGCATAAACCATTTTTGACCTAATGAGGTGGCTGTTGGTGGATGTGCATTGATGATGAAGCCTGTGTTATCACCGCGTTAAGTGATATTTCATGCAGTTCCACTTATGACAACAACCAAGCGTCACATGTTACTCATTAGATCATTTGTACAACAGACATAAGAATGGCCCTGCAGAAAGAAAAAAGTCCTAGTGACTGAGAATGGATGAATGGAATTCAATAGACTGGTAGGCTTGTAATCCACTAGTCCTGAGGTGTTTTGGATAGAGTCCTTTGTTTTTGTTTATGTGAGAATCTGGTTAATCTTCTTTGGCGAAAAAAAATCTACAGACTGCTTGACCTTAAAACCAAGTGCTGACAGCTCAAATCATAGGCCTGGAACAGGACCTGGGTGGTTATACTTTGACTGTTTGACTAAGTTATTTCCTGCCTTTGGATCTGTTATCTGTCTGACAGCTTCAAGGTCCCTTAGATACTTAAGGTTTCCCTCTGATGAAGAGAGTTAAGTCTGGTATAGATAATGTGTTAGTCAGAGCTCTATATTTGTTATCAGAAACATCATTCTCAGGGTTGAGACATCCTTTGGAGAGTCATTATTTTTATGAGCTTTCTCCCTGAGAGAGCGCCTTAACCTCAAAAGTTTATGTAGAATGTCTTTTTTCTTGATGCAATTTTTAAAATGCCTTAGTTTTTGTTTTTTACAGATTTTAAAAAAGTAAGTTTAATCTGTATTTGTAATCATATTTGCAGTCCGAATCTGTGTAAATGTTTTTAACAGGACATTTGATTATAAATGTGTCATGGTATCATTTATTGTTTCTTGTAGGGAATCACTTTTGAGGAATTCAGGTCATTCTTTCAGTTCCTCAATAACTTAGAAGACTTTGCCATCGCCATGCAAATGTACAACTATGCAAGTCGACCAATTGGACAAGGTAAAAAAAGAAAAATCAGTATGCCAATATATATCCAGTTGTCTTTATGCTCTTTGTTGCCCTTTTCCTAAAGCCAAGCCTTTAAATAGATCTTCATTACTGAATCATATTACATCTTATTTTATGCACAGATGAGTTTGCACGTGCAGTATACGTTGCCACCGGATTAAAACTCTCCCAACACCTTGTGAAAACAGTCTTCAGGATTTTTGATGTGGATCATGATGACCAACTTAGCTACAAGGAGTTCATTGGCATAATGAAGGACCGCCTGCATCGAGGCTCCTGGGTAAATGGGACGAGAGGGTCAGCCCCTCCACAGCTGGGGCTGTTTAAACACTGTTTATCTTCCTTTTACAGCAGCCTGGGTGACAGCAGGGTTATAAACCCCTAATCAATCTGAAGGAAAAATGTCCATGTAAAGGAAATCAAACAAGTAGATCCTGTAAAACAGAACGCTGCTGTGATACAGACTGAAAGGGCAGAGTTTTGTTAGTTAATAAGTTATTATGTATGGGTTTACTTGGTTTCTGTCTGAGGCTCCAGTCAATATAGAAGGTATTCAGCTTTCAATGCAGGAGCATAGATTCTGTTGTTGTAAATCTGTGTCACTTTATATTATGATCATTCATTTAACAAGCTGCCAAGGGTTTATATTTAAATCATTTTGCAAACAGTGTTATTCAGAGTGACTTACAATTGAGCTGAGCAGATGAGTATTAAGGGTCTTCCTCAAGGACCAAGCAGTCGCAGCTTGAAACTCCGAAACATTTCCCTAGCCACTGGGCCACCACCGTGTTTAAAACCCAGAGAGCTACTAAGCCTTGATCTAGTCACATTGAGCACCTAGAGCTGCTCTGCACTTTGAATGGATTTTAAACATTTGCTTACTCTTACTCTGTTAATTTGTGATACTTATGTTATTGCTATTAGTATTGAATAATCTAACAACTAATTCCTCCAAAGGAATCACACTATTGCTTTTCACAAGTGAAAGTGGAAATCAATGCAAGTGCTAAGCTAGGAACTGGATGTGGTGGTCAAAGTCTGATTCAAAACAGAATCGCATTTTACTTTGGCAAACCCATCCATGCATAAAGAGATTACATTTCAGAGATATTTTGTCTAATCCTCACAGTACTTAGTTAATGTATTAAAAAGAGAAGGAGGCCCTGAAGAACAAAAATGAGTTTAGTGCCTGAAAAAGGTGAAGATTGGTAGTTCACTAGTTCTTTTGTATTCGTTTTTATGAATTTTTTTTGGAGAAAATCCCTCAAAATCCTTGACCAAATCAATAAAGGTGAATGTATCTTCTAGTGCTGTGACATGTGAGTAGACCTGTATGTAATACTGTGGATGACCATTTACCTGAATAGTTTCTGCCATCTAGTGGCTTTAGCTGAAGCATTGTGGCTTACATGTATATATAAAATGTTGCACTCAATGACCTTATGACTAGGACTTTTGTTCTATTTAACTTTAACCCCTTTGTCATCTTTCTTTTTACACACACACATGCATTCATATTTAATTCCCCGTAGCCTTTGTTCACTTTCATAATTTTGGTATAGAGTTCCATCACACTGATACTATCTTATTTCCATTTTTCATTTACTTCTAGGGATATCGAGGAGAGGAGAGGTTCACCTCCTTTAAGGCCTGTATGAAGAAAGAGCTGTCTGGAAAATAGTTTTGGGAAAAAGGCAAATACTGTCCAGTATATAGCCTTAATATTACCTTTACTGTTATTGTCATTTTTACTATTTATAGCTATTCTCAGTGAAATTAGTAATATTGTCCTTTTTTTCCACAAAATACACAGCATGAAAGCACAGTGCATTTGACCAAGGCTTTGCCTAGCAATATATTACTTTGTAATATTAATGCACTGGTCAGTTAACAGATACTAGATACCAGCCAGACTCAGGGGAACTGTTAAAGCATGGTATTAATATAAGGTTAAGATTTTAGAAAGTAATCAGTTTCTTTCTTTGCATACTGACATTAATTGCAGGGTGTTAGCTATAACATTAGGAACTGTGTAACTTAAATTTTACTATAGCTAGTTACCAATAAGATTAAAATTAGACTATATCTAGTTACCATTATGTAATATTAATAGCTATAAATACTTATATGTTGTCAACTAGTAAAATTCCTTGTGTATCGTTCCTTTCAGAGCAATAGCCATAAGACTAAAGACTACACTCAGAGTACCTTTATATGATAAGCCATTGAATCGGATTATGCTTAGTACCTCCAGGAATTATATCTTTCCACTGACACGTTTGCAGAGCCCTTTAACATCTAATGCGAACAAAATCAAACATATAAATTATACGTACTTTGATTTAAAAAAAAAATTGGAAACATTTTCAAATATTTTATACATTTTATAACTTAAGTTTCTCCTTTACAGTATTCTTCTCTTTAAGCCTTATGCAGCAATGCACTATGCCTTCACTAAACAACCAAGACAAATTCATAGTGGGTTTATGACTATATTTTTCTATGTAGTCTTTAATATTATGTCAGGACTTATTAAATTTATATTAAAATTCTTTTCAACTATTTTCTGAAGTTCACATTTATGATGATGATGATGATGTGTAATATTTTAAAAATCTTTAAAGGTATGATCTACAAAGGTAAAATTTCAGATGCATTTAATACTCAAATGACAATACATAGCCCTATCTTAATGTATTTTGTATGAGCGTCTAATATATGCCCTGACTCATCATGACCTTAATATTATAATCTCCTATACACATACAAGCTTATCCTTCTGTGCATTTAAATATAGTTAGTTTTTATAAGCCATTCTCAGCAAAATACCTCTTCTTCTAGTCAGAACCACTTATTCAATCAGGATTGCTAAGAGTTCATTTTACAAAATTCTATTATCAGGTTATATTTAAATGGTCAGGACAATGTCCCAATCCCCGTGGAGGTGGCGCCAACTCCAAATGATGAAATCAACAGATATATTTTTAAAAGCTAACCAGCACTGATATCTCTGTATTAGCCTATGTCTCTCTTTTATAAAGTAGGCCTCTCTGAAAACACAAAAATTGTAAAAACACAATAAAATAACCATTAGACCGAATAAATAACCTACACTATACAGTGTGCATGTGTTTAATTTTTGTTATGTTGTGGTTGCTAAATTATCTTGCTGTAGGGTATGGTACTTTTTACTAATGTAGGCTAAAACATAATTTAGGGTAATGAATACTAAAAACAACTGTGAGTGCAATTACATTTTCCATTTGAATTTCTTTCTGCTTTATTTATCTGCTATGATTAATAGTATTTCTGGTTAAAGTTGGCATGTTTGTTTTCGAAAGTGAGATCACATCTTTTTTAAAAAGACTGATATGAATAAATAGTTTTTTTTCCCCTACACTTAGGTTTAAATTGACCAAACTTTAATCCAAGGCTTTCCTGCTTCTCAATTCATTGTTATACTGTACCTATAGGGGTTCAGAATGAATTATACCAAAAGCTTAATATCTAACTGCAGCCCTGCAGACCAATGATGTGGAGTCCAAGACTAAACATAAGTCTGTAAATTGGCCACATGTATGTCATTTAAAGGATGATTATCTGACAATGACAATGACAATCTACTTTCTGTTCACTATAACACACTTTAACTAACACTTGTCAGGAGATGTGCGAAGTTTGTACCCAAGTGCACTCTTATTAAAAGGAACAAAACAAACAACCAAAAGGGTGAAGGTAACTCAAACCCAGAGTTAAAGACAGCCAGGGCAGGCTCTCAGCAAACAGAATACACTAGGCTAGGGCAAACTCAAAGTACACAGTTAAAATGTCAATCCAGAATGTTATTCAGAGGAAAAGCCTTAAAATCATTACTGGCAGGAAACAGGAGCAAGATTTCACTCTGAGCAGTAGAATGTCAGAGTTACTTAAATGGATAGATGTGGCTTTCTTTCTCATTCACCCAAACATTGCCTAACTGCAGCTAGTTATATCCATAAATTATTATTAGACTATTAAATTGCTAAATATTAGATTGAAATATATAGACCAAATTAGAATAAAGCATGTTCTGATCATAGATCAATACTGAACTCTTTTTCAACTTAATTGCCATTTAAAAATTTAAAAGCCAACGAGTACCAAGCTGTTGTGTGTAATTTGCTGGCACTACAGCAACACTGGTCTTTTTACTTTCCAACAACTGTTAAGCCACATAATCCTCTCTACACACTCATTGCTAACATACTTTATGTGAGCCTCTAACTCTTGAAATCAGCTTACTCAACAGGATAGTGTCTAATAAGAATCTCTTACATATTTTTCAGGTAGCTATACAAAATCCATTTTTTTCCCCTTCCTTCTATACCAGCAATTACATATTTATTTAAAATAAGGCACAAAAATGTACCTTACAAATGTTGCCCAGTGAATTTCATTCAAGGTTTATTTGATTAAAGGTGTTGATGTCATGTAATACTTTATATACACTTAATAAAGTCTGTCATAATTAAGACTGTATTAAATAAA
Organism: Leiocassis micropogon; assembly: GCA_028565275.1. Taxonomy (NCBI): domain Eukaryota; kingdom Metazoa; phylum Chordata; class Actinopteri; order Siluriformes; family Bagridae; genus Leiocassis; species Leiocassis micropogon. The sequence continues at coordinate 18,673,134 of JAOVVA010000037.1, forward strand.
AGGATGACATCTTGAAGCAGTGAGTAGCATTGCCAACTCCCACTTTCACGAACCTTACCTTAACCCTAAGCTCAAGACACTGTCTGTGGAATTATGCATGTTCTACATTTGTCATCTTGGGTTTCCTTAAGATACTTAAAACCATTTTACTATGTGGATTGACGATTCTAAATTGAGTCTAGCTGTAAATAAATGTGGAAATGTGTGTGTGTTGATTTGGAATGAGTATGTGTATTCCTGCTTGTATCTCTTGTTTCCAGGATAGGCTCTTGCTCTGACCAGTGCCTTATTTTATAATATTTTGGTGAGTTCTGATGCACTGCGTGTGGCCAAGACTGGCAATGCAGCATGTTGGCTATTCTGCAATGAAGCAATTTCTCTAATCTGCAGTTGTTGACTCCTCTGCAATGGAGGTGACTAACTCCTGGTGGTCATCACTCTTGGTAGTGGGACACTTGAGCTAAGATACTTGGTAACTCTCTAATTGTTTAGCTTCTACATGTGATCAGGTGTGGCTATTCGGCTTGATGTGCAAATCAGCCCTACAGTACAAGGCCTGGACTTGATGTCAAAGAAGACATGCACAGGACAGTATGGATTATAGACCATTTTCCTTCATGCTCTTTTAGGAGATATCAGAACAGAACATCACTTTCCATAGAGTTGTCAACATGAGAGGATGGACCAGTTCCTGAAGACTTTGTAGACGCAGGCTGGCACATGCAGTATTGCAGTCTTTTGATGATGCTTAGTGATCCCTCTGGGTTTCCAGGAGCTGTGAGCAGTCCAAAAATGGGTCACCATCCTGCAGTTGGACAGCAAAACCATAGACTGTAACGTGTCCTGGTTTCAGTAAAAGGAGCCCAAAAATTCTGACTTTCTTGTGGGTTAGTGTACTCCAAAAATTCAGATTGGGATCACTGCCCTTCCAGAGACAAATATTCCCCACAAATGCATGCTTAAGGCGCTGGGGGTCTGTTTAAGCCCATCTCCTCCCTCAGCTGGAAGAGCGGTCCACCTGGCCCTATACTAACTTTTTATTTATTTATTTTTTTAATGAGTACAGGACTAAATCTGTTTGATACTACTGTTATCATTTCTTTGGAACAAGTATTCACTTCTAAAATGCTAGGAAATCTACAGTGATATAGCACTATATAGTATAATTCATTACAAAAGAGGATTACAACTACCATTAAAAATATTTAAGTTTTGACTTTTTTGCTCACAATTCTGACTTTAATCTCGTAATTTTTACTTTTTCTCCTCAACATTCTGACAGACGTTCTGATAAAAGGCAGAATACTGAGAAAAAGTCAGAACTCATGTTTTATGGTCCTTTTCCGTATACTGTATAAATCAACTTTAAATGAATGGGAACAAATAATGGTCGAATAAAAAGACAGTATATTAAAGAAAACAGAGAACTAAGTTGAACTTGACTTTAAAACAAAAAAATAGCACATCAAAGCTAAGTCCGTGTGTTTATGGTCTGCGCCTAATGGGCGTCATGGTAACTTGGCGAGAAGGAGGCGGGGCCGTTATTGCTCGCCGTATGCGCGCACACACACACACACACACACACAGGGCGAAATGACTGTGTGCGGGGCTGAAGAAAGCGGGTGTGTATCCGCTATTTCCAAGCATCTGCTGTCCTGACGGATCGAAAGAGCTCGGCGTGTTTGCTTTGGCATGTTTGGGTCAGCGGACGGAGCTGAAACATGGCGCCGTCGGGCTCGCGCAGCGCCAAGCGGAAGTGTCAGCGAGTAGTGCACTGGATCCCCGTGCTGTTCGTGTGCGCGCTCGTGGCGTGGTCCTACTACGCGTATGTGCTCCAGCTCTGCGTAGGTAAGGGCGGATCGCCTAAGGTCTCGGTGAACCTGAACCGTGTTAGGAGACGCGTGTCTTGCGCTTTGCGTGTTTTATCGCAATCTTTCATTGCGTGTATTAACGAGAAACATAAGCACATTGTTGCAAGTGCATTTAGTTGAAGGTTAGTCGTTAGGACACTGAGATGTTAATATACCCATCGGGAAAATAGCCAAGAGCTTGTATGTGATTATGAAGGTGTCAGGAAGATAAAGCACTAAAACAACTACATTCCTACAAAAGAGACCAATTGGTGTTTAACAGTGTTTGATAAATTACTTATAATCAGAAATTCAATTCGTCATGCAGTCAGTAGTTATATATCTAACATATTTGTGCTTTAAACAAGCGAACAAAAAATAGTGCACAGTTACAACTTATAGGTTGTTCTTTTGGCCATTCAGTTGTTATTGTGTTCGAGGTTTCACAAGTTCATCACCACAATGGACAGTCAGATAGGGGATTGTGTTAGTTCCATGTTGCTTTGGTCTCTGAAGGAACAGAGATTCAAAACAATTGGATTCAATTTCCAGCACTTGCTCAGTTTGAAATGTAAGAGAAATGGCCACATGTGTTGAAGCCAGCGGTTAGTTCCAGGGAGTTATGGTACAGGCAGAGAGCATAGTCCCAACTGCTGCTGCTGAGTAAGACCAGCAATTATGCTGAACTGCAGACAGACAGTCTATACAGATTGTTGGCACTCAAACTAACTGTAGCCCTAGAACAGGAGGAAAAAATAAATTAAAGAACATTTAATAAAATCACCTGGCAACAAATGGCTATTACATCATAGTATATCACCCTAAAGGGTGCTTTTGGGGTGGTTTAGACAGAAAATGAAACTAAATAATTTTATCTTCCCCTAATCTCGAACATAATTTACTAAAAAGCTTTTTTTGTTTGGTGCTGAGCAAGTGTTCCTGATAAGCAGAAGGTAGAGGCTGACTCATCCATGAGGCAGCATGTGGCCTAAAACAACTGAACTTTTTATGAGTGTTTGATCAGCCAATTCAATGTCTTGAAGCTAATCCTATTGTCTGCCTGTCACCAGGGAATAATCTCCAGCCTGACCTTTTTTGATCATACACTCACTTTCAGCACAGGGTGACACTGCCCCCTGAGGTATTATATTTATTTATGTGATAATATTTGTATTCTCTAGAAAAAGGATACAAGCGAAGTTGTTTTTCTGTTCTGTGTAACCGGGTGCTGTATTTGGCTTCTTCAGGAGAAAATTCTAGCCACACTGAATCAGAAAAGAACCAGAAAACCAAACAAGTCATATGAGAAATTAAATGTCTGCAGAGATGGGTATGAAAATACAGTGCCATGAAAAAGTATTTGCCCCTTCCTGATTTTTTTTATTTTTATTTTTTTGCATATTTGTCACACTTAAAAGATTTGGATCATCAAACTAATTTTAATGTCACGCAGAGATAACCAGAGTAAATAAAAATGCAGTTTTAAATGTTGATATCATTTATTAAAGGAAAAAAGCTGTCCAAAACCTGCATGGCTCTATGTGAAAAAGTAATTGGCCTCAGTTAAGGTCAGTGTTCATGATTCAACAGTAAGAAAAAGACTGAGCAAAAATGGCATCAATGGGACAGTTCCAATGCAAAAGCCACTGCTGAACAAAAAGAACACAAATGCAAAACATCTTGACTATCCCCAAGACTTAGGGCAAATATTATTTGGACTTACAGTATAAGACAAAAGTTGATCTTTTTGGCAGGTGTGCGTCCCTGTACATCTGGTATTAAATTAAGGTTTTGGAGTGGCCTAGTCAAAGTCTGGACTTAAATCCGATTGAGATGCTGTGGCATGACTTTAAACAGGTTAAACCCTCTAATATGGCCGAATTAAAACATTTCTAACAAAGAAGAGTGGGCCAAAATTCCTCCACAGGGCCAGGTAGGTTTGGACAGCTTTTTTTCCCTTAATAAATGAAATCATCACTTAAAAACTGCATTTTTAATTACTTTGGGTCTCTTTGTGTCATAGTAAAATTAGTTTGATAATTTGAATCTTTTAAGTGTAACAAATATGCAAAGAAAAAAAAAATCAGGATATTAAATACTTTTTCACTGAACTGTTTGAACTCAAAATAGCAGTGATGGATCAGCTTGTGTACATCCAAAACCTTGTAGTCATCTCAGCACTCTATCTCTCTCTCTGTCCCTCACCCCACTCTCTCAGCTTCGTGTTTTCTCTCACCCCATACTATTTAATTCATTTAAAGTTCATGAAAACTATGGTGCTAAATGACTGAATGCTTTAATCAAAGACCTCTCTCAAAGAAGTAAATATTCTCTCTGATAATATTTGTCAAACTTCTATTACTGTAGCTACTAATGCTTAGCTGCATTTCAAGTGTATGGGGCAAACTAAAATTATACAGGCCAGCCAACCATTATATAGTCTAAATATAAACATTTGCTACCGTAGGAAATCATGCATTTTTTTTGTTCTCGTGAAGAGGCGAGTGAGTTGCCTGGTAGATTGCAGTTCTAAACTGAAGTGTCTGTAAGTAGCACCACTTATGATACTGATATCGAAAGTGTATTGCATGATTACATGATTTAAGAAATGTATTTAACGATTAAATATGTTGAAAAGGACATGCATATTGCTAAATAAATGTGAACTAACAGATCTGATTAGTCCACTTATCCTCATGCTCTGCTGTTGTCCAAAGTGAGCAGAAAATGGGAGCATGCTAATATTAGGAACTTCTCCAACAGACAGACGAGCTGACTGCTAATGCAGCAGTTTGTCAGCTTCCTTACGATTACAGTTATTAGCTAGCTTATGGTGTAATTAATGTTCAAGCATTTATAGGAAAGGAGAATGATTTACCAGCACCATCCAGATTTATTTTCCCCTTTTATTCTTTATTCATGCCAAAGTAAAATTAGAACCAAGACTTTTTAATTTCTTGGAACAGATTAATAAACAAAAAGGTTTTTGTTTTAGATGGGACAAAATATACTTGGGCAGTCATAAGTATAACTCAGCATAGTGCCAATTAAGGGTGTAAAGGTATGAAAAAGTCGAGCTTTGGTAGGTACCTCAGTTTAGAAGTGAAAAAGAGAGATTTTGAAATCATTTATCATGAATTTAACTTGTAAACATATAAATTGGAACAAATTTGTAAACAGTGGTAACAAAAAACACTGTACTTTAAAAATAGTGCAAACAAAGATAAAAAAAAAAAAAAAGGAATATGTAAAGAATATATTTGTTTTGAATATTATTTGTACTATATGCTACTAGTGATGGAACTGTTGCTATTTTTGCACAACTTACTGATCCCTTCTTTCTCGACAGAATAAATACGGACCATGTCTTTTTTATGCTAACAGAAGTCAACTTAAGGGTATTAATCCCAAATCTGAGTTTCTTCACTGATTATGAAATGATGTCAAATCAACTTGTATAGAAATAATGTAAAACTATTAAATCTAAAAACGGTGACGATACAGTTCACTTTGAGAAAGAAAACATGTATCACTCCTCCGAGTTAACTGTTTAGCATGTAGTCAACAAACCATGAACATGTTCATGTGTGCTGAAATCAGAAAAGACATTAATCCAATTGGTAAATTCCTGCTTAAATGCTGCCTGCTGAAAAGGGACTGATATACACATGAGTGGCTTGTGTAAAGAGAAATGGGCAAGTCCTTCAGATATTATAAAGAAGAAATTGACAAGAGTGTGTTAAGTTATGGGGTTATCTATATCAAACACCATGTTTGAACATAAGTGTTAATAAGTACGCTTGATATCAATAAGTGCCCTAGACTGCAGTTTTATGATCAACTATATAGTTGTGTCATTGGATTTGCATCCATATTTTCTGGACACATGGGTGAGGAGTAGAGGTAATTAGTCAACTGACCATCAACTGCTGGTCAACTTGGATCAAGTGGCATGAGAAAATAGCAGACAGACCTGTTAGGCTTAAGCATGCCATCGTTTGGCATTAAGTTTGCTGTGAACATTGGCAGAGGTCCCTGTCCAGTAGATCCTCAAGGTTGGCTGTCAACTCAAGGGGGAAGAAAGGCCTTATTATTTACAGCAGGGATAAATAACTGTTTATTTGGGACATAGGGATGTCCCAGGGATGGTAATACAGGGATGATGGAAAAAGTACAGCCGACTCTGTGCTTCTGATTATTAGCCTTGGGTGGTGGTCCTGATCTTTAAGAACTGAGATTGGAGGATGTTTTCCAAAATAAGGGGGATCACACTCCTCTTCCTTTATGTCAAAGTCTATGCCACGGTGCTGGAGAATAGAGTTTGGATGTTTATTCAAACCACAGTTTCAGGAGGAGCACTGTGGATTTTGTCCTGGTTGTGGAAGAATGGCCCAGTTCTTTATCCTCAAAGGGTTCATGGAGGGCTTATGGTGGGCTCAAGGTGGTGTGATTAACCAGTCTAAGTGTGTGTTTCGTGGATTTGAAAAACGCATACAACCATATCCCTTGTTGGGTCTTTTGGAAGGTGCCTCATGAATTTGGGCTACCAGTTCTGTTATTATGGATCATTAGATCCAGTGCCTGCAGGAAGTTTTCTTACCCTTTCAGGTTTCCACATATGTATGACACTTATCTTAAAATGGAATTAAATCCTTTTTCCACTCAACATTCTGCACACAATGCAATATTTCAATGTTCATGTACACCTGGTCAATCTACATCTCAGCACTTACCTACTGTATGGTCACAAGCTTTGGTTGTTACTAAAAGAATGAGGTTGTGGATTTTAGAACTGGAAATTAGCATCCTTTTGAGGATGGCTGGGTTCAGTCTTAGAAATTGGGTGAGGAGCTCTGGGCATCCAGGAAGAACTCAAAGTAAAGTCGCTGCTACTCTATTAAATGAAGCCAATTGAGGTGGGTCAAGCATCTGTCTAGGATGCCTCTGGATGCCTCCTTGGGGAGGTGATTGTCAAACAAAGAGAAGACCACAGGGCAGACCAAGGACTAGATGGAAAGATAAAATCTTTCATTTGGCCTGACAGTACCTGGAAGGAGCTGGAGGGCATGGCTAGGGAAAGGGAGGTGTGGCCATTTTCAACGTGAAAATTTGTCAGAGTCATTGGAAAAGCATTGGAAACAGGAGAGACAACGACAGCAGTTGATGAAGGACAATCCAATTCATCAAAGCTGCTTTACAGAATCAAAAGAAAATTGAAAGAGGAAAAAAAAGAAATGTGTATGAAATGTGAGAAAATGTGTATGAATCAAAATGATCAGATTTTTCCTGATAAGAAGGCCGAGGGCAATGGTGGCAAGGAAAAACTCCTTGAGAGGGCCTAGACTCATCAGGGAACCCATCCTCATTTGGGTAATAACGGATTTATTTTGCAGTCATACTGTGTGTTAGGCACCTGTGAGTTCAATATAACAGATGATGAAGGTTAAAACAGAGTCTAGTTCATTATTGGAGGCTCAGGAAGACTGAACTATTGAGTGACTGCAGTCATCAAGAACAGCTGTCTGCATCAGAGGGCAGGACCTTTTTCATGGTAAAGTGGAACTGTCCCCTGTTACCACATGCATTCCAAGTAACCCATATGGGGCTTCCATGCAACGAGATCTCCAACCAGAAGCAGGGCACCAGGATGAGTCAAACAGGTCCTGAGGGGGTCTTGATCACAGGCAGCTCAGGAGCGGCATTTGTAGCTCAATAGAGAGCGACAGGGGGAGGGAGAGAGAGAAGAGAAACACTGTGAGATGTGTGAAGAAAACCACCAAAACAGGTCAGTGACTTCAACAACAACCTCCACAGGGGAGGAGTGTACTGTAGGTATCTCAGTCAGACTTTGAGAGCAGAAATATTGGAAGGCTATGTAGGAATTTGAAATAGAGATGAGGCACTAAGGTTTATAAGACTAACCTATACCTATGTGATGGGTAGGCCAAATAGTGGAGGTAGAATCTTCTGCAGCTCATGGTCCAGAATATATGAGTCCAATCTAATTTGGAGGAACTTCATTACACAGTAAAACACAATGCTAACACAAGAAAGCACAACATCTAGAGATGATAATAATATAATGAAACGTCTACTGGCGGCTAGCTAGAGTACATCATCAGTGATTGTAAAGGCTTGTAGTGTTGAGTGTCAACAGAAAAAATGTGCTTGGGGGGAAAAAAAAATCAAGAATGATTGTGATCAGAGATCACTTAAACACTTTAATAACACAAAATTACATCATAAAAATTCAACAGTAGAATTCACAGACCAGAAGCATGGTCCACAATTTCTGATAGGGTGGAAATGTGTGTTTGAATTTTTAACCATTTTTAACACTATTTGTACAGTATTGATGGTTATTCAGAGGGAATGCAGAGCCTCTGGAAACTTGGGCAATTCTAGAGTTTGTTGAGGCCGTATAAATAATAACTAACTTTGTCAGCCTTTGGGGGCCCCCTACTGGCTTGGGGCCCCAAGCAGTTGCCTCTGATTTTAAAGAGCAACTGGGTGTGGTCCTATGCATATATAAAACTTTTGAATCTTTTGAAAAACATATGCGCAAATTGCAGGATGAAAATTGTTAAAGTTCTATGTTGAGACCTAGTACATTTACTGTACAATTACAGTTATGGCATTTGGCACATGCCTCTATCCAGAGTGACATGCAGAAGTGCTTTGAAGTTTAAATACACCCTGAGATCACACTTACAAAAACAAATGGCAGCACCTTACAGCTCTTGAAGTATGTGTGATTGGTGTATTAACAGAGTAAAAAAAACGTTAAAGTTTATACAGGCAATGTTTGAGCTCTTTTCAAAACTGCCACCATTTTTAGTATGATTGCAGCTTAATCCTGTACCATGATACCATAGTGTTCATGTTTTAACACCTTGATTAATTATCTTGTGAATACAGGCATTTCACTTTGAAGTCAGTTTAGCATCAGTAAAGACCTCTGTGCGAGTATGTAAGAGACACAAAGCATGATCAGCAGATCGCTTCTGTTTTGTGTGGGTTCCAGCATCAGCACCTGCTGCAGCTGTACAGCATATGCTGCTGTTCACTGCTAGTTCTGTTTAATTTCATATTTAGGTCAGATCTTTGAAATTTCCCTCTATAGAACTTCTACAGTAAATTGTGTGTTGCTTTAAACAATGTGCATTTTGTTTCTTTCTAATCCTGAATTTTGCTAATGGCAAAATCCAGGATTAGAAAAACCCAAAATAAATTAACCCAGAGAATATGAAAAGAGTGCAGAGCGACAATAAATTACAAGAATACAAGCTATCCATGCATGTTGTTAGGGCTAGAGATAGACCATCAGCTGAAGCTTTTCAGAAAATAATTAAACCACACATCGAGTCTAACCTATTTCTATGTTTTTCATTCTTTACACAGAAACAATTGAAAACCTGGGAGAGAAAAGTAAGTAAGCTTTTTTATAATGATATGCGTAGAATAGTTTGACTGGGAATGATAAAAAAAAAGGTTATAGAATGAGAAAATACATGGGTTAGTCAAACACTATGTAAGCACGGAAACGTACATTGAACAAAATGAAGATAATGTTAAAAATGAAACAGTTTTCTGATACTTATTTGGTATTGATATTGCAAAATTAATAAAGCTTTGTGATTGTCTCCTTCATACAGTAGCTATACATGTTCTTGTGTTCAAATATTAGCTAATCTTTTTAACATTAGCTTTCCACTTATTAAAATCTGATGTACTGTATGTGGTACTTGCATATAATAGTAATTATAAATAATAGAAATGACAACTTACTAGCTTTGAAATAATTATACTTAAAGAACTGACAGATCAGTATGATCAGTAGTAAACTCTTATCTTTTCTGTTTTCCAGTAGTCTACCTCATGGCATACCATGTCTCCTTCATCATGTTTGTATGGTCATATTGGCAAACCATCTTCACCAAACCAATGAACCCACTCAAAGAGGTATGCAATGCTTTTCCCCACTCCTATCATTTTAGTAGCTATGTGTATTATAGATGGATATACACTGCCTGGCTAAAAAACAAATAGAACATGCTAATATTGCATTTGACTGCTTTTAGCTATGATTAGGGTGCACAATGTGGTGGTCAATTCATGTGTGGAAACTCTTCCTAACGCTTCATAACATCATAACAAACACAGCCTTTAGAAGCTTGTACATTGGGCACTCTGCACGATCTGTGCATTGGTTCATACCCCTCCCTTCTCAACCATAACATTATGACCACCTGCCTAATATTGAGTAGGTCCCCCTTTTGCCACTGTGTCTTCTGATGCCTTTCTATCTACCTTTTCAGCAATTTGATCTGCACTAGCACTTGTATTAGATTGATTACAATCACGGGCCAGCTCGGTCTACTCTGGCCCTTGTGACTCAAATCCTTATGCATGCCCATTTTTTTTCCACTTCCAACACATCAACTTCTGGAAAATGTTCACTTCCTGCCTAATGTATCCCACCCACTTCAAGCCTCCATTGTAACTAGATTTCGAAAATGTAGCTTCTGTGAGAAGAGCCAAATTGTAATATGTAGACAGCTTCAAAAATGTAACTCTTATGTAATATTCCCAGGCTGCAGTGGTCAGAACATACCAAAAGTGATCCAAGGAGGGAAAACCGGTGAACTGGCAACAGGGTCACGGGTAGCCAAGGCTCACTGATGCACATGAGGAGTGAAGGCTGGTCTGTGTAGAAGCACTACCGTAGCTCAAATTGAGGAAAAGGTTTATGCTTGTTTGAAGATATATGTGTCATATGACACAGAGGTCATTACTGTTTTGGTGGCAAAGGGCGGGGCTAGTCAATATTAAACGGGTGGTCAAGATATGGCTGACCAGTACACACACACAAACACACACACACACACACTGCTTTGGAATATCGTAAATATGGACTCATTAGACCACATGACTTTTTTTCCATTGCTCCAAAGTCTAATCTTTATGCTCTCTATCAAATTCAGGTCTTTTTCACACAGCTGCCACACAGGTTGTCTTCTTGCACTGTTTGTATGGAAAATCTCTTACTCATAGCAAGGTTAGCAGGGTTCAAGTGAGCTCTAGTCATTCATGATTATTTTTCTGACCACATTGCTTCCACGGAGTTGATGGTTCAGCACTAGCCTTCCAGGTTTGAATAATTCATTGGACAATTCTAAACCCAATTCCAGTAATTTAATGTTTTCTTTGGTGGATTCAGGCCAATAATTTGACTCCTTTGAAACGGCAACTTTTTTTTGACCAGGCAGTGTATGATATAATAAGAAGAAGAAGACTAGGAATGTATAACAATATAATACTAAAATAATATAATTTATAAGATATAGATAAATATAATGTGTAATCTAGTAGATTTGATTGAAAAGACCAACATCTTTAATAGTAATTTAATCAGTTCTTAAATGTCACAATCATATCATTAATATGTCTTATAAATACTGTACTTTAAAGAGCAAAATAACTCAAATACCTCTAAAAAACTGATACCATTCCATACAGGAACTACAATATCTGATTATATTATAAATAATACATTGTATATATGTATCTTGTGTCCATGTCCTAAAATGCAGTTTTCTAATTAATAGATAATATTTCATCTTATTTGACACCAAAATTATTGTATTAGTGTAAAGCACACTGTTGCATGTTAAGTAAAAACAGAAATCAGAGCGTTGTGTTTGTCTGGTCTGCTCAGTTCCACCTGTCACACACTGACAAAGAACTGCTGAAGCAGGAGGATCGTGTTGAATCTCAACAGGAGATTCTGAGAAGAATAGCCAAGGATTTACCCATATCCACTCGCACCACGTCTGGAGGTGAGACTTTCTTATTGCCAGGTGAACTGTGACCAAGAAACATTCTACAGATGCAAGCCAAATACCAATGAGTGCACTTTTTTGTTCCAGTCAGTCTTTAGCAAATAATTTTTCTACAGAATGAATAAAGCTTATCTCCATAGCTATTCGCTACTGTGATCGGTGCCATCTGGTGAAACCTGACCGATGCCATCACTGCTCAGTCTGTGACAAGTATGATTTTCTTTAATATAAAACAAATACTTGAAATTTAGTAAACTCTTATCTTGCTGGTGTATCTTTTCGAAACAAATACTTCATACTGTTTTTTACAGCTGCATCCTGAAGATGGATCACCACTGTCCATGGTATGTAGTAGCTTATAAATACGAAGAAAATATAATAAAAAATATATATAAAAAAAATAAATGCACAACACAGTAACAAGGATATGAAAATATTTATAGCAGTGAGCAAGAGTCTAAATGTGAGTGTGACATTGGTTTTATACTATAGTTCTATAAATATATTAATATTTAGTGACATTTGGAATGCAATACTGCCGAAAGTTTTATTCCACCAGAAACCACACAAATGCCATGCTGCCCAGCTCCGTCACATTGAATTGTACATTGCTGTTAAATGTGCTTCCGGTAAAACTGGGATTCCTTCGTCCATTTCTGACGAGCTTTTATGTCAGCATTAACAAAAATATTTCTGTGTTCACTAATGATGTCACTAACACTATTGTAGTAACCGTTTTGAAGTACAGAATGGAATTTTACTTGCCGAACACTTTAGTGTAAGGATACAAGCAGTGAAACGTCCCAGTTTAATTATAGAATGCGGCTTGACCAACCAAATTGGTGGACTGAAACCAATATGGTGGACTTATAAAAAAAAAAATTAAAAAAAAGAATAGCTTTTTGCCAACCAAGAAAGAGACATAAACAATCTTTTGATTTTAGGATTCAGTCAAGCTTATTAAAATGTAATTCAAATAATAAATATTCAAATAATTGTCTTTTTTGCTATATTGATACATAGATATTATGAGTACTCTAATATGATGCATCAAAAAGTTTTTAAGTCACATCTGTTTTTGTTTAATACAAAAATAATTGTTTTCTGACAGGGTGAACAACTGTGTGGGCTTTTCCAACTACAAGTTTTTTACTCTTTTTCTTGCATACTCTTTGCTGTACTGCCTCTTTATCACTGCGACAGACCTGCAGTACTTTATTCAGTTTTGGACTGTAAGTATAAATGATTTCTTAGCTTAATTAACATCAGAGCATTTGAGGTTACACAATTGAAAGAAATGATAAATAACTCACTCTTTTGCAGAACTCTTCCAGAGATGTTCATATATATAATACAGTTGTGTTCAAAATAATAGCAGTCCAACATCAGTAACCAGATCAGTTTTTGGGAGAAATTATGTTTCTTCATGGTAAATATTTTACTTGTAGGTATAGTGGAGTAATAGAAAACCAACAGACCCAACAGTCATGATTGGATGCACCTGATTGTGTAATTTAATCATTAATTGAAATGGGGCATGTTCAAAATAATAGCAGTGTGGAGTTCAATTGGAGAGGTGAATTATTCTGTGAAAAACAGGTGTCAAACAAGTTCCCCTTATTTAAGGATAAATGCAGAAAAGGTTGTCCTGTGCAT
>JAOVVA010000037.1:18724418-18741384 GCA_028565275.1 Leiocassis micropogon
ATATAGTAGATAAAATACAATTTCAATCCAGGTGTGAATTGATCCAAGGTCCGTGTTACTAAAAAACCTGATTAGTCATTAGTGTCTCTGTATCTTAACACTTAAAAGTTACAATGTACTGAATTATGCCATCTCGGTCTATTTTTCTATCTCATTCTAAATAATTTAAAAAAGGCCTATGTTCTGTTTGTTTATTGATGAAAATATGAATGAATTCATCAAACTATCCAGCATCTACACCACCTATCCTGTGTAGGCAATCAGAGAGCTTATACCAGGAAACTTAGGGCACAAGGCAGGCTAAACTACTGTATGAATGGGGTGCAAACATATCGAAAGGCAAAAGCACACACACTTACTGTACACACCCATTCACACACCCAATCACACACTACAGGCAAGTTTGTAACACCAATCAAATTACTGAGCATGTGGGAGGAAACCAGAGTATGTGCCAGAAACCTTCAAGCACAGGGAGAACATGCAACCTCCACACACACACATACTGTACACCAAAAGTGAGATTTGAATCCCTAATCACAGTGCTAAGCATGAAGCCACCATGCTGCCTCTTCTTGTACTACTACTACTACTCATTGTTATTATTATTATTATTATTATTATTATTAGTAGTAGTAGTAGTAGTAGTAGTAGTAGTAGTAGTAGTAGTAGTAGTAGGGTTGCGTACATTAAATATCAGTATTACTGCTAGTTTCCAAATATATACTGTATCTATAGAAGGATACCTGAAAATTTCATTTTTCTTTTAATTACCACCTAGATCTATATTGTCTTAACTGAATCACAAGCTGGCAAAAATCCTTTAAATAAATACATTAATTCTGCATCATGCCAGCCTGTCTCCCTGGGCAGCACCTGTATGAATGTTTGCATCTGTGGCTCCAACTCAGCCATCTATTAGAGGTGGCATTTGCTTTCACTGTGGAATTTAGTCCACATAATGAGCTTAGAGTGATGGAGAATTTGGAGGGTAGGACCCTGCAGACATCGGAGTCCAGTTGAAAGTAGTGTAGCCAGGCTGCCACTGGATTTAGGGAAATATTTTATGTTGGGCAGAAACCATTTTTCAAAAAAAAAAAAAAGAAAAAAAAAAGAAAAAAAAATTTGCTTTTTAATTAGTTCTTTTTAGGCATTTTGCTTCCTCTATAAAGCAATCTGGTTAATCTAAAATTTTGATGATGATGATGATAATAATAATAATAATAGTAATAATAATAATAATAATAATAATAATAATAATAATAAAAATAATAATACAACCGTTATAGAAACATAACCATTAATATATTTGTATGTGGGATTAAAATTAAGGATTCTTGTTTTCTGGTTTGGGATTTTTAATTAATTAATTTTTTAAAATTTATTTTGGATTTAACAATTTTTTACTTTAACATAAATATATTAGCCTTTTTGTGCTCAAAGGCTTGAAGAAGTACTTTTCCATATACCTTTTACCTGTGATCACTCCTCTGTACCTCACATCCATTGAACACCCATGCTTTTAGCAACCTGTCCCCACTGTGTTGGGCAAATAGACGTGTCTGTTTCAATGTTTGTCAATGTCAGTTGCTTAACCATTTATCAGTGGTCAGTAAGTGCTCTGGCAGCTGGATATGTGTGCATTAGGAAAAAAGCTTTTTAAAGGAAATAAGGCATGGAGATGACTATTTCTGCTTCCCTCTACACATTTGTTCACACATGCATGCACATGTGCACGCATGCATGCGCGAGAGTACACCATCTCACCCCCACACCCACATACACACACAACATTCAGTGTGCACCTCTCGCTACACTATACCTCCCTCTACATGTTTTACACACTCGAATGTTAAACCCACCCTCTCCCTCTTCCCTCCTCCTGTTGGGCGGTATTGCTTTCAGACCAGACCCCCAGAGTCCATGCACCAAGGCAGAGAAAGTTAAGACACACCAGGATAGAATGAAGGAAGGCTTAAAAATAGAAGAGTTTGGGGTTCCCATGTCAGTAGCAAGGGCTTGAGCTTGAGAAAAAGAAAACTATAAGTCAAACTTAGCACAGGCCTTTACAGATAAACTGAGGCACAACACGTGCATGTTTAAAGTGACACAATTCTCTGTGACAGCTACTGGTCCTGCCTGCTCGAATTTTGGCTTCTACAGGTAAGTAATTCTCTATTCCAAATGAGCACACTTTTTAATAATTGTGCAACTGTTACAATATTAATGGAAAGCATAATATTTCTATTAAACTCCAGCACAGTAAATGGATTTTGAAGTTTGGTAAAATAGCTGAAATGTAGTGCAGACTCATGTTGCACCTCAGAGCTGTTTCTTAATTAGCAGGAAAGAGTACAGTATGTGTCCTTTTCACAGTCTGTCCATAACATTTCTTAATAAGCATACTTAAGCACCAGAAAGCTCTTAATCCATTCACAAAGAACACATTTATGTAACAGTTTTAATTCATCAGAGCACAGTTCAAGCCTGAGGTTTTAAAACTGGATCTGCAACGTATTAATCTGCATACAAAAAAGGTTTCATTTCAAACTTTTGGTGCAGAATTTTGAAATGTGTGTGAAGCTCCATATAGTCATGCAAAATTGAAATACCTGCATGTACAGACAGTATGTAAAGGCTGGAAAAGTGAAAAATGTAATCACAGTTAAGAATATTTCTTGCCTCTATTACATCAGGTATTAATATTTTACATTATGTATTACTTGTTAAAGAACTTTTCTTTTTTTTTCCTTTCATGAAGCAGCCCTTACAAACACTACCAGAACAGTAAACATAAGCCAAGGCAGTGACCGAAAATGTCCATTGGTACCCCATGGATAGGAAAACAAGTAGTGTGTTGTAACAGCACAGCTTAAACTGAGAGGTATTGAAGCACTCCAGGACTGATAAACAAATGTTGGAATAAACGACCTACTCATATCAGTGACAAAATGACATGAAATGAAGCATAAATTCATGCGCATACTGAGTGTACCATTGATTAATTTATGTATTTCTATAAAATGAGTTTGTTCATTCCGATTTTTCCTTCCGTAATGTTCTGGAAAGTACAGTACTGTGCAAAAGTCTTAGACACGCCGATTTTCTAAAACAAATTTAGACATTTAATGAAAAAAATAAACAAACATTACAGACATTTCCTCTACAACAAAAATAAAGTTTACAGGAAAATAAAGGAACATATTAATACTAATAAAAAAATAATGAAAGTTGGCCTGAAAAATAATAAAATCATAAGCAATTGTAACAGTCAAAGTCTCCACAAACTGTGGTACATTCACCAAAATGCTTAAAAACTGATCAGCTTAAGACTATTGATTAATTTCCATTAAATGCAAAGGATTTGACCAAATATCACTTTGCTTTTAAATGTTTTCTTTTGAACAGAAAAGTTTGCTTTTATTACTTTACAACATTTCTTTCCATTTCCTATTATATTTAAATGAACATCTTAATTTGCACCTACTGTATGACTTATGAATAGTAGCGCATTCTGTATTTTAATTATTATTACTGAAAGTTCCTTTGTTTCTGAAGCCTCCTAATACTTTATAATATTCATTGAATTATATCACTTTTCTAGTTTCAGGCCTTTAGGTAAAAGAATGCTGGCACACCTGCTGTCATTCAGCCGCTCTCTGGTGAGAAGGAAAAATGTGGACTGTTTGGAGGACACCAAGCTGTGTCGGTGCCTTTCCACAGTGGACCTGGTCGCTCTGGGTGTGGGCAGCACACTGGGTGCCGGGGTCTATGTCCTTGCTGGAGAAGTTGCCAAAGGTGACTCCGGCCCTAGCATCGTAGTGTCTTTCCTCATAGCTGCTCTGGCCTCTGTCATGGCAGGCTTGTGCTATGCTGAGTTTGGAGCTCGAGTGCCCAAGACAGGCTCTGCTTATCTGTATAGCTATGTGACAGTAGGAGAATTCTTGGCCTTCATTACAGGATGGAACCTGATTCTCTCATATGTCATAGGTGAGTGTAAAGAATGGCTCTACTTTTTGAGTGTGTAATTTTTATCCTTATAGGCTGGAAAATCTTAAATAAAAAAAATTATAAAACATATTTTCTGCACATTATTTAATCATTTGTCATTATTATTTGTTATTTAATAAATATTTTCAATTTGTCTAACATTTATGTCCAATTTAAACTGTATTCCTGTATTTTGTCCAGTGGTCCAGCGTTAGATCCTGAATCTGCTACAACCAACCTACAATACAATGAATAATGAATCCTGTTAATGATAAAAACTATTTAAACTAAATAAAACAATTAACTAAAATAAAAAGTTAATGAAAAAACGTCTTTTTAGCATAAACATAGAATTAATGTCATGTACTGTTATTTGTGTTATTGTTGTCTTCATCAAAAATCTTATATTTAAATTTCTTTTTAAAGCACGTGAAGAGAAATCATCATTCCTTAATCATGTACTTAATTCTCTTAATAAAACATAATGTCAGCAATTAAATCTCCCTAAAAAAAAAATCACAAAATAGTTTTTGTACAACACAACATACAACATTGTTATGTTTCTTTTGCTGAAGGGACTTCAAGCGTTGCCCGAGCTTGGAGTGGAACATTTGATGAACTAATCGGGGGACATATTGAGCAATTCTGCAAATTACACTTCAGAATGAACTTGCCTGGCCTGGCAGAATATCCAGACTTCTTTGCAGTTTGCCTTATATTACTCCTATCAGGTATTTTTATTTGTGTAATATCATTTTGTATAACACTCTCTTAAATTTAGAAAGGGAACTGTAAATTATGTAGACAGTCTTCTGGTGCCTACTGTATATGCATGGTGTCACTTTTCATCCTGTTATCAGGAGCAAGATACATTCGTTCATTAAAATGAGCAAGGGCTTTAGCAACAATTCTGCTTTATTCTATTTTTTTTATTTATTATTTTTTTGGTTAACATTGCAGTTTCAATAAGAATTGGCACAGCAGAACCTTTATGAGAGGACTATTGTGGACCCGATCATTAGGATTTGTGCTCAGGTATTAAGTCATTTGGCAACTGACATGGTGACATTAAATTTGCAGATATAATGACGTTTGAACTGCTGGACTGAGCACACTATCACACTATTTCAAAATGTCACTCTGTCAATGTTTATTTAATCACAGTTAAGCCAAGTTTTTTCAAGGCCAACCTGCTGATGTAATGTGGAACAAGACAAGAACAATATTGCATTAGAGAAGCTCACAGGGTAGAAAATGTGCTTTCTTTAATTATTTAATGATATAAAACATGCTGTAGCTTATCCTGCTACTCTGGTAATGATACATTCGCAAATAGAATGACGCTCAACAAACAAACAAACAAACAAACAAATCACTGGACTTTATAGAAGCCCAAAACCTCTAGAACACCACAGTGGTGTCCTGAATGTTTTCTTATGACTTTATTTTCCCAGGTCTTCTCTCCTTTGGGGTTAAAGAGTCAGCATGGGTCAACAAAATCTTTACCGCCATCAACGTGCTTGTGCTTATGTTCGTCATTGTCTCTGGTTTCGTCAAAGGAGATTCTTTCAACTGGAAGATATCAGAAGAATCCCTTATAAACGTGACTATTCTGACAAGGTGAGAAATATGTACTGAATAGTCACATTTTAAAAGCTACGGGTGAGTCATCCAAAGGTTTTCATCATCAGTGCAATGAGAACTACAAGCCATAACTAACATTAATAACATGCTTGTAACTGATTACAGAAATCTGTCCCACACTGGGAATGTTACCAGTGATTATGGTGCTGGTGGATTTTTGCCTTATGGCTTTGGGGGAACCTTGGCTGGTGCAGCCACATGCTTCTATGCCTTTGTAGGTTTCGACTGCATTGCCACCACAGGTATTCATAGATATGATGGGTAGACACAATCAAGCTCAGGTCAATTAATATCTTATTACATTTTAGACATGTCAATGTTTTTGTGAAACAGTGCTTTAATGAAGAACTCTTTTGATCAGGCGAAGAGGTGAAAAATCCCCAGAGGGCTATTCCCATTGGTATAGTTTCTTCGCTGCTGATTTGCTTCCTGGCATACTTTGGTGTCTCTGCTGCTCTTACCCTCATGATGCCATACTACCTTCTGGATGAGAAGAGTCCTCTGCCTGTGGCCTTTGATTATGTTGGCTGGGGTCCTGCTAAATATGTGGTAGCTGTGGGATCGCTTTGTGCGCTATCAACCAGGTAATCATTATTTCAGTGTGGGTTTTAAATCTTATTTAAGATTAATTTTTAATGATAAGCTTTATAATGTAAATATTAAATATAATTTACTTGCTTACAAAGATAATAAGTAAATGTTTGTTTAATGGGTCTGGTGTGGATTGATTCATAAAAACTCCAGTGATTCTTTGGTGATGGCTCGAGAAACAAACATAAATTGCTTTGCCCTTCAATTTAATCATTGTTTCGTTATTGCACTCCTTCTGGACAAAAACCTGAGCATGCACAATGACTTTCTTTTTTTCCTGGTGAGCTCTTTAGTTGTAAACCATTTTGTTGTAGTATTTAGTTCTAGTTGAACCGTACATTGTGCATTTTAAATTGGGTCCTTCAAAATCATTCTCACATTTGATATTATAACACTCAAAGGCCACTTTATTAAGAACACTACATTGAAAAAGGGTAGGTCCGGTTTGACTCTCAGAGCAAGCCTCTGTTTGTGGCATGAATTCCAAAAAGCGAAGGTAACATTACTTTGAGATTATCTTCGTTTATTTGGAATCACTGCATTACATGGTTGCTGCAGATTTGCAAATGCGTCAATTCTATCATTGTAGCACATACTGTATCAAAGGCATTCTATTGTATTCAGATCTGAAGAAATCACTGAAGGATGTTGAACTCTATGTAGAGTTCATGGAATTAGTTTAGGAGTCAAACTTGTGCTTTGAGATATGCCACATTATGCTAAAGTTCAAACTTTTCAACTGCACTGAGCACTGTAGCTTTAGATTTCTGTTCACGTTTTTTTTTAAATATTCTTTGATACTTCAGCTCACCACAGTTTTAAAGAGTGGTTATTTAAGTTTATGTAGATTTTCTGTCAGCTTGAACCAGAGTGGCCATTATGCTATGACCTCGCTCGTCAGCAAAGCATTTCTACCCAAAGAAACGTCACTCACTGGATGTTTTTTGTTTTACTCACCATTCTGTGTAAACTCTCCTGTTCAGGAGATCAGCAACATTTGAAATACTTAAACTAGCTTTTGGCATGTACAGTATCTGCATGAGTTTATGCACTGTGTTGCTGCCATCTGATTGGCTGATTGGAAAACTGCATGAATCAGGAGTGCCAGTGTTCCTACTAAAGTGGCCACTGAGTATATATATATATATATATATATATATATATATATATATATATATAACATACAGTTATACAGTTATACAGTTAACATACAGTATGGCAGTTCCCTCAGGGATGAGCCAGGAAAAAAAGATGATGACATAATTGATCAGATCCTCAAATTGTGGATTTGATTGGCCAGAACCCCAAATGCTGCAAAGTGTGCACTTTCTGAAGTTAAAATACACACTGAAAAAAGAATGCAATTACAATTAAAAAAAAAGAAAGAATGTAATTAAATTTTAATGCATTAAAAAAACGCTTTTGTTCTCCAGCATGTACTTGTTCTGCTTTGTGGTAGTGGTGCAGTGCAGCTTGTGTACAGTATGTGTTGACTGACTAATGTGTTCGTCCCGTGCATGTCTCTGCTCTATATGCAGTCTGCTGGGCTCCATATTCCCAATGCCACGTGTAATCTATGCTATGGCAGAGGATGGGGTGCTTTTCAAAGTGTTAGCCCGAATCAATCCTAAGACGAAGACCCCACTTATTGCCACAATGGCCTCCGGTGTAGTTGCAGGTGAGAGCTGGGGGTGAAACTTGCTGTGTAAAATCTCCATCAGGTAAATGTGAATGTCCAACCTGAGGAAATGATTGGTGAAGCTAAAGAAAGAATAATCATACAGTGTTAAAATACAATGCCGCTATTTGACAGGTATTCACACATTCACAATTGCCAGTGGATTGAGATGTCTTCTCCCAGAATGACTTTGTGTTTGAACAATGACCCCTTTTTTTCCCTAGTCTGTTAGGCGCCATGTTTCCTCTGCCACGCATTCTGTTTGCCATGGCGCGAGATGGCATACTTTTCAGATTTCTTTCCAAACTGAGTAAGCGTCAGTCACCAGTGGCTGCCACAATGGCAGCAGGCACCATAGCGGGTAAGCTCCTAAGGAGAGAGGGACATGGCATGGACTGCTGTCTCTTTGTGTGTCACCTTGGTTGCAGTTGTGCATGGGTGCCATGTGCATGACTGGGATTGCAGTGTTAGTGGTGGATGCATGCGCTTGCTGTTATGGTGGTGGTGGTAGCAGTGATGTGAAAGTTACAGCACATTGATGTATTTTTCTTGATTTTCTGTTCTTGAATACTTGATTTAATTTAAATTTTGCAAAGTAATTAGGGAATAAGGGGAAAAAAACAAGGTTTACTCAGGAGTTGTTTGAATGGTTAAGGGTTGTAACCTCCTTAAGGGGTTCTACTCTATCATTTCTGAAATAGAATCTTTTCACTGTAGAGCTCTACAATACACATGAGGGCTTCCTTTGGGGTGCAGATGTAACTTTTATAAGAGTGTAACAACTATTCTAAGGGCAGTGAAGAGGAAAATATCCTGGAGTGATAAAAGAGCAATATTTGTTTTGTATGCATGCGCTGACCGAGGACAGGTGCAGCTGCTTGTAAGGCCAGCTGCAGAGGAATATTTCTTTTGGGGAACAGTATAAGATAAACACTTTCATGCGAGCTGGAATAAGAAAACGAGTTTAGCAAGTGTTTGAAGACTCTATGTACAGCTGCACAGAGGCCAGAGTGGAGAGTAGGGAATAAACTACAGGGAAGACCGCTCCAGGTGGTCAGGCTTTGCTTTGGGAGGTCCCCTTATTCAGAGCACACTAAAGCGGTTTATACTGTCAGTACGCTAGCAATGGACACCTGTAATAAAGTCTTAAATCAATACAGTAGATCAGCAAAGATGTTTCATTTTCTCTGGAAATGTTAGGGAGGCTTTTGGTGTTACATAATTCTATAATTCTTCACAATTCTGTACACATTGTATTCAGAATTTATTTGTTACAGGAAGCAGAGGGGTGCAATTTTATCGGTGAAGTCAGGGTTTTTGTTCAATACAAGCAGAAATTTAATTCATGCCTGATCAGTTGATCTTCAGTCCACTATGAGTTTTGGTTCCTGCTTGATTGGAATGAAAATCTGCCAAAATCTACAGATAAGACTGGACACTCTGCCAGGAAGCATACTGTAGATAATACAGTGAACATTGGTTATACTGTACAATAAAGTAGCGATGGTTGTTATGAAATAAATATTGATCATGATAAGAATAGGCAGCACAGTGGTTAAGTGGTTAGCACTTTCACTTTGCACCTCCAGGTTCTGGGTTCGATTCTGGTGTCGGGTTTGTGTGCATTGAGTTTGTATGTTCTCCTCGTGCTTGCAGGGTTTCCTTCCTTATCTTCAATTTTCACCCACAGTCCAAAGACATGTAGATTAAGCTAACTGGCGTTCCCAAACCTATGCCCCATAGTGTGGGAGATCAAAATGGGAATAAAAACAATGGTCACCATTGGCCTCTACGTCCCTAGAGGTTCCTAAATGGAAGAAAAGGTGGATGGATGATAAGAATAAGTGAGGAATAAGGAACTATGATTAAACTATAATCACTTGAAATGAACAGTATAACCTCTAGACACTTTATTTGTCTCCTTACTGTGGTACATAATGCAATGACAAAAAGAGGTTAAATTAAGCTTTAAGAAGTGGAGTGGAGTTCTTCATAATACAATTTATAGGAAGTACAATTTATGCATAAGTATACAAATTTCTTGTCATTTATAGGACAGAAATAACAACTTCAATAAGAAGCCAAAGCTAATCGATGTTTTTGTTATTTTAGTATTCAAAGTTTATCCTCCATCTCCACACTTTAATTTAACCCTGAATGTCAAAGCTAAAAAGCATTACTCATAGTGTATGAACCACAATCAGGGATTTGTTTTCACTTGCCAAATATTCAAATTATTTAGATCATTTAGATTAATTTAGATTAAAAAAAACAACAACAGTCTAATCTGAAAAGAGTGTGTGTACTGACAAGTAATAATACAAACAAAAACCAGTCACTTATTTGCTATATAGTTTATTATAGTTTATATATTGCTATACATAGTTTGATATATTGTTTATCAGCTAACTAGTTGTATTACCTGCAAATCCCTGGTTATGATTTTATAACCAGGTAATGTAGATATAATTTTTTTTATTTTTTTTATTTTCAGTTTTTATTTTCCTAAAAAAGGATTCAACAGACGATAGTTAGTAATATTTATGTTTGGCAAAAACTATATATTTCACCACAAAACAACCACAAATCAGTTATTCATGTAACAAAGATGTACAGTACACGGATTCTTATTTATATTTTTGTTTGCAGTGCTAAGTACCGTATAAAGTTTGATGTTGTTTTTGCTTTAACGGGTCAAAATAGACCATAATCAAATTTAATAAGGTTAATAAAGTTGTGATGTATTGTATATTGGTAAATTCCGAATTGGATACATTGTCTGAAGAGAGATTTTAACAATTTGCTGTATTTGTACAGAAAATACTAAAGAAGTATTTTTTTTATTGCTTTATTGATCACACTCTTGGTCTGTGTGTGTGTTTGTGTATGCCTTGGTGTGTGTGTGTGTGTGATATCCTACAGCTATCATGTCTTGCCTTTTTGACCTTAAGGCCTTAGTGGACATGATGTCCATTGGCACTCTGCTGGCATACTCATTGGTTGCTGCTTGTGTTCTTATTCTCAGGTAGGTGCTAATAGGTGTCGTATACTTCGTTATAAAAAGAGAAAACATACTCTCTCTCTCTCTCTCTCTCTCTCTCTCTCTCTCTCTCTCTCTCTATAGTATAAATATGATTATATAAGTTCAGTTACCAGGAATAGTTCGGCCAACCAAATATAGCTATTGCGCAAGTCTCAGTGGCTTGTGTATGTTATAGTTCTGTTTATTCAGCCTTGTTTTCTCAGAGAAGCTCACATTACACAGTGCACCGTTATGTTTCCAGAAAACCTGAAAGTGGCCACTGTTGAAAAAAAGTGAGCACATAAAAAAAAAAAAAATCTCTGCATGAACCAGATTTTTCAACATATGGGGAGGAGCATTCGGTGTACCGTGACCACAAATAGTAATAATTATCCTAAAACGGTGTGCTGAATTTACCTTATTTACTAAGACCTTGGTTTGCTTTGATTTCATTTAAGAAAGTTAGCCAGAACATTAAAAACATTTGCTAAAAGGTTGTGTATGTGAAAAGGAGAAGGGCTTGAAATCAACCAGTCACAGGAAACACAGAATTGTGGTAAATAATAATGACTCATAGTTGCACTTGAACTGGGTATTAAAGGAGAAACTGATCTAAAAACTAAAATCACCTGCGTCATTTTCAAATGGACCAAACACTGTACAGTAGATGTAAATTATGCCTTAACATTCAAATGTATTAACTTTTTTATATGTACAGTATACTTTATTTAAACACATCATTTAGGGAACGATCCGAAGGCACCCTGAATAGCCATGTATGATCAATCAGCTGGGAGCATGCTATAATATGCATTAATAACAGACAGTAAAAATATCAAGGCAATGAATCTTCTTTTTCAGGTATCGTCCTGACTCTGTGCTCGAGAGCTCAAAAACTAATGAGGTTGGGGAGTCTGAGCTGACTGAGTCTGAGTCACACCTCAATAGGTTAAAAGATGGAGAAATGTCTCTGCACACTCTCCTCAGACCCTCCCTGCAGCCCACAAAGAGCTCATCCGCTGCTGTTAACATGGCAGTCGGGGTCATAGGTAAGCATCATATCACTGTCGAGCATCATGACACTTTTGTAGAAAAATCTGTGATCTTGCTACGTTAGTTCCACGTTACATACATATGGATCCTCCAGAATGGAATTAATGCAAATTCTTTGTTCTCACATTGTTTGGCATACATATACTAAAGTATAGTTTTCCCCCTTTTACAGCTATTGTAGTGTGTGTCATGAGTGCACTTACTACACATTATGGACAAGCCATTCTTGCTATGGAGTCCTGGGTCCTGGGAGTGCTGGCAGCATCCTTTCTCATCTTTTTAATGTGTATCATCTTGATCTGTAGACAGCCACAGACAAGCAAAAAGGTGTCTTTCATGGTATGTAGACAGCAAAAATGATTAAGGTCACTATGGTGCATGTGATTAATAAGTGGGGTGGATATCCTGATCAGCCATAACATTAAAATCACATTAACATTTAAACCACCTAGGTTTTAGATTCCCCTTGTGCAACTCAGGTACGTAGTTCCGCACAGCCACCGTGAGTGTGCAGTGGTGTCTGGCATCAGGATGTTCGGACATCATTGGATCGGACTTGTTTGTCTGGTGCATGCTCGATCAAAGTGAATTTGAAAGTCAGGCCAACAACCTCATACTGTTTGCCTGCTGGGTCCTGTGCACATCAGGCTGTGATGTGATGAGTTTTCTGATTCCTTCCTGTTGTAGCCAGCATTGACTTTTTTCAGTAGTTCTGACTGTGTGACTGTAAATAATAGACTTTGGCTTTTTTGTTTAATCGGGCCAGGCAGGCTGACCTTCGTTCCCCGTGGGTGTACTGTGGATGGGCCTTGACTGCCTATGACCCTGTCACTAGCTTACTGGTATCCAATTGATAATCTTTTGAAAAATAATATAATTGAAAAAATCATTTTATTCAAGTCACCTGGTGGTGGTGGTATGGCTGATAGTGCTTTAATTAACTAAATAAAAGACTAATAGAATAAAAAATACAAGTTAATTATAAAATATTCAAAGAAACAACAGATCGGAGCTCTGATCAAAAGGAAAAACATTTATTTTGGCGATGCCAAGATTGACTGTACATAATAGACTCCTACCACTGTAATATATGGATATATCTGAATCATGTATTAGGTATTGTATGAAGCAGGGGTAGCTCAGTGATTAAGGCACCACCAAGTTGCCACTGTTGGGCCCTTGAGCAAACCCCTTAGATGTATAAAGAGATAGAAATGTAAGTCGCTCTGGATAAGGGCATCTGCTGAAATATAAAATGTGTTAGAAGAAAGAACAAGTAAAACAGGTTAGAAGTAAACAAAGATTTAAAAAAAATCTCTTGATCTGAGAGTACTGTATGTCATAAGTGGCTGACTTCCCATACCAAACAAATGTGTGTTTTATGTCAACTTAACTAAATGGGAACGGGAAAAAAGAAAAAAAAAAAAGCAAAGATTACATTAATACAACTGATATTAATTATTAAGCTTTACACTAACACAACTTCAGCTAATGAACACAAACAGCGCTAAACTTAGGCTGTTACTGTCACTTAACACATTACCCGCTAATATTAGTAGATAAGACTGAAGATAGATAGATAGATAGATAGATAGATAGATAGATAGATAGATAAGCAAAGCCTCCGCATTAGTGTACAGTGCATGGTTCAGTTAACTGAGAGTAATGTGGTATTTCATTTATTTGACTTAACACAGAGACTTAGCTTCAGTTCGTGTATTATTAGGCACTACCGCAGATGTTCATTGCAGTGTGTTTATTTGCTTTACAGGTGCCCTTGCTACCCTTTCTCCCCATTCTGAGTATATTCGTCAATGTTTACCTCATGGTGCAGTTGAGTGGAGACACGTGGATTCGTTTTTCTGTTTGGATGACTGTGGGTAAGTGTGCTCTCTCTATCTCTCTCTCTCTCTCTCTTACACACACACTCACACAAACACAAAATAATTATATGCATAATTGGTACTTGTATACATATATATGTATATATATATATATATATATATATATATATATATACAGTATATATATATATATATATATATATACACAGCATCATTGTTTTTTATTTTTCTACAGGTTTTCTTATATATTTTGGTTATGGGCTGTGGCACAGCAGTGAGCGCCAGAGGCAGCGTCAGAACATGGCACACGCACCAGAGACAAAGAAGATGTTTGTAAAGGATGCCGCTGTGGACAAATACAACGATAAGACCAGTCAGCTTTAAAAAGCACATTGCTCTTTGTAGCTGATTTATGCCTTAAATTTGTGTGTGTAACAAGCCATTGTGCTTTACCAACTGAGAGACCAGCTCAGCTCTGAGCTCAGCATCAACCCCAGTGTCATGGGTTGGCATTGCTTCATCTCCTAAAATCTTAAGATTAATACAGTGACTTTTGAAATTTGTATAAAATATTATGATAAAAGTATGAGACTAAGGCATGTGTAACCCTCTGTTGCATGACCCCTTTCTTCACTATAGTTTTTGGCATACATTTATGTTTGCCTGCTTTAGGGGTCACTCTAAACAAGAACAGAATTTTACACGTTAACCAAACAACTTTTAACTACTTTTATACTACACCCTCAATTACATGGTGTATTTCCGAGGTATGGAGAATAGTTGGTTCAAAGAGCATCAGCCCCAAAAGTGGTATCATCTGCTAGTGTCAGATTGTATTACACTTTTCATTAATTTTGCTAAACTTACTACAAATCAAACTGAGCCATGCTTCCACAAAAAATTGGGTAACCGCAGTAAGAACTTGTACAAATTGGCAGAAATACAGAAGAAACCAGTAAGGACATAGTATCTACAATACAGTAAGGACATAGTGCCTTTCACCTCCAGGGTCCAGGTTTGATTACCGCCTCGGGGTCTGTGTGCGTGGAGTTTGCATGTTCTCCCCATGCTTGGTGGGTTTCCTCCGGGTTTTCTGGTTTCCTCCCACAGTCCAAAGACATGCAGATTAGGATAATTGGTGTTCCCAAATTGCCTGTAGTGTGTGAGTAAGCGTAGAAGCATAGTAGATCCATGGCATGTTGTAGAAGACCACATTAAGTAAATCTTACCACATTGCAGCAGGTTATCAGCATGTCTATGTCATGTTCAGTGAATTTAGAGTAAATTCTGGATTTAATTCCCCACACCTTCACTTTATAATGAAAAGCATAATGCTAAGAGTCTGTTGCAATCTGATTGAACATAGTCTTAACTCTGTTCATTCTCACTGGACCTGGTGAGCGTGTGCACATTGAGAACCTAAAAACAACGTGGATAGGAAGTAGTATGTTCCAGCGTTCTTTGATATTTTTTTGCACGCTGTGGGAACGTCAAGGTCTTCATCAGAGTTTGATGGGGTCCTAAGGAAAATTACAGAAAGGTGTAAAGTAGTGACACTGGGGCTGATTCTTTCTAGGTCAGAGAGTAGATTCATGCAGCTTGTCAGTGACAGGTGGGTACTCAGAGCAAAACCCTCCCTTGATTTGTTTCTCATTCACCGATATGCTGATTACATTATTAGCAGTGATTGGGATGTGAAGTAAAGTCACAAGTGTAATGAATGGGAACAAAGTTGATTATTTACGTCTTATGAAGGATAAATCGCAAGTAGATTGACTGAGATGTGTGTGTGTGTACGTGCGTTTGTAAGAGTTTGCACCATTTCATTCTAATCCCGTTACTGATACCTTGTATTATAAGGTATTGCTTGACCCTAAAGGTTTGACTGTAAGGATGATCTCTCATCTAACATGACTTCCAGCAGCCACAGATAATTTCTTATTAATATAAACACTTTGATATATTTTGATATTCTAATGTTACATTCCTTGCTATTAATTGTTTACCATACTGGATTATCTGGCTGTTTTCTTTCTCTGTGTTTACTGTATAGACACTTATGTGTAACTGCATACTAAGTAAATGTTTGAAAAAAAAAAAAAAGTTAACAAGCAAGTTAAGTAATTATGTGCATGCTGTAATCAAATGTATTACATTATTCAGACCTTCCTTTGTTCTTTGTGTAGACTTTAGGAATACATTATAATAATAAATTACTAGCCAAAAATTTGAACATAGGATTGTATGTATGACTTTCATGATCTTAAAGACATTTTGATAACATTTATTTTTTAAGCCAACTTTAAATTTCAAAGTTGATGCATGTGAATGAATCAAAATGTACAAAATAAAAATATTCGGTTTAAAGAACATTTTTAAAATGTCCTTCCAACTGATAATTTCATTCAGGAAAAGCAACACCGCAGTGCTCATGGGATCTTCCACAAACCTGCTGGAAAGATCTCAGATTGCTACCTCATGAAGCAGACTGAGACAATATCAAGAATATACAAAGCTGTCAACAAAGCTACCTTCAAAAACATACAGTAAAATCAAAGATTATTTTGATTCGTTTTTATTATTATTGACATTTACCGTACTACCGTTTATAGTTTATATCATCAGTATGGTTGACGAATGTGGGGAAATCAGTAAGAGAATGAGGATCAGTTGTTTGTGATTAGTTGTATTGAAACTTCACTGTTACTGCAGTGTGATAGATTGTAGACTTACATTAAAAAGGATTTTAATCACAACATCAGTCTCAGCAGAGCCTACTGATTAGCATGTATCACTGATGTTGATGAACTGTTGATGTAGTTCACAGGAGGCTTGACCAGTTTATTTTCTATTGTTGTTGTTGCTTTATCCAAGTATTTAATTTATAGACTAACTCTCATGAATGACTTCTGTAAGACTTAATGAATTAATTAATGGCCTTAATAAAACTGTATTACTGACTGATTTTCGTAAATTCATGATTTACCATGATTCATGAATTTTTATACTCATGTTTTTCAATAAAACATTTAATTTTCCATATTTTGTGTATTTCAACAATAATGTTTTAAAATCCAAATAACTTTACAGATCTTCATTGTAAAGGGTTTAAACAATGTTTTCCATGCATGTTCAATTAACCAT
>JAOVVA010000037.1:18742330-18761026 GCA_028565275.1 Leiocassis micropogon
TACAGATCTTTGAGTTTAGCTCATGAAAAATGGGAGCAAAAATAAAAGTGTTGCGTTTATATTTTTGTTCAGTGTAGTTTTGAATAAATGCATTTCAATTCAATTTAATTCCATATTCACTCACTCTACCACTTGTCCTGTACATCCTGGATGGGGTGCCAATACACACAAGCACGCATGGCACACAAGCACACACACTCACTCACACACTATGAGCAATTTATAAACGCCAAAAAGCCTATCCTGCATGTCTTTGCAGTGTAGAAGAAAACTGGAGTTCCTGGAGGAATTTCAATTTCAAAAGTAGGGAGAACATGCAAATTCCATGCACACAACCAGTGCTTACCACTACGCCCCCATGAAGCTTCAATTCAATTCCATTCCATTCCATTAATAATGGACATTGCCACAAAGCAGATGTACAAAAATAAAGGTCCCATGATTACTGAGGCTGGTAACTTTAAATGAACCTAGAGGTAAGTTTTGGTCTTGGTTTCCTGGGAAGGTCTTCATGAGCGTCAGATTCATCATGATGCCTGATGGGTTTTGCAAATGCACTTGACAAAAACTATTCCAGAACAGCTGTCCTTCAAGTCTTAAAATAACAAATGCTTGTTGTTACTTAATTATCTCAGCCATATGTGTTATTTCTTAGTTTTTTTCTGTGTCTAAACTTTTGACTGATACTATATATAATTCAGAATTTATTACATTAAGTAATTTATTAAACAAATCAGAAGGTTGCCACCACTGCGTCCCTCTGAAAGTGTCCCTGCATGAAAGTGTCATTGAAGTGAGCAAATGGAAATGTTGAAACTAAATCAGCATTCTGCTTGGCCATTATTGTACTGTAAATATACAATGTTTGGCAAAAGCAGCATTGGGCCAGCAGAGGGCACCAGAGGATGGGCCCTGCAGATCTTTTGGAGTTAAAGAGGAGTTTAAAGTTTTACCACTTTTTGTGGATGATCATGCCCACAGTGTAATAGAGACAGTCAGTGTTTGCAGAGCTTTAGATCTGCTGTCTGGCCTTCAGTGTGAAGCTCCTGCACGCCTGGTTTACAACTGTTTACAATGAGACTCCGGGTACTTCTCTTATTATTACTCTTACTGCTGGAGATCCAAAATGGTAAGTCTAAAACATTTTTAATGTACCGTTTTAGTGTCCAATTATGGCAACAGTTGTGAAAGAAACTGTACATATATTGCTTGCGTGAATAGTCACGAGTTCCCATGGTTTTGTTGGAAGTGATGGAGATTCCAAAGCTGAGACAGTGACAGAGGTTGGGGAGGGAAACAAAGTCCACAGGAATGTAAAATCTCATTATTTTTGATGAAATGACTTTTTATGTTTTCATATTTTCAGTAGCATGACTTGCTTTCACATCTAATATGTTGAGCAACAGAATGTTTCCTTTTTTTGTCATTTGCTGCGTTTTAAATTTAAAATCCCTAAACTTAGCAGCAACTAGACGACAAAGCTGGTTCACATGTAATAAAAGTTCTGCTAGATTTCTATGACTGGCAAAATGTAAATGTCAAAAAAAAAAAACATGCATATTGTTATTTCTAAATTAAGACCCAGTGGTTTTGCGCATTTAAATAAGACGGAGGGGAAAAGCTACATTTCCTGCAATTCTGTTTGTACAGCTGTGGAATTGAAATGCAAAATGGAGTAGATTTCCAGATGCTGCTCTGCTCCTGCAACTTTCTTCTTGCAAAGAATCAGATCAACATTTCTCTGTTTTCCTAAACCGTTTCATCCAGGTGTCTACGTACTTGCCATTTTATCTTTATTTCTTATCATTTTCAAAGAAAAGATTAGCATTTGTGATAATAGTTTGATATGGCTCTTCTTTCTCATGCTAACCCAGGTGATAGTCAACAGACCAAGATTAAGAAAGATGCCAGTCTCAGACCAGGGCGAAAGCGAGTAAAAGGGCGCAACCCTAAAGTAAAAGATAAAGAGGTAGGAGGAAAATTTCAGTCTATTCTCACTCAGGTTCTGGACAAAGGTCGCTTCCTTCGTCTTGGTGACAGTTTAACCTTGAATCCTGGAAAACCGTTGGAACTAAGGTGCAAAGGGACCAAGATTGGCTGGGCATACCCTTCTTATTTGGACATTTTTAACGATTCCCGTCTCAGGTACTTCAGTTATTTGGCTCAAGTTTTACTTTTTTGGTCCAGATTAGTATTATTATTGTAATAGTTTCAAACAAATATTAGCTCCTAAAGCCAAAAAAAAAAAAACAAAAAAAAAAAACTGAGATTCCGGTTAACCTGATAACCGGAGCTTATCACATTACAAATTTTAGCTTCTCTAATAATGTAATGATATAAATGTATCTCTTCTTTATATTGCGTATTAGCATTATCCAGAATGATAAGTTTAGTCAGCTGACCCTGACATCACCCTCTGCTGCTGATACTGGAGAATACAGCTGCTGGGTGATACTCTGTGATGGTGATGAGTGTGAGAAGGACACAGATCGAGTCTCCAGCACCTACATATACTTTGCAGGTACAGCAGATCTTAACAGTCCTTAATATTATAATAGCATTGTTTTTGTAATGATGGCCCTAACACTCAATGCTCTTTAGAGACCTAAAGAAATCATACAAATGTCTTTATCTCTCTGCCAAGACAAAGATGAACTATTTGTCCCATCACCCATCCACTTTGAGATTGTGTTCCTGAGGCCTGATAAACCAGCGATAGTGCCCTGCCGAGTCACAAACCCTAAGGTCACAGTGTCACTACACAGGGAAATGCCTCCAGAGGAGATACAGGCTGATGGAAGTCTTATCTCCTACAATCCAACCAAAGGATTTATCCTGCACAGCCCAAGCCCCGAGCACATGGGGGCTTTTTACTGCAAAGCTAAGAGCATCACAAAAACCACACCACAGGTCTCCAATAAGTACCAACTGCTTTACCTTGAAGGTCAGAAAAACGTTACTAATAAACGGGACATGTGTAATGTGATGTCTGAATAGTGAGATCAGTGAATATGGATATAAATGAGATTTGTTGTGCATTTTCTTTTTCTCTTTTCACTCCAGTACCTAGTGGTCCTCCATATGCAACTATCCAGGCCTCCTCAAATGAAGTGGGTGGGGGTGAGATCTTAAACATCACCTGCACAGTTCTGGGTGAGCCTGAGATGGATGTGAAATTCAGCTGGACTTATCCAGGACAGGTAAATAACATAACATTAATAACATAATTGAAAAAAATGGATACGTTTATTACCAAACAGAAAATTTAGTAGCCTAGTGTTTTGATTTTGCACAGCAAAGTGCAGAAGAATACATAAAGGTAGCCATTAGTTATTGTGCATAAATTATAAATCTCAGCCAGCATCCTTCTCGCCAGTTCAGTATATTAGCTCACATCACTACTATTATTAGTTGCACTGATATATTAAAAACTCTTTTGTACCATTCGGAGCTAGAATATACACTCTTAATGATCTTGTACATTACCTCTTGATGTTTTGGGATACACTTTGGGATACACTACCACAATTTAACAGTAATCTTGGTTTCCTGTTCCATAATCCTAACTAATTGGAAAAGCCATTTTTAAAAGTAGCTTTCATATCGACAGCTAATGAAAAATGTATTTACTATTACTGTATAATGTCAGTATGACTATAACCATGACGAATACTTTTAAACAGTAAGAAATCGTGTGACATTAACAATGTGTAGCCCAGGAGATGCTTTAGAGACCACATGTGCAGGAAAGGGGCCCAAGCAATGAATCCAGTAAATTTGCGCTAAATCATGCGAATAACATACAAACGAAAGGTTTGTTAACAAAAACAATCTGGTCTGAAATATTTAGTTTGAACTTGTGGAAAAGATTTTTTTTTCATTCATAACAAAAGTAAAAATTTTACCACCACCATTAACTCTTAACACATGATTTGTACATTGAAGGCTTGATTGCTGACTAAATTAGTAATAAGTGCCTTATAGTGCCACCAGTGTACTGCTGTAACGTATCTAGTTGTTCAGTTATGCTTCCAAAACCTTACCAAGTTGTAGTGACAAGTTAGTTACTGATGTGCTTTAAAAATAATTTAAAACTTCAACTAAATCAAAATAATTTATTATTATTTCAGTTTCACAATCACCATCCCTTTAAATTTTATTCCATTTCACTGAAGGCTTGTGTTTGCAAATTAGTAATCAATAAGTGCAGGTACTGTACTGTAAGCAAACTCACCCTGTGCTTCTTTCTTGTTTTGCCATGAAGGACCAGAGGCCTGTGAGTATTCAGGACTCACTGAGGCTGATAAACAGAGGCATGGGCCAAATCACACGCATTTCCCAAAGCGTCATGATCGTGGATGATGTGGAGACCATTGATTTTGGCAACTACATATGCACAGCCAAAAATGCGAATGGAGAGACATCCGTTGCCACACAAGTGAAATCATATCATTAGGCCATTAGATGGCACTAAACCTGGACTCTCTTTACACTACAGGCGTCTTGCTGCTTATTTGTGTTGATGCCTTTGTGGGTAAAAAAAAAAAAAAGACTTTACTGCAATGGTAGGAAAATGCAAGATGGTGTATAAAGTGTGAATACCTTTTACTGGTTTCATGGTTTTTTTGTATTATCTGCTAGTGCTTCATATATTCATTATCTGTACCTCAGTATTAACATGGTCTTGCATTGCTGGAAGTGAAAATAAAATAAACTGATTGTGGAGCTTGTGGTGGAAAGTGTGCTAAGCCACTAATGGAGTCCGTATGTGGAATGTGGAGTACAGATGGAGGCTGTGCTTATTCCTGGTTCAGGGTTACACACTCTTTACTTTCCACTTTTCGTTAGACCAGTCTTACCGAAAGCCTTCTGTAACTCTGCATTTGTTGTAGAATGCTACATATGGCGTACACATGGCAAGTGTGTCACTTCCAAATGAAAGGCTCCTACTAATTAAAATACATTAAGTAATAAAAAATGTACCACACTTTGAAATGAACAATTCAAGTGATTGTAATGACTTTATTGTTTGCATATTTAAAACAAAAAAAAACTTCAGCTTCACACCAATAAACTTAATACTCACACAAATATCTTAGCAACTTACAACCAAGTTCCATAGTAGCTCTTAATTTCTTTTACTCTCACAACCAAACCATATTCACACACGTGAAATAGTCAAACCTTAAAGCTGCAGAAGGAGAGTTTCAACACTGGGGGTTGCTCTTGAGGCCACTTGAACATGCACAAACAGTCATAGAGGTTGGTCCCATGGTCAAAGAATTGTTAAGCAACAGAGGACAAACAAAAAGTACACCAGGATCTCGTCAGGGGTCAACAGTAGTGAACACTCCTAAACCCGTATTCATATTTAAAAACACACACTGACAGGAGATTTCCATTCCTAAAAGCAGTAGGTCATTGGACTCCCTGATTCTTTACACAGTTCATCAGTCTTCAGGTTGTGGGACTAAAATATAGTTATAATATATAAGGTTCAAATACTGAATCGAAATGCAAAAAACACATCTGCATCCCTTAAGCATTTCTAAAGTGTTTTTAGGGTTACTACATAGGGATATCTGTCTAAGCATTTGGTTTCATTCTCTCATGTATGAAAATAACGTAAAATGAGTTTACATTTAAATCTTCCTTTTTCTAATATAAGATACCTTCCTTGCTATTTAAATTCTGGACAGGTGGATGGGTAAAATTTTCTTTAATGGGAATATGAACTCTATGCCTTTACACTGTGAAGTAACATTTTGAAAAAATTCATGAGCATAATCCTAGGAATTTGCTTTTGGAGTGATGGTATACACATACTTATTAAGGTCTGCTAGTGGTAAAGCTTTTTAAAAAATGTCAAATGCTGTCAGTTATTTTGACATGTGCATAGAAACTGAAGACATAAATGAAAGCATTTTGCCATTCCATTTAAACACTATAATATGCCTTTCCAGATAATGAAGGAAAATAGTTTTTAAAAAAAAAGGATTTTAAATGTCTAGTGGGCAAAAGATGAGGAGAAATTATATACAAGACCTGAGATTTTTTTCTTCCAAAATCAGACGTGAAAGGCAAAGTACAAAAAGGTAGCCTTATTGATTAAGTGCTTCTGTGCAATCCTTTAATCAGTCCTAATAGTCTTTTAACTGTACAAGGTTCACCTGAGAGTAGATCCAATGTCCTTCAGGTGACAGGATATGGACCCAAACAGCTAATATAGCCTTCAGTGTAGACTAGAACTCTGTCCCTGGAAAAGTGAGAAACTGCTTCCTGGAAGCTGATGACCAGTGTTATCTGGGGGAAACTGGAGGGCTGGAGAAAATGCCTGAGTGTCGAGGGGACTGCAGAGTCATGGAGGTCGAGGAGGGTGACTTGCGCGGACTGCTCAGGTCTCCGTTTTGTAGTTTCCACAGCAGCTCCTCGTTTTCCATTGACAGACGCTTGTTTACTTTTGTCTCCTTCTGAAGTGATTCTTGCAGGACTGCCTGCTCTGTGGACAGTTGCCTAAGGGAAAAAAAAAACAAACAAAAAAACACGACATACAAACATTACAATTCAAGTTACAAAGTAAATGCTGTATGTGTAGTGTAGGTAGAAATCTAATGACAGAAAAACAAAACAGAAGAAAACTGAAAGCATCAGAAAACAAATTTAAGTAAATCAGTCCACAAGGTCAGAGAAACCAACAGAAAATCCAGCGACTGGTAAAAGATGAGCCAAACCTTGACAAAGCAGCGTGTTTGTCCATCCTGGCTTTTAGATCTTCATTTTCTTGCTGTACTTTTTTAAGACATTCATCAAGCGTCACGTTTTTCTCCATCTAGAAGAATGCAATTGAACACCCACACTGAATGTAAACTGTTAACTAATTGCTTCAGTCTTCTGTACTCATAAAATAGTGGTCTGAGGAAACCAACGGTCAACAAATGAGAGCTGAGCTCACCAGTTTGTCCATTTGCATCAGTTTCTTGTCTTGTTGGTGGATCTGCTTGTTCTTAATATCCAGCACCACTTTCAGACTTTCTAGCTCTTGCTCCAGATAGAGGGTGTGAGAGTCCTTCTAGAAAAAAGTAAATGCTAGCAAGCAAGAACTTTTGTGACCGAACTCCTACAACTCACACCTACATTTTCTTTTACAGCTACATATATAGAAACTCTATAGTTTTCCTATCAAAATACACAAAGTAACACAGGTTAACTTTCTTGTGGGCACCTTTTTGATGTTATGGCTTAAAGTAACATTTCCATGATGCAGTTAGCCATTATGTAGCGAGTATGTAGAAAGGCAATGGAGACATGTTGATATGATAGCACTATATATAGAAGCCTTGGCAAAGCATTGGATGGTTATTATCTAAATCCCCTTTTAAAATGCTCAGGGGTCCACTTCATGTGAGTCAGATAGGACTGTCTAATATTAACCTGTCACTCCAAAACACTGTGATAAACTCTAAGTGGAAAGTGTTCCACCATGGCTATCAGTGGCACCGTTACTATCTACTGATAACATATATAAACAGTACAGGATAAGATTTTAAGGGAAAGGCAAAAATGTACCTGACATTTCTCAGCCAGTTCCTTCCTCCTGTCCTCCTCTGCTTTCAGCCTTTCATTGAAGTAGGTGTTTGCCGTAGTGAGCTCCTCTATTTGATTCTGATGAAGGCAAAATATGTCTGTCAGTTATACTTGTAACATGTACAGTAAAGTAACTGTTGTACTGTATGTGGGATAAATTTTCACTTGGAAACTGTTTTATAAATGTAATTATAAGTAAATGATCTGATTTAGCTAAATTAACTCAGTGCCTTCTTACAGATAACGTTGTTTCTGTGTCTTTTTGCATTTTTTCCAGAGCTTGCATCTCCTGCTCATGAGATTTTCGGAGTTCTGAAATAGACAGGAAAATCTTAGATTTTTTTTTTTCCCATATACAGTGTCGTTAAAAAGTATTTGCCCTTTTCTATTTTTTGCATATACCCTAAGTAAATACAAAATGCAGTTTTTAAATGATGATTTCATTTATTAAGAAAAAAAAGCAGTCAAAACCTGCCTGAACCTATTGTACAGTATGTGGAAAAAAATTTATTGCTCCCTCTCTCCAATGGATGCCATTTTTGCTCAGTCTCTTTCTTATTGTTAAATCATGAACATTGACCTCAACTGAGTCAAGTGAGGCCGGCAGTTCTTTAGATGCTGTTCT
Organism: Leiocassis micropogon; assembly: GCA_028565275.1. Taxonomy (NCBI): domain Eukaryota; kingdom Metazoa; phylum Chordata; class Actinopteri; order Siluriformes; family Bagridae; genus Leiocassis; species Leiocassis micropogon. The sequence continues at coordinate 18,750,540 of JAOVVA010000037.1, forward strand.
GGGTTCTTTTATGAGCTCCTGGATAAGTCGACATTGTGCTCTTGGAGTAATTTTGGTAGGCCGGCCACTTTGGGGAATGTTCACCACAAGTTTTCTCCATTGGTGGATAAAGCCTTAGAAATGGCTTTGTAACCATTTCCAGACATTCCCTAACCTTTCAATTATTTTGTTTCTTATCAGTTCTTGAATTTCTTCATTTCACTGATTTCTTGATTCAACAGGTCTGGCAGTAATCAGGCCTGGGTATAGCCAGTGAAATGTAACCAAGTTTTAAAAAATAAAATGTGTTTAATCACAGTTCATTTATGATTTAGCAAGGGTGGGGATTACTTTTTCACATAGGGCCAGGTAGTTTGAGGCAGCTTTATAGCCTATACATGAAATCATACTTTAAAAACTGCATATTGTATTTATTTTGATTTACATTACATTACATACATTAGTGGTTAGCTAACTGTCGGTGGAGTGACAACAGTAATTTTAGTCACCTTCAAAAGATTCTTCATAGTGCTGTTTAAGGCCCTCAACCTTCCATTCGTGACTTTTCTCCAGTTCTTTCTGCAGAGCCTCATGTTTGGCTTTAAATTCCTCCAACTACACAAACACAAAAACACTTCCAGTATCAGAAGCAGTTTTGGCAGACGTTTGAAGCATTCAGCAACGGGTAGCATGTAAGCCTAAATATAAATCTTTTGCATGGGAACGTGAAAACAAATGGAAACATGGCAGCAACAGAGCAGTCAGAAACAGAGCACTCATCATGGAACTAAAAACAGCTCTTCGATAAGTTTTAAAGCCATGACACTGGAGATTATCTTGTATAAAAAAGAAATAAATAAAAGCTTTACAATGACACTGCATAAAAGCCATCATTCTCCTTCACCTGTTGCTCTGTCAGGGCTTTGTACTTCTCTGCCTCTTCTTGATAGGACTGTTGGATTTTCTCCAACTCATTTGAGTAGAACGTTTTCAGGCGCTCCTCCAGGTCAGCCAAGTCTAAGCGGTGCTGCTCCTGCACTTTCTGCAGCACCCCATCCAAGGCCACATGCAGCTCCTCCTTCTCCTTTTCCAGACGCTCGCATGACTGCACTGAGCTCACTGTGGGACACATTCGCTTCTTTACTTCATGCCAATGGGTGTATCGTTGGATGCAATTTACACATCTTACAGCTAGATCACAGCAAAAATATTTGTATATAAATCCACAAAAGGCTAAACCCTTCTGTTAAAGGTCAATTTTGTTTAAATTTTATGATGTTATATGCCAGATTAAAGAACTCATCACTTTGCACCAAATCTGGGAAGTACAAGCTTCTGGCGTAAAAGCAAATGTGCTGCCCTGACATAAGCTTCTGCCAATGCTCCATAATGTGATTCATTTCAAAAGTATTCTTCCTGGCACACAGTTGTAACTGCACTTAAGGGCATCTTTGCCAGTACTACAACATAAGGCTACAACAGGACATATTAATTGAGGAATAACTAATTTTTTTCCTTTGTTAATTCTTATATTATGCTGTGTTTAAAAAAAAAATGCTCGGATGATATTTTCACAATATGAATAAAGTCGGAGTTTTGTGAATAGCTTCTTATTCATGATAACAGATGCCTCTTAACCCGGTCCCAGAGGGGGCGCACACGCACACACACACACACACCACTGTTCTTTATCCACTTAGTCAAGTGACTGCTGGAATCACAGCTGCAACTTCTTGTGTTCTAAGGCATGTGTGAGGCTACACCGTCATCAAGATCATAAAACAAAGGACTACATGCAGTTCAGATTCCTAGATCCAAAACGACTGCCAGTGTCCTTTAGCATTTGCCAGCCTAGAAGTGTCTGCAACAATGGCATAAGCTGGGCAAAAAGGACAGAGAGCTGTGGCTATAGAATGAAGACATTTTATGTACAGTATATGTTTGAATGCTACCAAAAAGCCACTGCATGTACTGTAGGATAGAACTTCAGGATCTCAAATCCAGAAATACTAAAATGAAATTCTTTTAGGACATTTATTCACAGGACAGAATGAGTCACTGACCCTCATATGACTTTAATCAGAAATAAGAGGTGGTGCTTAGGTTCAGTCGATTTGTTGCTGTAACACGCACACACACACACACACACACAATCTGTTAAACAACCCTTGGGCCGAACAGTCACACCCTGTGTAAATACCTTAATCAAATCATGTTTATACTAGGAGCGATCCTGGAGGAGTCCTGAGCACAAGCTAAGGGATAAAAAACAAAAACTTTATACATTAGCTAGACGACTAACAGAGTCTGTACTGTAACCCGTCTCTGGTATAGAACAAAAACATGACCTCTGTAGTTCCAGGGACAGCAAATGAGCCAGAAGCACCACACACTAATGGCTTGATGCATTTCATAAATCTGCAGCGTAATTCTATTACAAAGTAAATTTATGCTGCAGACCTCAACCGCACAGCCTATAAATAATCTGAATAATGCGAGTGAATGGAAAAGCATCTGATAAACATCGGGAGTGCTTGTCACTGAGAAAAAAAGGGATAGGGAAAGCATGCGGTGAGTTGTCATAGTGTCATATCAAGCAGCCAAGTTAGCTGATATCCATGTAGACAACTAGACAACATCCCCAGATGGGATGGGATGATCATCACTTGCAATAGAATAACCATCAGTTATCATCAGTTCTTCTGTAAAGCTAGCTAATGCTACAAATCGTCACGCAGAGTAATTCTCTGCATGGAACACCTTGCTAATTTATGGAAAGGTTTGATTTATGAACTGTATCAGGTGTGTCATAAAACACAACAACAACAAAAAACATCTATGCAAGGAAATAGATCTCCCGGACTGAATGCACTAAAACAAAACATTAAACTAATAATGACATTGTGAATGGATTTGTGTGTAGTCACACATTGGGTGGCATCATATATAATTACAGAAGCTTTAAAGTGTTGTGTGGGCAACATATCCCTCACAAGCTATAATCAGTGCTACTCTGATAAATACTTTTGTAACGGGCGCACCAACACTAATCCGCATGGACAGGACTGCGAGTTAACTGAAGCCACTGAGAGTAATCTACATTAGTGTGGCTTACAAGACTGGTGCTTTTTATAAGGCCAATCTGGAGAAAAGCCAAAATACCCCCCCCCCCCGGCTAGAGCAGTTTAGTGTCTTCAGAAGTTCGGAAGTTCAATGGCTTTACTGAAACAAGCACATCATGACAGTCTTAAATAGCAAGTGGAAATCAATATTTGAAATACTGTGCTTGTAACAGAATAACACTCGTCAGTATTAGGATGGCTCATGTTGCAAGACGTGACGTCATAAGGGAGTCATAAGCCTCTGAAGATGTTTGGAATGTGATAGTAGGCCAAGATTAAGTAGGCAGGATTAAGAATATCAGATAAAACTGAAAAAAAAATAAATACAGTAAGTAAAAAAACGAAACGATGAACCTCTTATTCCAGTCTTTACAATTTTGTAGACCAAATAGTTTTAGCAATACAATGATTCAGCTCAATGACACAAGATTGTTATTCTGTACATTTGTGGTTTCCAGCTTTGGGAGATAGATTGTCCACTTAACGATAAGTAAGTGCATTCAAACATGCGTAGAAAAATTCCTAGATACACATGCTGATGTGGTCATACTGTACATTACTAACAGATTTCAGACTAAACACTATGTATATACCAAAATGCATAATGAACTGTACAACAGGTAGCAGGGCAGGTTAAATGATTTTGACAGAAAGAAACAGACACCACTGACAAACTGGTATTCACTAGACAGCTCCCGTGTTTCATTGGGGGAACATACCTCTTTCCTGCTTAAAGTACAGTGACATCCTAAACTTTAAATCAGGGGATCAGGATCTGCTTGTTCTGAACAAAACGATAGATTTTCCATCAGTCATCGCGTTTACAGAACAGCAAATAGAAAGACAGTAAAAGATTGTTTCTGTAACTGATAATCACCAGAGAGGAGTTAATGGTATGTACACTTAACCCTGTCGCACTATCACCACCTCTTCTCCCATAACTCAGGGTAATTAGACCGACTCCCTTAATAATGCTTCTTTCCTTCAGACCCAAGTAGGGCCTTGGGGTACAACTGCATGTTAGGACGAATACCTCCCTTCTACTCTCCGTCTATAGGAAAAAGCACGTGGGAAAGAACACCTCTGAAATGATCCTTAAACAAAAACAATGCTCTAGTGACTTTTGCACCGTGATACTACATGGCAGTAAAACAAACAGCTCTACCTCCACCCTGCCCTAGCATTACTAACGGCACGCTGGCTCCGTGCCTAGTGGCAGGTACATGAAATTAAACAGGACAAAACTGAACTACAGAACAGCTTAAAAAAAAAACATTACAGTGCACAAAACATACATTCCTCTTTATTTCCGTGCAATTAGCTTATTAAAGTAAACGTGGTACTTTATACTTTTTTTTTTTACTAAAACTAAACACCTTTAAAGAGAATGAGCTCAAAGATGAGTTTTATTAGCATCAGTACTCTCTACTCACCGAGTTCTTCACGCAGGTTGAGCAGTTCCAAGGAACGCTCCTGATGTCGTTTCACTGATACTTCATGCTGCAGACAGAGAGGACACACTCGCATCAGAAACACGCACACACTTCTCTATGTTTACATACTATAACCATAAAATAAAATACAAACACAAAAATATTAAAATAAAAATTGGTCTGCATGTAATTCCTTCTGGGCAAAATATGGTAAAAATATAATTATGCTCTGGTTGATGGTTGACATTATAGCATACAGGTAATTAGGATAAATTTATTTTTTTATTTTGAAACAGATACACTGTTTCTTAGAAAATGTGCTTGTTATTTAAAAAAAAAAAAAAAAAAAAAAAGCCCAGGTGACAATACTGCGGTATGCTTTGTCTGGTCACCCATGTATTTGATTCTATGCAGCGTATTACAATAAATTTTATATATTAGATTTTATACAACATAAACAAAAAAAAAGAAAGAGGGGAAAAAAATTGGCAGAAGCATCTCAAAACTAATTGGCTTCTTAGGAAACTAGTTTTAAGAATCATGCAGAATGGCACAATTAGTCTTCTAATCTCCCTCCTCCACTGGCTCTCTTTAATAAAGTGGATTTCAGCCAGCTCCTCAGCTGCAGTGCTCCTGTCAGCTTCCCAAAAAAAAAAAAAGACGCAGCGAAGATATCAAAGCTGCCGGCTAGCTTTCCAACCTGTGCTTTCCCTCGCAGCTCAATACAATCCACATAGGACACACATCAGGCAGATGTGAACTGATAACCCCCCTCATTAAAGCAGCCCTGAAAGACTGCACCAAGCCACCTAAAATAACAACACCACCGCTAATGCCTGATATTAGGTGGGTCATGTACAACTCGCAAACGTCACAGCACATGCCTTGATAATAAACAAGAGACAGATGCATGTAGGCATTTGTGTAAGCATCCACAGAGATCCTGTTTGTCATCCTAGTCTGGTCCCAGAGGAGAAGCTGAATTTCTTTACCCGGGGTGTAGCACAGGGAGCATTAAGGCACATTTTGCTGCTGGAACAGCCCATGGTCCAACAGTCCAGAATCAGTGGAAGACGGCAGCTCAGGTGAAGGAATCAACCACCTCCACGCACGACTGCTCTCTCTCCCTCCCTCCCTCTCTCTCTCTCTCTCTCTCACTCTCTCTCTCACACTCTCTTTTTACAACAGGGGGATGACTGGAAGGAGCCATTCCATTGGTTCTACCCTCCTCCAACCACTTGCCTATGGGTGTCGTGCTTCTACCATAATGTCACTAATAAAGGAGCAGCAGGGAAAAGGCTGCATTGTGCACATGAGCAAGATGTGTGTCACTGCACTTTAAGAGAGCCACCACAGGCAAAGCAAATAAAAAAAAGGAAAAAAAAAAGGATTCTGACAGAAAGCTGATCGAGTGGCACTTACTAAATTGCAGCATGCTATACGAGAGAAGTATGAAATGACCTTCTCACTGAAGAACAGAAAGAGAGACTATTGTCTTCCTTTATGTAAGCAAAGCAGTAGGCGTTGTACAGTACTGAATTTATTCTTTAACAACATTAACCTGAGCAAAAACAAAATGCTTACTGTGTGTGTGTGTATATATATATATATATACACACACCGATACACACAGACACATAGAGACACAGACACATAGAGACACAGACACATAGAGACACAGACACATAGAGACACAGACACACACCCCATAGGTTTGGATACAAGTTTGGATTTATTTTGTTACAATCCATAACAATACTAGAGCTTTTAAAACTATGAAATAACAGTATTGGGTAAATAAATAACAACAAAATCAGTTGTTATTTTAAGACATTAAGGTCAGCTGTACTCGAATATTTCTTGCACGAACAGTATTATCAAGTGCATTTGCAAAACCCATATAAAACCATGATGAAACTGGCTCTTATGAAGACCATACCAGGAAAACAAACGTTCCTGCAGGGGAAAAGTTCAATAAGAGTTACCAGCCTCAGAATTTAGGAAACAAAAAATTAGGAAAGATCATGGAATTAGAAGGTATACCATAAATAGCCGCGTATATATACTAGCATACTGAGCATTCGAGGTGACACAATACTGACTCAATGCATTAGAAAATCAAAAATAATGGGCTGATAAACAAAACCTTGTCATGCACCAGTTTAGATCAATGCCTACAGTACAAATGTCATCACTGTACAAATTCATACCGGTAGATTCAATAAAAATACACATGCTCTTAAAATGAAATTATGGCCTTGTGCCAAGTGTTGACAAAGCTTCACAAACAAGTGATATGGACCAGGCCATTCCACCTTGCTGAATGCCTGACTCTGCCTGTAGCCATATCAAGTCAGCAGCTGTACATTGTCACACAGACATCACAAAGACAGAGTCACTATTATTAGAATAATAAATGATTAATTCATTCCACTCCAAGGCATTTAACTCCCCAAACAAATATAACGACAATTGTACTCCTATTTTATACAATTATTGCATATGGAAAAACAGATGGTATGTGATGCCAGTGAAAATGTACATACTGTATAAGAGTACAAAATAAGACATGTATAAAATTGGAAAATTTATCATCAAATTAACAAAGGGATTAAACCTCCATGCATAAACATCCCATAATCTCTGTGCTCCGTTGCTAACTGATAACCTCACAGCAAACTTGCAAAACAAATATAATCATCAGCATATGTTTGGAACCAGTTTTGAAAGCAAGAGGACAGGTGGACTATAAAGTTTCCTACTAATAGAAAACATCCAGAAAGTTCATGAAATAACCCCAAAATATAGCCACTCTTGTAACAGATTTTATTAGTTTACCTTAAATATTTAAGAAAATTCACCAGCATACTTACAGGAACTTCTAGGTCAGAGAGCTTCTTGGAGCTGGCAGGTATAACATTAACACCACCTCCAATGAACTTTGAACAACATACTTCAACAATACACAACCAGCAAACTGGTTATTAAGCATGGGCACCCAAGGCTCATCCATCCCCGTGGAGAGCAAAGGCTAGCCTGTCCAGTCTTATACCAGAGAAAAGCCAATGCAAATGGTCAAATTGACAAAATGGTCAATGTTGGCCACAAAGGAAAGCCAACAGAACACCAAGTGCACCACAAAGAAAGCAGGACCGCTGACCCAGCTTCCAGACTCCTTAGATCCCAATATGATCGAGCACCCATGGGATGCACCAGATGAACAAGACTGATCCTCTATGGCCCCATCCTGCACCCCACAGCACCTAACATTCTAGACATCACAGCACACCCCAGACGCCCTGCAGAGCCATGTACCAAGTTCAGGGGAACCCAAAACTTAGGTGATCTTTAAATGTTCATGTTAATTATTATAAAATATACATATTATATACTATTTTTCTTTTACATATTATGTGTGTGGCACATGTATACATACATAAATTCACAACCTAAGGTGTGGAGAAGAGCATATAATTGGGAAACTAGCACGGTCAAACCTGTCTTCCTGAAAACAATCATATAAAAACTAATTTGAGGGCCTCAACAAGACAGACAGACACACAATTCCAGCTACATATAAGCCTAACTAAAATACTCCACACATTTTCAACACAAACTGTCAACCTTAAAATAGTATTTAATATTAAGAACAGGTAATGTGTGAATTCATCAGTATAACAGACCAGTGGGAAGGGGAAAAAAGGCATACCTGTTTGTAAAGGGTTTGTAAAACAACAGCAATGGCCTCAAATCTGCGGTTGCTGGCAAACAAGCTGTTCTTCAGCTGCTGGATGGTTTGATTCTTTTTCTCACACAGGGCCTTGTAGTACTCCAATCCCCGTGGCTTGGTCTCTGGTGGCACCAGGTCTGGGTGGCTGTTGGCACTGGCCTGTTGGTGACTTCGTGAGCTCCCCTTTGCCTTGCTTTTGTCAACTGTAAGAGAACATCCTATTATTGTTGTTGCAGTGTTCAACATGCTTTTCCTCAAACGACTTTCTATTTCATGCACCTTAGTTAAGTTTGATCAGAGGCACCAGTGTCCTTCACTGTCTACTACTGTAGCGCTCTGATGTTAGAAGTTACACAAATAGGTACACAAGGTGCCCTGATTGAGATGGCCATCTCCCAATCTATTTCCCCTCTGCAGACAGACATCAGAGAGGTCTTATTTTAGCATGACTGTGCCACTCTAGTTTTGATTTACATGAGCTTTATTCTTATGACCGGGTGTTGTATTTATAGCCAGAAACTCTCTGAGGGGGAGGCATTACATCCTACAGTGCTCTTGGACACTGAAACTGTTGGAAGGATAAAACCGTAACAGACAATGTAATCGAAACAGACATTTACACATTTAGCCCTTCAATAAGATTATCATTTTAAAAGGTTGAGCAGAAAACGTGGAGCTTTTGTGGACAAAACTATTTGACTGTAACATTTCTTGACTTGGACATTGGACACCAGATCAACTTGGACGCTGTTCTGCCTGAGCAATTCCACAAGGGCTCCGTCAGGAATATACTTTAATGAGGTGCGAGTAGTACCTCAAAGCACCTCTGTGATTTTGGAGGGGAAAGAAAAAAAAATCCATACTCTTAAAAATTGTATTTTAAGGTTTCTTCAAGGATTATTAATCTGCATAAAGAAGTTCAACTTGGAAGTTCAAGTTTATGTTTATTCCACTGATTCCATAATTAACCTTTAATATAATATAAAGCTTTATATCATAATTTACCTCAAAAGTAATGGACAAAAAATTTAGATTTTTAAGAATAAGTTTCTTAAAAATTTTCCTGGGCAACAAAATGTCTAACATTCAATAAATAAGCAATGTTTTTATTTAACAAGAGATCAACTGCTAGCTCCTACTTTCATTTCTTGCCGAGTACGACTGGAAAAAAATTAATAAGGTCTGCAATGCTATCAATTTCAGGAAGTCTAACATGGAACTTAAATCACAGTTGGGGTGGGACAATGCACAAAATCTGTGTTTTTTTATTCCTCTTCAGACATAAACTAGTATGAAAAACAACCTGTGACTTACTTGCTAATTTTACACCTTATTTCCTTTTACACAGTTAAAACCTCCCATGACAGTCTAGGTCCTGTTCACGCCCTTAAAACTAATATTAATATTCTTATGTGTAGAATGGGAACCGGGATGACAGCAAACTAAAATTGTTGGTATTTCATGAACAAGGATGTTATAAAATACTCCTCTATGATTTAAATCTGCTTTTCATATAAACAACATTTAATTTCACATTAATTGACTGTTTGACAATTAACATTGATTAAAGCAATGCTTAAAGTTGAGCTCTTAAAAGGTCATGCAGAATGTCAATTCTCAATTCAGTAAGCCTCTACAGCTGAACTTTTGCATAGAACCTTAAATCAACGTAAAGGTCATGGCAGGGTCCTAAGGGTAAACCTTTCTGAAACTAAAAAAAAAAAAAAAAAAAAAAAGAGTAGTAGAGACCTCTGCCCATGTGGAATATCAGCAAACATTCCTTCCAAAAGTAAAAAACATGCCGTGTAGAGGTTTTATAATTTGATCCATAACTGTGTCATTGCTGGTAAATGTTTGCACAGGAGAATTCAACAGCTCCCTCTACTGGTGAAGATTCATCAACATGCTGCAGAAGAGCAATATTGTAGAATACAAATACCAATGCAGTGTGTGTGTATGTGTGCCAATGTCAATGCCAAGGACAATGATTTGGCAATTCTGTATTTGTACAATTTCACAGTATTTCAAATAAATAAAAAAAGTAAAATGAAGGAACATAAAATGGGAAATACAATTATGTCCTGAATATTGATCACTGTGGAAGTGAGTGCAAAAGTAGCTCAGGACATTTTAATAACTAATCATCAATATACACTGAACAAAAATATAAACGCAACACTTTTATTTTTGCTCCCATTTTTCATGAGCTAAACTCAAAGATCT
>JAOVVA010000037.1:18761126-18829164 GCA_028565275.1 Leiocassis micropogon
TTACAGATCTTTGAGTTTAGCTCATGAAAAATGGGAGCAAAAATAAAAGTGTTGCGTTTATATTTTTGTTCAGTGTAATTAATTCATGCACCGTACTGTATTCACTTCATCATAGTGGATCTAAAGCCTATAATGGGTACACTAGTACATGCAACGCATATATATGTTTAAATGCTCATTGGCACGTTCATTATATAATTCATCTACCAATAGTAGATAGGCAAAGAAAAAGGGACACATCATGCTGTGCTGCTAAAAAGGAACTTTTGTACTGCACAGCAAAATACTCTGGTTAACTGCTGTAAAGGTTAGGAATGTCAGTGTGCGGGGAAACCTATATGTAGTCCTGGCATGGCTGGGATGGCCTTAAATGTTCACAACCTTAAATGTTTATGTAGACAGACTGTTTTGTGACCACCACGCTTAAGATCCACAGCTTGATTCTAGCAGCTTCTGAAGTTTTGCAGACACACCGGCACGTAGCATGAGTGGAATGTGCCTGAATTACTGTGTACACACTGGGGTTCAACAAGTCCTGAGGTTTGTATGCTGTGCCGGAGCCAAGCCCAGTAAACAGAGAAGCACCTTGGGCATTGCCATGATGAGTTGACTGCTTGTTATGTTATCCAGACACCAAAAACAAAGAAGGGGGAGAATAAGTACAGGTCTACAAGTTTAGCACCATGCCCTGAAACTTGGATTTTAATGTTAAGAGTTGCCAAAGCCACACTGGATAGCAGCTGGTGTGGAAAGAGCCACAATAGGGAGACTCCCTCCTCTGAGCCCAATAGCAATAAAACATACATCCCTTTAATTCTATACTACATAAATGACCAAAAGGACCTGAACCCATTCTGAGGGTCTTATTGTGGACCTCCTAACAAAACAAGCAACGCGTGGACTTGGACAAGACTCATTTTATTGAGCTACAAGCATAGACCGAGGAGCAGAGAAGCAACATTTCTGAAAAATAAAAGGCAATGTACCGAGTCTTAGCCACTGTCAGAGCCGTTATTATGTTCTGTATAATTTTACAGATTTTTGGAGGGTTTGGTTAGCTGGTCACTCAGCAGCCCATAATAAAGAATTTGCAATGACTAGCCCAGCCCCACCAGGAATACAAAAGTCACACAGAAAATGACTTGACTACAAACCACAATGCCTTTTTGTCTCACAACAAACTCCTCCCAAAAAGGCAGTGCTGACCTTTAACAGTACCGGACGTCACAACTCCTGAACACAAAGTGCATTTTTACTACTGGCCTCCAGAGGTCTCACTGCTTAAAAATGTGTCAAGATGCATAGTGTGTGCTTATAAATATTATATAACCTATTTTAATTCAAATCAGACAAGACCACACTTCAAATTACATTTAAAATGTATCCCAGCAGATTGATTATACTGTATGTAATTATGCTGGACCAGGATTTTGCAATTACAGCCTTGGACACCCATGGCTCGTCAACCAAATGATTAAATACCTTATGATCAGAATAATGGAAGATTTGAAGCTGTGCAAATCAGAGGATCTACATGACTGCAGTCATAAAATGAATTATTTGGCCTGTTACTTTTGTTCCAAAGACTTTTAGCAGTCAGACATGCTTTAATCCTTTACCTCAATGATCTAGGGAGCGTTCCGTCACTTAAATATGCCCTTCGGCATTTTGATATGTAATCTGGCAGGACTACTGATGGCTGCAATTAATATCATGCAGGTTAACTGAAGAAAATTATTTACAAGGGGTGTTCAAGTCAAAATGAGACTTGTGAGGAATTTTCTCATGAATGAAGGTGTAAAACCAATTGACATTTATAGAAGGCTTCAAGCACAATATGGTGATGAAACTCCTAGCCACAGTAAAACATGTGAATGGTACAAACATTTTAAAGTATCCTTGATCCCAGGTGAGGTGGCTCAGAGCCAGGGTTAACTTCCCGCCAACTTGCAGAAAAAGATCTATCTGTGGAAACTGTATACAAAATCCTTCACAAACACCACTTGCACATTACAGGAACTCAGCTAGAAATTATTGCCACATACGCCCACCAGTCATGACCTTGTTCCAAGCCATTTCTTGTTCCTGGGAGGCTAGCGTTTCAGATTTGAAGCAAGCATACATGTAGCAGGCAGTCTTATCAAGGCTCTGAAATAGAGAGAGAACTTTCTACCATGATAGAAATGCACTAGTAAAATGCTGGCATAAGTGAATTAGTTTAGCAGTGGATTATATAAAAAATAATAATAAATGAAGTTTTTATTCTCATAACTGCTCTGTTATTCTGCACAATCAAAAGTCTTGGCTTAACTTGTTTTTTTACACTGTAAACTCTCAAGGGAGATATTTAAAAGGGAAAAAACCACGTAGTTATGACTGAACACAACTCTCCTTTATCTTGGATAGGGATATTCTGTGTCATAGTCACATACCAGTTATACCAGAAAACTTACAAAAACTAGAGTCCCTTAGAATAGTTTAATTACAGATAATGGCAAGCTGTTCTAAATAATTCAAGCTGATCTCAGAGGCGTGAATTATTCATGCTCACCCGAAAAAGCAGATACACTTTGCGCTCTCAGTTTGCATTGCTATTTCTGTTGCAATCAAGACTTCCATTGAAACTTCTTTTCTACTCTTCCATTCCTTCCCACAACACAGGGGCCATATTCACTAAGAATCTTACCTCGACACTAAAAGTGACAATATAACTCCTAACCACGATTGTATCATTAGAACATATTTATAAAACTGCAGGTAGAAAATTGAGGACTTTTGCCTACTGTACTGTATGTGCGAAGCCTCCAATGAGGAATGTCATTAAAGATTGATCTAAATGCTTCCTTACTGATTAGTTTATAGTCTGTAGACTGTACTGTAGTGTGTCCATGGTTGGTTGTTTGTAAACCTCTAAAAGGCAACATGAATAATACCAGCATAGATTTTTGTTTATGTATTATGAAAGCTGCGACACTTTCATGTTATGTAATGGTAAGGTTTTCATTTATAAGCACTTTGTTTGATGCAAAACATTACTTGTGCATTATATTACCAGGTCGTATTTCTTGTATAACTGCTATTGCCATGTGACCAACCAATGTTGAGTTGTGTAAACTTTGATCCCTGTGTATTGTATTACTTGATAGTTAATGAATGCCCTTATTCTTCTATTAAAGCCTGTTTAACATTAAGTAAATGAATAATGCAAGCTATGCTTACCTGGAAAATTTTTCATTGTATAATTGAGATTTTCTCCTAATCTCAATTATACATAGGTATTTTTAGCCTTAAGATTCTTTGTGAATATGAGCCCAGATCTAATTATCAGTCTATACTCTAAAAGATTAAAGTGTTGGAAAAGCCTCTTTAGAGTGAAGCAATAGAAGAAGCACTTTTTGGTTCCCTAAAGAATGTTATTTTTATGTTTTTATTGGTACAGAGTCACTTTAAATGTCAAAATCACACAAAGATCTACAAGTCAGAAATGATTAGAGGTCATTGAGGCTACAACAAAAAAGTTAAAGTAACAAAGTCCTTTATAATATTGCACTTTTCCAACATGGCTGAAAACTACACGGCCTGCACATTTATAAAGGACATCTAGCTCCTTTTACCATATTACGACATTTCTCCCCACAATGCATTTATTCACTGCCTTTTCTAGCATGTTACAGAGGGTTTTTATATTCGTAACAGAGGAAACAATTCTATTGTGTCACTTGGAGATTGCTCTTCCAGTCGTCGGTCCAGGGTTTATTCAAAACAGTTGTGCCATTTGCTTCTGAATTAAATAAACTGAACTGACAGCCTGCATTCACAATACAGATAACTAATTAATAATACTATGATAAAGTAATACCAATATTATCCAAGGTACAAGAGTAAAGGAAACTAAGGCTGACGCACTGTAACTTATATCCTGAACATATTGTAAAGAATTTGGATTCTGGTCTTTTTTCAACAGCAACAGTTTACAAATTTCCAATTATAAAAAAATATATACAAAGAAAAAAAAAAGGAAGGAAATGGGACCAGTTAATTTTGAGAAAATGTATATGAAAGACTCAATGCTTCAGATTATATAAGTGCAAGTCTACAGTAAGGTGTACTATCAGTAGCTCTATTTTGAATCAGATATTTTAACTATAAATAAAGTGATTTTCCTAACTCAATAAAAGATGAATAAATAAAACATACAAGGTGAGAAAACACGCGTCAGTCCTATAAAGTGCTCCAGAGAGGATACACATGCATGTAGACCAGTAGTAAAAATGAGCCACTGAGGCAGCAAGAGTAAAATGCCAGTTTAAAAATAGACTCCTTGCAAGCACCTTGCAAAAGATACAAACAGGTGACTCCAAACTGTCCATACAGAGCAAAAGACAAACCTACATAAACAATTTTGGGGATTTTGATTTTCGTAGCACTACAACACACCTGCTCGAAACACCACGGTGCTCTTCTTGAAGCCAGATAGCAGCTGAAGGCTCCGGAGTAAACCTTTAGCAGTCAGTTTCACGTGGATGTTGGACAGGGAAAATTTAGGAGAGAACAACATTGTGCCAGAACAAAAATATACACACACAAACTAACAAGAGCACTGAAGCAAAACGATATGAAAATAAGCTTCAGTGTGAATGCACGTGTGCATGGTTTAAAGAAGCAAAAAAAAGTTTACTGAAGCACCAAGATATATGGAAAGAAGAAGAAAAAAAAGAAATTTTAAAGAAAAGAAGGGAAATGGAAATTCCGTTTCACAGTAGTGTTTCCTCAGTTCTTACTAGCTGTAGCCTAGCGAAAAAGAAAGCCAGAGAAGGATGTTCTGGCAGTGTAGCTCCTCTGATAGATGCAAAAAAAGCAGACGAGCGTATTCCACCCACACCAAAAACAGGCTTTTATCCATCTATGTTCAGACAAAGCTCTAGCCGCATCTCTCCATGGCACCGCCGTTGTGGAGGATGCTCGAAGAGAGAGGAGGGAAGTGGGAGGAGTGAATAACACAGCCTGAAGCCGTGACGCAGGGCCCCCCTCTCTTGTCTTTCCTCACATGCTTTCTCAGTCTCCCACTACATGGAGGGTAAGAGGATAAAAATGGCGAGGGTCAAAGCAAGAGCTCACAGCAAGACTGTGCCTGCTACAGAGCTGAAATCATCCATGCTGCGGTCTAGTAAACCGCCATAAAATAGGAGTCGGTTGGGTTCTATACTAGAAAGCAAAATTCATTGGAGATGAAGAATTAAATGTCTACTAATGGTTGAAATCTACTAATAATAAATAAGCAAAACTAAATTAAGCTTGTATGATAACATTATACAAATCTTATACAAAAAATAAATAAATGAATAAATACTATTGAGGGAGTGTATTAATCGAATAAAAAACTTTATACATTTCCACTATTGTAAAAATATTCAAAATATTTATTACAAAATATAATACAGCAGTGACTGGGAAGACAGAAGCCTTGAACGGAAAGTGCTGAGCAGCAAACCTAGGTGTGGATAATTTTTGACTCGTACAATATTATACAGTACAGGGGAGCAAAACAAATTTATGAAATGAAAAATGAAGCTGGGAAAAATTACTTCACTATTGTCATATTATCAATCGTACCATATACAGTGTACGGAATGCAAACCTAAAGGAAACACCCTGTACTCTGCTGCAGTCAGACGCTCACAGATGTGTGGCTAGTTGCTGACATCAGCAACTCCTTCATACATTCACAATCCAAGCGGATTTCCCAAGGTTAAAAAAAAAACACCTTTTAAAAACAAACACCTAATTACATTCCTTGATTCTCATATGTAGAATTTTACTAATTCCATCGACTGAAATGTCGGTGCACACAAACACTGCCTATAACGATAGTTTCTAACGTTATTTTTCAGCAAACGAGTACCTGAAAACTGCAGAACACAGAAAATCAATCCCACCAATAATTCCACGCCCACAAATCACTGCAAAAAACAGTGATAGATCAGTGTTGTGACAGTTCATCACAACAACTGTTCCAAGCAGGTGATGTGTTTATGAGCGCACATAAAGTCACCGACTTAGCTGTGTACCCCATTTCCACTGGGTCATATGAATTTGGCTGCAGAACGCAGAACACAGCCCTCCCATCCCTGAGACTCAGCAGAGCCCACACAGTGAACACCTGCCACTATAATCCATATGAAAACTCACAACTACAGTGATTTAATGCACACACTGCATAATACGAAAGCACTTCTCCACCTTTTCCTCCCACTGTGCCAGGACAAAAATTAATAGATGATAGATGGGATTTTATCTGCCAAGCGAGTAGTATATACTAAACCAAGATGAAAACAGTGAAACTAGGTTAAGCTTAAGAAAGGATTATAAAATGTCAAGAAAGTATTTGAATAAATAACATGATTCTCTTGTTTCCCTTAAGCCTATTTATTGATCCAACATTGATCCAACTTTTAATCTTTTGAACTGACATATGAAGCAATTTGTACATTTGCATGTCCAGGTCGATACCATTGAACCGAACTCAGGGTGTGAATGTTTTACAGACTTTCTAGTTTCTACGCACCTGAAAAAGTTGCACTAAATTGAGATCGTGGTGAAGCAGGGGGTTTTAACACACTCACTGCAGACCTCGCAGGTGTGTGAGACTGAGATGATTTGTTCTTGTTTCCTGCAAAATCATTCACAACACAGAAAAGATTTTATATGGAAAAGAAAGGATCCCAAAAGTAACATAGGTTATTGGGTATTGGTTATATTACCATCAGCACTTAGTCAGGCATAATTTATAAGAACTTTCTATGTATATAAAAAAAAAAATATGTAATGAAATACTTTCATGAAAAAGCTTTCTGATGGTTTAAAGATGCAACCCTTTTGTAGTATTTCAGCATTTCATTAGTCAAAATTTTTAAGTCCCGCTATTAACAAAACATTCCAGACAAAATTTTATATAACTAGAGATGCACACATTTTTATTAAAATTCCTATATCCTATGAACCTTAAGAAATCTTTGAGAAACCAGGTATTTCACTACATCCTGCCCTTAATATACATGAAAGTGTCAATGATTGCCTATTTAATTAGTAGAAACCATTTATAAATCAGCTGCCTGAAGCTCAATATGAATTCTCTGAACTGTACAAATTTCCTGTATATACTGTACAGTACAAAAAGGTATTTATTTTTACCAAAAGATGGAACTTTAGGTGATATACTTTGAAGCCTGGTTCTTAATGATGTCGTCTTGTTAGTGGTAGGTTTTCCCAAAGCTCCTGAAGGTGACTCCAACTCTGCAAACATACACACAAACACAACCTGAATTCTACAGAAACGTGCGTGAGAGAAAGGATTCAATGTGCCCAGTGATTCTGAATAAATAGATGCATTGAGACTATTGAAGCTGCCTCATACTAATTCTATGTGCACATCATGAAATAGATACTATAAGGGATATTTAAAAGTGTGTTGAATAACTGAGTATTTGCAGCTTACAAAAAAAGGTCTTCTAACATGCAAAGTCTTTCATGTTCTAGGGACCTGAATAGGGATGACCAAAATAACCTGAAAAGATGTGAATATTTTAAGAGTGCATCAACAATGTATCAGGTAACAAAACACTAAGCACAATATTTTAAAATACAGCTGCATGCACCAACAGCAGAGATTCTATTTAAAAAAATCATCTCTCTACCAGAATTGTAATCTCCAAAAGTCTCCAAAAGTTGGTCTAGGACAACTTACTTCTCTGGGGTGGAGTCTTAGATTTTCCATTACAGGCAGCTAACAAAGGAATGATACAGATGTCAAGCATGTCAAGAGGGTGAGATCACATTGAGCGCCTACACTGGATTTGGGGATCAGGGTCGAGTTGTCAAAAACATACAAGGAAAATTCACTCCAGGTGCAGCCCTGGAGGCCCCCGTAAGCCAACATTAGTAGGACTTAATGTACAACTTTAAATATGGGCAAAACAAACCAAAAAAGTTGTCAAATATACATAAAGTTTTCTATGACATACAGTATGATTGTGTGCCTTTTTCCTTGCTCCCTCCAAGTGAAGTGGAGTGGAACAAACCCAGCCTGCTAGACATGTGGGGACTGAGGAGTCTCACTCATAGAAAAGTACACTAGTCCTCCAATGAGGAAGCAGCAGGCATAGATGCTCAAAGAGGGGAATAAAAAAAAAAAAAAGACTCTGTCTGAACAGGGCTACCCTTCTCCGTTTGCATTAATACCACTGGCCTACTTTTCAACTGGCCTTAGGTCCACAAATTCACAATGAAAAAAAAAAACCTTCAGCATAGTCAGTGATTTATTTATGACGCTGTGACCCAGAAAGAGGAATTATATGGGTGAACATTGTAAAATACATCATGCCTTTAAGCAAACATGAAACCAATTAAGTCAATCCGGTAGGTCTGAGTAAATCCTAAATGAAAGAATCTACTTCATCACAGCTTAAATGAGAGTTAAGATTCCAGCATGGAAAAGTGGGGCAGCAACTGAACTGTAAGGTTTCTCATGTCTACACTGACTAGTTATAGCAGAGCATTGCCATTTTACTGGCAATATATTTTTGACTGGACATAACACGCAGATGCTTAACTGTCCATCATACTGTCAAATGTAGAATGTAAAACATGCAAAGAGCTATCTATCCTGGATGGAGAACCGAAGCACATTTCACCCTTCCAGTAGGAGCAGTAAACGAAAGTGCAGCACAGCATGGCTTACTCCAAAAAATGTAGACTATGAAAACTAAACTTTTAAAAGATGAATGAACAGATCGATGCATGTTTATTTTTCCTGTGGGAAGTTTAAAACCATTTTGACTCATTTTACGAAACGATAATAAAAAAGCAGTAATGTAAGGGGGGTTGGTTGAGGTAGGGTATGTAAAATAACTGAACTGAGAGCCTGGTATGACAGAGCTACCAGAGCCCTTTTACATTAATTTACAGCCCAGAAGCATGCAAATTAAGATTTATTTAAGATTGAATAAAGATTGTTGTTTGTATTCTATGCAAATACAAGAAAATATACACCATCACTCATTCATCGTCTATACTGCTTTATCCTCTAGAAGGTCACAAGGAGCCTGGAGCCTATTTCCAGGAGACTTAGGGCACCAATCCATCGCGAGGCACACATATACACACACACTACAGGCAATTTGGAAACCAATTAGCCTAATCTTGCTGATTTGGACTGTGGGAGGAAACAAGAGTACCCGAGAAGCCTGAAGGTAAAAGGCAACAGTGTTTACCACTAAGACGCCGTGCCACCGCATAGTTACTGGAAATTGACAATGTATTGTATTAAAATACTAGGGAAATGTTAAATTGCTTATTTTATATAGACTTATAATGACTGCAAATACTGTATAGAGATCTAACCTCAGCTTGAAAATTGTATTGACCAAACCTTCCTAAATTTTAATTCAGTATCCCTAATCTAAAAAGTCTCACCAGGCTTTGTGTGTCCACTTGAGCTTTTGAGTTGGGTCCTTGTCTTTACTGGCAATTTTGAGGCTGATGAATGTTGGGGGCCAGTAGGAAGAGAAAACTTGGAGATGGTTCCCACTGCACCATCAGTTCCTGTACCTTCGGTAACTCGCATGCTTGGATTACCTACATCAAAAACAGACAAATGTTGTCAGTAATGTTGGAAAGCAAGAGCATTTACAGTATGCAATATATGTAACATAGGCATTTATGTAATATATGTATCCAGGAAACATGAAATGTGCACCAGTTGTCCATTTAGAAAAGCTCTTTGCATAGTTTTACATTAAAAAAGTGAAAAGCACTCAACCCCATCAATGACTGATTCAACACAGCACTTCTTTACTTGCAATGTTTTTTCCATTATCCCTACTGCTTTCCGGACTATATTGACCTTCTCAGTGGGCCTCTAATTTTCTTCTGTAACTATGAGAATGGCTAGAGAGAGCAGGAAGGGGTGTGTTTATATAAAGGTCTGTAAAGGTAGAGAAGGCACATCTGTATCCTTTGCCAGTCCTCTGGGAACATGACAAGATTAGTTTATCAGAAACAGGAAAACATGCTCTTAGTCATGTATAGGGCATTCCTATGCTTGTAGTAAAAATAAGAACTACAAATCAAAGATATAAACTTCTGCTTGTCTGCCATACAGTATACAATACTGTACATGCACAGTTTTCTGCTTACTTCAGATCAAACAATACTTAGCAGTTCACCTGTGGATTAGACATGAACAATGTATTTGTTGTTTAGACTAGGTAAGCTAAAACACAGAACACAGGTGTAAAATTAAAAATGAAGTGATTGTAAGTTATACTTATAAATATGTATAATATAGTGTTGTGAAAGTGCTGGAAATGAACAATCATATTTTTCAGTTGAAAACCACCGTTTTAGTCTATATACAATAAAAACAACAAAAACACTATATTAAGTTTATAGAAATTTGTAGAGAGCAACATGTTATGGTTAAGCATTGAATATTGATTTTTTTTTCCTTGCAAAAAGTAAAAACACAAACAGAATTACTTAATTTTTTAACATGCAACCTGGCGTCACTCAGCATGATTTCAGATGTAGGTCACTACAGACAAACAATGTGTAGAGAAAAACAAAACAAACCAAAAAAACCACACAGAACACAAAAACTTTACCACTATTTACATTACTATTATTTAAAGTACTACAGTGTGCTTGGACTACTAAAGAACTGCCACTAATGAGCTGAAACTACCACGTGCGAGCCATATTCCATACCTCCAGATGTGCTCAGTTTGTTCCTTGAAGAAGGCATGTCAGTGGTGGTGCAGCCATTTTTCTGTGCCGTGCCAGGCTTAAGCTTTGATGCAGATAGAGGCGGTGGCCGAAGGCTTGCAGCTGGAGTCCGTGCAGGCGAAGAACCTCCTGCCCTGGATGACAATGGCTGAGAGCCAAGACTGCTTTTACGCCAGTCACACAGTGAGGCTCCTACTGGCTGGGACGAGTCTGCCTGCAAAAGGAGCCTCCTTTCATCCACAAACTCCCAAGGAAACCGACTGAAGTCTGTGTGCCCCACACTTACTATGGTGTTGGCCATAACAGAACTAAACAATGCAGTGTTGCAGTGGAGAACTTGTGCACACTCACTTGCTATTGCACTATAGTTCTCCTGGGAATAATCTCTGCCAAGCAACACCTCTCCCTTCCCACTCCCCCTCATGCTCTATAAACATAGTGAGTGTGTACACATGGAATACATTTGCCAGAGTAGCAAGCCCATTTTTAATACAACAATTAAAGTCATTCACAGCAATAACAGGGTAGTGTGGACATCCATTAGGTTTAAGATAGTCAACCAAAATTGAATTTGTATTATTATTCTTTTTTATCATTTAATTACCAGCATATATATTATACATTATTACAGTGTTTCTAAAACCTGTTAAACTCGGTAACACTGGGCAATTTGGGAAAAAAGAAATACAGCCTTAAAAACTGCTTCATTATTTACTTGCCTTGGTTCTCTCAAAAAATGTTTAACCTTACACCAATTAGCCATAACATTAAAATCACTTGACATATTGTGCATGTCTCCACTTGACTTCACAAGACCTCTGAAGGTGTGCTGTGGTATCTGGCACCAAGACATCAGCTGCAAATCATTTAAGTCCTGTACGTTGTGAGGTGGCCCACATGGATTATACTTTTGTTTATCACATCCCACAAATGCTCAATCAGATTCACTCATTCACTCACTCATTCATCATCTATACCGCTTTATCCTGTATACAAACTCGTAGAGGGTCTGGAGCCTATCCCAGGAGATCTAGGGCATGAGGCGGGGTACACCCTAGACGGCCCACACACATATACACACACACTACAGGCAATTTGGGGAACGGCAATTAGCCTAATCTGCAAATCTTTGGACTGGGAGGTAACCAGAGTACCCAGAGGAAACCCACCCAAGCACGGGAAGAACATGCAAACTCCATGCACAAAGGGGCAGGAATTGAAACCGTCCGGGAATCTAACCCAGACCCTGGTGCAAGGCGAAATGGCTAACCACTGTGCCACCCAATCAGATTCAGATCAGGGGTATTTCGAGGTCAAGTCATGTTCCTCAAACTATTTCTAAATGATTTTGCAGTGTTTGCAGTGTGCCTTATGCTGCTGAAAGCAGCACACAGCCATTAAAAAAATAGAACAAATAGGTTTGCCTTCACTATACATAAACATATGTGAAGCTTGGCACCAATCCTCCTGTCACTTATTATCTGAATTTCGTCCTTAAGAGTGTTTGTGTTGGGTTTTAACTACTGCAAGAGCTGCATTTTGGAGATCCTCAGACCATTGTTAGTCGTCTAACAACGTTAACAACAACTGTGATGATTAATTTTGCTCAGAAACTTTTACTTGGCCATTTTTTTCTCCTTCCAACTTTGAGAACTGACTGTTTAAATGCTGCCAAATATACCCAACCCATTATCAGGTGCCACTGTAAATGACATCAACTTTATTCACGTCACCTGACAACAGCATTAATATTATCGGTGATAGGTGTATAGATCAAACCAAAAATGTCATACACATTTGTTAGTCTAAAAGATAAATGTGGCTTAAATGTAGAATGTAAAAAGTTCATATGTACAGTAAGATTTATTTTTAGTAAAAAAAAAAAAAAAAAAAGTTTCTACATTTTACTGATTTAATTAAACTTACTTTTGCACTGTTTTTCTGAGGTTTCCCAAGACATTTTTCTTCTTTAGAAGAAGAATGTCTGTGTCCCAATTTGGCAGCTTGACTCAAAAAACCTCGTACAGATGAGCTTACGATCCTCCCGACCCGTTTATCCTCTGCCTTTGTGTCTTCTTTAGTTTTTGATGAGCTGGAAGTCTCAGACAATGTCCGAGGCCGGAACTTTGGAGCAGTTGCAGCGTCTTGAGTGGATGAGAGAGTTCTTTTTATCACATTGTTCTGATTCCTCTTAAGCCCACCACATGTGACAGTGGAGCTGGAAGAACTTGCAGAGATATTTTTATTAGGAGATGCTGTGCTTTGCTTGGAAAGGGAATGTCGAGTCTGGTTTTTGTGCTGTCCTAGATTGGAGGAAGCATTGACAACAGTTGCGCTTGATGGCTTTAAGGCGCTTGTGGGTCTAGACATTACTTTAGATTTTACATTACTGAAGTCAGGCTTCACATATGTCTTAGTTTCTAACTTATTACTTTTAGTGGATGCAGCCAAAGAAGTTTTAGGCTTCTGAGAGACAGAACTTTGCTGTTCTTTCACGACTTGGGCCAATGGACTCCCAAATTCACTCTTACTTTTGTTAAGAGAGGAGTCTGAAAGGCAAAATGTTTTACAGTTCATAGCCTGAACAGGAGTAGAAGTCTGAGCATTACCACTGATGTCCAGTTCCTCAGAGGTTGGAATTTGAAATGTCTTTCCTTCAGCTGATGTGGAGGGAGTGGATCTTGCAGCTTCAATATGAATTTTTTTCAGATTAATTGGTGTAACACATTCAGAATGATTAACCGCTACAAACAAATGTGAAGCTTTGCTTTGACCAGGTCCATTATGAGGAACTGTTTGAAAGACATCCTCTTCCATTGTGAATGTCTGATTGCTTGGCTGGATGAAGGTGACTCCAAAGTCTGTAGGTTTGCTGTTTTGTCCTGGAGCACTGACCGTGCCATGCATAAGACCCTCACAGACATCAGGCAGCAAACCAGGCATCACACCAATATCAGAAGGCGTATCTAAAGATTCCTCCAAGACTGAGGCACTGAGAGGTTGATCAGACTCCTGAATAATAAAACTGTTATTATCCCTAATTAGCATCTCACTAGAGCTCACAGAGCTGTGGTTCTCACTAGAGCGAGGGGGTGATGGAGTAACAGATCCTACAACAAAGGACTTTTGTGCGTCAGTGTTGGAGCACATCTTTGAAACACGGTCACATTTCTTTACAAGCAGACCATGGACATCTGGCATGGTACTTTTAGAATCTATATTTTCATTCTGCAAGCCAGAGATCATAAAAGATAGATTCGGGTTACAGTTGTCATCTACAGTTTTCATATAGCTGACAGTGGCCAAGTTTGTTTGTGGATCCACTTTTTTAATTATACTTGTAGTTGAAATCAGTTCACTGACACAGTCCTCGGTCATCTCTGCATCAACAGGGCTGTTTGTCTTCCCATGACTGCTGCTATCCCTTGGTGAATTAGATAAAGTGTCACTAGGACAAGTAATGTCATTTCCATTTTGGTCCTCTGCAAACAATGGGAGGTGCATAGCACTAAGGGGAACCTCCATGCCTTTGGCTGTCTGAGTGATTTTAATTTCAGTGGAGCCAACTTCAAGGTCCAAACATCTATAGTTTGACTGCATATGTTCTCGTGTGGTAAGCGTTTACATATCGCCTAACGCAAAATACCTGAAACAGAGAAAAGTCTGTATTTAAATATTTAAATTAGAAATTTAAACAGTGTTCATGTTAAAGACAAGACAGAAAGCCTGCCTAATGTAAAGTGTACTGTAGATGAAAAGTGCCTCTCAAGACAACATTCAAATACCCTATTTATCTATCTGTTAAGAAGTCTTCTACCTCATTTTAATTTAGTTTGACCAGGCACCTTAAACATGACAAGCTGCTCAGTCTTAGTTATTTCATTAGTTTCTTGTTAGCCCTATAAATCCTCCATTTTAGCTCATTTTCAGGTATATAGATTTTACTACGTATAAACGTATCCAGTGATATGTTTTAAGTTTAAATGTTCACAGTAAAAACTAACAGTAATGTTCATAGTAAACTCCAACTGCCTGCTAATTACGCAACCCAATCCATTGAGTCTTAATGTTTTATAATCAATCCACTGAACAACCTTTCTAGTATCAAGCACATGATACTCTATCAATTTTTAATATCTCCAAGACACCTTTTGCTTACAAGTAATAGAGTAGACTGTGTCACTATCCTCCATTCCTCCAGCTAACCTTTCTTGCATGTCTAACTAAAGACATTTCTGAAACGGCACAGTTTATTGGTATGAGTGCGTAGGTAAGAAAAACTTCATTTTGTGAGAAGCCTTTTATATTTTAAATCAACAGCAACTAGTAATCAAAACAGAGACTAGTTTAACTCATTAAATAATACGTACCATGCTACAAAGCACTCACAAAAACTTGAAGCATATCACAAATTCTGATTAATTATAAAAATCACAAATATTAAATAAAAATACATAAGATGAGAAGAAAGATAATTGCCCTAAACTCAGATGCATTAAAATGCCTACTGAATACAAAATCCTCATATTGCTGATTGTGTTAGTCTAAGCCTCCTGCTGCTATTAATATTAAACTCAGGAGTAGATGATTTACTATTTAAATTCTCATATAATTTTTGTAGCTTTACAACCCCTTGTGGACTATTAAATTTTTTCTTTTTAAGTTTTAAAACATGATAAATGCCAAAACAAGAGGGAACAAAAACCATCATATTTTCTGTTCTGCCTGCTCATGCCAATCATAACCACAGTCCACAGAGGTAGAAATGGTTTAGTATGATTTTAAACAGGTAAAAGAGACCCTGCACACTCCACTGCACTCCTGTCAAGTACAATAAAGGAAGGGGGGTGTAGACATAGAAAGGAGTCTTCTGAAGCCAGGCCTTTTACCAGGTTGAATTAGAAAATCAAACCTATACATATTAAGATTTCATAATCAAATAATCTACTGAAATGCTTAGCCTGGAGAGATTTATAAGATCTATGATTCATCAAGAGCACTGTGTGAACAAACATATCAGCAGAACATTTTCCTCTGTGTTAGCAAAGAGGGAGGTGTCTGTAACACGTAACAGGTACAGACAGGAGAAAACAATTATCCACTAGGCAAAGGTTCATGTCTCTCACAAAGACATACAATATTTGTTTAAATTACACATAAGGACTAGCTATAGGGCTGGGTTTGCCCCTTTGGGTATCTAAATACACTTAACCTATACAGTTAACCTACATGCTTCATTCAATGAAAACTTTGCTCCATGGGTGACTCACAAAATGATAACTAGTTTGATAATTAATTATAAATGATTATAATGCGTCTTTAGTTAATCTTTGAAAAATGCTAATATATTTAAGAAAAGCCTGTGGTGAGAGAGAAGTTTTGCTGAACTGAGCCTAATCTGCTGTAGGTCTTTTAACATATTAAGTACAGAAATGGTGATGTTATCACCACAACAAACAGCCCTGACAGGGAGTGGAAGTATTTGTTTTCAGTACACAAAAAACTATATGTGCAAAGGAATTTATTTCCTTCCATTATTAACACTGGGGATTTAATTTTTTTCCTGTTTTTATTCCTCAGTCTCACAAAACTTTTTGGACAGACTGCCTGCTCAAGTAAGACAAGAAACAACCACCTCTCTGTTAACACACTACTATGAATGGGACAATCACTGAAGTCATATACAAACACACCTCTACTAGGACATAAGTGCTTTCAAAAGTCATAAAAAAAAGATAAGGCTCAAGTACATATACCTCTTAAGTAAAGGTGATCATAAAAACAGTTAGGCAGAGGCTTAGATTTTATTTACTCTGAACCTTTACTGAGGGACATACAGTAATAGTGCTCCTGTTCATGGTGTAGCATAGTCAAGCCATATGGCAGTGCAAAATATCATATTTTTATATTAAACTAGCAAATATAGTACGTTACATTGCTTTTTGCACAACAAACTTATAAGAAAAAGGATAACATGACATATGATTAAATACAGGTTTACTAAAACACAAGAAGCTTTTTAAATCTGATCCTCTCTGTGTATATACGCCTGAATGACTCTTTTGAAAAATATATTTTTTTGTTGCAGTATTTATTCTGTGAGCATAAAGCCAAGGTAAATTGCTAGTATTCAAGTCGTTAAGTTTCCAACATATTCAATGCAGTTAAAAAGAAAAACA
Source organism: Leiocassis micropogon (assembly GCA_028565275.1). Classification (NCBI taxonomy): domain Eukaryota; kingdom Metazoa; phylum Chordata; class Actinopteri; order Siluriformes; family Bagridae; genus Leiocassis; species Leiocassis micropogon. The sequence continues at coordinate 18,778,088 of JAOVVA010000037.1, forward strand.
GACCTACCAGCTCTGTTCCACAGTTTTCCTCAAGAGTTTTTCTCATAAAATTGATCCCATCGGTGTTATGGCACTGATTCAGACCAAACACAGAACTGCATACTCCTCACATATTCATCTTCCAGCCCCCAATTCAGAATCAAAGTTGCCAGAGCATCATTAACACACTGTTTAAGTATAGGCGCTTGCTCTCAGAGCTGTCTGAACCAGGAGCACCGCTTCCTTTTTGTAACAAGTAATCTCAGTGCTAACTTCCATCATCTTTGGGCAATCAGAAATTACTCATTCTAGCACGCCTCTGCACGCACCACTCCACAGTTCAAGGTCCAGCTCAGGCCTGTGGTAATGTTACAAGGCTAAGTTTACCGGAGAGAGCATTTGGTTACCTTATCCCTAGCAGGACCTTTGCAAGGGGGGCGGGGCATAGACATGGCAGGACAGAACGGCATTCGCTGTTGCTATGCAACCAAAGGCCTCCTATTATGAGAGAGTTCATGACGACCAGGTTTTTTGTCCAAGACTGAAACTGAGAACATGCATGCATGGCCACACACAAGCATGTGAATAATTTCAGTTCAATAAGCATTACACTAATTAGGAAAAGACCACTTGAAGGCAGTTTTACAGATGTGAAATTTTGTTTAGACATTACCAGCATAGTTACTTGTCTACAGACAGTATGTATACGGTATGTTAAATTTCACAAAATAAGAAAAGTGTATTTGGTTTCTTTAGACATGCACATGCTTACATGTACATTTCTGGAAACAGATTGCATGAACTGGTTATTTCTGTATACTAATAAAAATGTTGAATCATCAATACTCACTAACACCAACCTGCAGTAATTGTGCAATGGATTATAGCATGCTACTATCTTTAGTCAATCTGGACACAGTTTAGTGATTAAAAACTAATCTGGTTGTAGTTAAGGTATAAGACTGCCATCATTAAGAGGAATAAATGATTCACAGCCATGCGTGCATGAACCACAAGATAAACACTAGCACAGAATTTAACACATAACCACTGATTAGTTTATCATGGTTGTAGAAAGACAAACATTAGGTAAGATAGTGTTAGATAGAAAATTGCTGTTCACCCAAGAACCAGTAGAAACTATTTCCAAAGAAATTTTAAACTATTCTACTCCCTTTTCAAACATATAACTTAGAAAAAAAAGATTGTACTGTATATGAGTAATCATTTTTGTGTATGAAGGCATTATATGAATAACTGTGTGTACGTGTATGTATTTGCATATATACAGTGCTGTGCTATTGCAAAAGGTGTAAAAAAATGCTGTGATCTAAAAAATGTTTTATTTATCAGTTAAATAAGATGAGTAAATAAACAGAAGAGAAATCCAAATCAAATCAATATTTTGTGTGACCACCCTACAAGACAGCAGCAATTCTTCTTTTTTGAAGAACTCAAAAGCAGATACGTTGTTCTGTGTACGTCCACATTTTCTGTGGATGCCTCAAATCCTTCTGGCTCTTCATGTAATCTCAGACAGACTAAATGACTTGAGATCAGGGCCCTATTAAGGCCAAACAATGACTTGCTTGTTCTTCTCTACACTGAAGACAGTCCTCAATTATATTGCCTGTATGTTTGGGATCGCTGTCCTGCTGCAGAATGAATTTGGGACCAATCAGAATCCTCCCTAGTATTGCATGATGAAGAAGTATCTGCCTGTATTTCTTAGCATTTAGGACACCATTAACCCTGACCAAATCTTCAACTCCACTTGCAGAAATTCAACTCCAAACTAGAAAGGAACCTCTACCATGCTTCATTGTTGCCTGCAGAAAATGATCATCATGCATCATCTCCAGCCCTTTGGCAAACAAACTGCAATTGCAGCCTGCAGCCAAATATTAAAATTTTTGACTCATCAGTCCAGAGCATCTGCTGCCATTTTTCTGCACTCAGTTCCTATGTTTCCATGCATAGTTTTGTTGCTTAACCTAGTTTCCATGCAAGAGGCTTCTGGACTGCAATTCTTCCATGAAGACCACTTCTGGCCAGACTTCTCCGGACAGTAGACTGGTGTACCTGGATGCCACCGGTTTCCGCTAGTTCTTTGCTGAAGGCACTGTGGGCATCTTACAGTGTCGACAGCAAGTAAGCATGATGCGTCTTTCATCTGCTGCTTTAAGTTTTCTGGGCTGACCACTGTGTCAATGTTCAACATTTCCTCGTTTCTTTGTGCACATCTCGAAATCGTTTCCTGTGCGAGACTGTGCTGATGCAGTAAAACTACCTTGTACCCTATTGCTGTCCTCCGTCTTGCCATGGTGTATGACCTGTGACATGAAATGGTCTTCTACAAACTAACCTTGGAAGCAGACTTTGGCTGTTCCTCAACCAGTTTTAAGCCACCTATATAGGTGTTTTTGTTTCAGTTAATGTAATGACTGTATTTCAACCTACATAGGAAACCGACGATCATTAGTAAACTGGTAAATCATACACTTGACTCTGATCACTGATATTGTGCAAGTCTAAGAATTAATGCTGGTTTGAAGCCAAAGGGTAGTCATGCCAAATATTGATTTGATTTAGATCTTACTTTATAGCATTTATTCACACCTGCCTAAAACGTTTGCTCAGTACTGTACACACAGTTATTCATATACAAAAACCTTCAAATACAAAACTCATTAATCATATGTAAATTATACTTTGTTTTGTTAGATTCTAAAACACATTAACATCTTTTTCATGACCACAGGATATTGTTAAGAAATGAGAAGCTATCCACCACACCACTCACTTTCTTTCACTCATTTTCTATACCGCTTATCCTGTACATGGTCACGGGAAGCCTGGAGCCTATGCCAGAGGACTCAGGGCACAAGACGGGTTACACCTTGGATGGGGTGCACATTCATAGCAGGGCACAAGCATGTATGCACACACACTCACTCACACTATTTGGAAACACCAATTAACCTAAACTGCAAGTCTTGGACAGTGGAGGGAAACTGGAGGACCTGGAGGAAACCCCCAAGTGCTAACCACTATGCCACCCTCACTGCATCAATTAGATTTAAAAGAATTTTTGCCAGCTAAAACATAGTAATCACTGCAGTAATTAACCAATCAAAAGCTTTAGGTATTTGCTTTTTTAAATCGTATGTCCAGTTTTATTTCTTTGGGATGGGGGAAGGCAGTGTGTTTACATACTTTTGAAATGATTTGGTAGCTCTGTTGGAGGAGGTCTATATTAAACTTATCAATGTTCAGTGTTAAGCAAAATCAACGGACATGCAAGCAACTTAAAAATGCTGATATTCCAAATGTCTGCTCTTTAAGGAACAAGGCGAACTAACTCCAGTTTCCTTCTGTAAGCTCAATGTAGGTCAGTTAATTAGTGCCACACACTACAGTCATGTATTTCCATAGCAGTACCTTTACTGTCATACTATGTACAGTATGTGGAAATAAATCTAGATGAGTAAATGCCAGTTGAACAGAATAAATAAATACATACGTTTTAATCTGCACATACTGTACCTGTAGAAAGATTTTCTGCAGCTTAGATTAGTTACAATTAAAGTAAACATGTAAAATTTTAAACTTCAAGAGAACCTGCAAACACTTGCTCTAACATCTTGAATTTATTTCAATTTTACTTGGATGCCATACAATGCCCTAAAGGACACGAGACACAGAAGGCAACATAATGTTACTCCATTCTTCTTCTGCCAAAAAGAAATAATTCAGAAACGTATACAACCAGGAAACTAAACAAACATCACTCATCATACTTAATAATGCCATCTGGCAGGCTACCACAAACCGTGGGTTTTCAGATTAAGCAATTATTTAAAAGCTGCTTGCACTATTGGGAATAGGGTTGATTAAATGAAAGCCAGAAAAAAGCTTTTAAAGTTATTTCTAGTAACTCATGTCTCTCCAGCTCTGCTTTCCCATGAGATCACGTCTCCTTTAAAGGCACAGTCTATCTCATGGACACTGCCAAATTCTTTTTCTGCACCTGATTTACAGTCATCAGGATGTCATCTCGGATGCCTTGGACTGCTTTCCAGAAATAGTGCAGAGAGGGAAAAAAGTCATGAAGCTATAGTATGCTGTGAATCATTCATGGGATTGAACAAATCAATACATAGATGAGTGAGCATGATGTGTTAAGCTACATTATGGTCACAAAAATCATCATGTTTTGCTTGATTTTATAATGTAGTCATGGAGTCACTGTAATATGTATCCTTACCAAGTTAACATAAACTGTTTGGTGTTTAACTGTTACCGGTTGTAATATACAGGAAAAAGACAAACCAACCGTTGCGACCGTTACTTGTTATTAAAGTGAGTTATTACTCGAGGCCCCAAACTACACAATATAAACCACAATACTAGAGTTTATCTACGTAAGTATTGATACGTTTATCTTTTTACGTGATTTGACGGTTAATACAAGTTAGGAAAATATGTTATACTCATCGTTTGGTGTGTGTGTCCCCCCAAAAAAAACACCACCACAGACATCTCACCAGTAGCGAAACAGTCCAGCCAACAGGTACGCGCGAGCTCGGCGCTCTTCTCACCTGTGGACGGATGGCGTCACTTCCGGTGTAGCGGCCTGCGTCTGAGTTCTTACATTTATAAAGCTTGATATTTGCGCAAAAACTGCGCAATATGTTCATCATTTTTATTTTATAATATGGCATGTTGACACTTTTTTTATATATCTATATATACTTTTTTTTTGTCTACACACAGTAAAATTCCCTCTCTCTTCTCTGTATGTACACACTATAACGACATTGTTCGGTATATGTTATATATTACTATAAACTGTGTGTAAAATATTACAAATACGCGTACAGTTTACAAATTTTTTTTATACACAAAAACAGTTGAGAAAAAAAAGTATTATGTTAGACTTCAGGTTCATAGGCACTTGGCCTGATCTTCATTTCCACTGTTTTGAGGGAGTACCACCAGCCATGCCAGGTGTACCACACAATCCCGTTGTCAGTCACTGCACTGTACGGCCCATGATAGTACAGTCCGTTCAGATTGGCAGAGTGACACCTAGAGGAAGAATAATGGAATAGCACACAGCATGCATGGTATTTAATAAGACTGCCTGGGGTTTTCCTCTCATGTAATAATGATTCATTTTGAGACAGGTCTTTACATGCTTTCAAGAACATTGATAGGGATTGTTTCACAGTAATATTTCACATTAATCACTAGAATGATAGGCTCTTGCTGAAATTTAAATTCCATAAGTAAAAGCGATGAAATTTCCATACTTTTTCTTCTGTACACCATCACAATAGATTTCAAATGAAGCCATCTGGATGGAATCGAAGTGGAGACTTTTAGCTTCAATTCAAGGGGTTTAACAAAATTACTGCAAGAAGTGTTTATGAATTACAGAAATATTATTTAAATAAAATAAAGCTTTTGTCTGTACATTGGTCAAAACTCGCTCTTTTAATGAAATCTTTATGTTTTATATATTCCAGTCTTGGAAAATCTTCTGTCTGTATGTTTGTAAGTCTGTATGTCTTTATGTCTGTCCAGCTTGAATTTGTCACAGCATGACGCAAAACTGCCTGTACAGAATTTAATGAAACTTTGCCAGTTCTTTAATATTTGCCTAAAGTTAAACATGTGCTATAAATGAAATCAAAATGTTGAGTAGAAGGGATGTTATGAGCAGTTATGAGACAGATTATAAACCTCAAGTTTTGACAGCATACTGCGTTTGTGTCAAACTGTGACTGCATGTTAAATCAAAAACTTTTGCATTTTTCCATGTATTTGGATATCTGTCTGAAGTTTACCCTTCACCATAAGTGAAATCAAATGTTGAGTAAAAGCGATGCTATGAACAGTTACGTGTCAGATTTAATTATCTACTTTAAAATAAGCTACTAATAAGCTACTTGCTCAATGTAAAGACCTGCACCAATAGATATTAATTAGAAAAGTTAAACTGAATATTTTTTACTGGGATCACTTAATCTTTTCACCGCTGTAATAACAGAGCTGAAGTGGTATAAGTGAATTTTACCACACTGGAGTCGTTTTAAGACAAAACTCAATCGGATCTATCAGATCTAGTTTTTTGATTTCTCATCTGTGATTCATTCTCCAATTACGAAACAGGGAGTGTTTTTAGCTGACAATAAAAGAAGAATAACTTAACATAAAAAAGGCGTAAGATACTAAACCTTACTAAATTTGATTTCTTTATATTAAGTTAAGTTAGGCAGATAGTTCTGCTGTACAGAAAAACAGGCAGACGTGTACGTGGGTTTAACCTGAAATGATAATATCACTGATTAAATCACAGCTGATCAACTTATTTTTAGCTTTCACCTTTTTAACTCTCTCTACAAACTCTTTACCTGTCAATGACTGGTACTGTACTATGCTAGTTTATAATAAATTGGACAACTGATTATTGAACAATTTGATGGCTAGTTGTGGTGCTGTTTTTTAGTTATTTCATTACAAATTAAAAGGATAAAGAATCTACCATTAATTCCAAATGGTAGGCGAACCAAAGAGGTGTCAAACATATCATTGAGATAGTAAAAAGTTTAACAGTGGCAAATCACTAAGATTTAAACCACTAATAATTTGTTCTGAGGAGCAACAGCTGTGTTGCTGTGTTAAAGGACCTGACTACATTAAATCATTGAATGTTTTTTTTCATGTATTAAAAACATATTAAGAAAATAAATTGCATCTGCCAAATGCCATACATGTAAAATGCTATAATGGTTTGTCCAATTACTTTTGAACCTGTGTAAATGGAGGATCTTATTAAAAATTGGCTATAATTCCGAAATAATTAATGCAGTATTTCAGTTCGAGCCTTTTAAATAAAGCTGAAAGTCTGCTTTATTGACTGCTTTGTTTAAACTCCATTGCAGTGGTGGCCAGAGGCAAAAATGCAAAAAATCTACCACTGTACAAACACTTATTAACCTGGCTCTGCAGTTTACTAACCTGAATAGCTTACGTTAGATTACAATACATTTAACACACCTGTTAAACCACCAGCCAGACATGTCTTCCAGAGCACAGTTGTGCACATAGCGATCATTGTCCTTATCTTTTGTGCTGAAATTCATGGCCTGGTGACTTGCCCAGCCCTGCACCTCAGGGTTGTAGCTGCCTGAGAGCGAGTCTCCTGCATTCCCACTGTATCCCTCAAACTGCAGCTGGTAATGATTCTAAAACCATGCAGACAAATGGCACAGTCATAATTCATTTAAACTAGTGTTTTGTTATCTCCTTTCTTAAAAAAGACGCTACCTGTTCACTGTCAACTTGAAACTTTTTATACATGGCAAAACGGTGGGTGCCCTCAAAGTCTTCCAAGTTGATTCTCAAGCTGTAATCACCTAATTGACATAATATAAAATATGATGTGTTTATAATTAAGAATAAGCAGTGCTTAATGATGTTGAAATGATTTTTATAGTTATTCATGAATGAATTCATGTTTTAAGCATAATGAATCGTCCCACCTTGGGATGTCAGATAATGTAGGTTGTCATTCCCTAACCAGAATTCTCCATTTGCAGAATTCATATCTCCAAACCCAGTTTTGTAAGCATTCCAATTCCTATAAAAAAAAATAAATCATAAAATTCACTGGCAAAAACAAATAACAAACATCTTTCAAATTTTTCTTTTAGTTTAGGAAATTTACATATCAAATGAAAGCTGTTAATTAAAATCTACTGCCTGCCTAACAGAAAACTAAAATATCAGAGGTTTGAATTTAATAACTTGATATTATTAAACTAATACATAGGTTAATATGGTAATTATCATACATTTGAAATATTTAACACTGACAGATTGCAGCATGAGGAAAGACTGTTTTCACAAAATTGATCAAAAATAAGTTATAGCCCTTGGGTTTCAAACTTCATTGTGACATTGATTCAAGTAATACACAATCACACAATCTTTCTCACCTGTCAAAAGACTCCTTGCCGTCAGAGCGTCTTTGCAAGACTGTCCATCCACCCCCGTCGTTCATATCACAGTACACTCGGATCTTAGCTGGGCTCTTTTCAGGTTTAATCATGTAAAATCCACTCTTATTGTAGCCATTATTGAAAATCTGAGCACAGTCTGGAAAAAAAAAAATAATAATAATAATAAAAAAAAAACAACAAGCTTTGCATTCCATCAAATAAATATAAACAGAAATGCCCATGATTTACCTATATATTGTTTATCTTCTAAGTCAAAAAAGATGCTCTCATTTAGAGGAAGCGAAGACTGCTTATTGAGGAGAAGGAAGCCCTGGATCATCTCCTGCTGCTTAAGCGCATGAGCCTCCATGTTCTTTAACTGTACTTGAAGTTTAACTCTCTCCTTGTGGCATTCCTTAGATGTCTACACACACATTTTTTAAACAAATAGGAAAAATGATTACCAAGAAAAAATAATTAGATATTAACCAAAATTGATCAATTAAAAAACGAATTAATTTATATTAAATTTATATAAGATCATAAAAGTTCAAAATACTTACACCATCAACTAGATATAAACAGAAAACCATCCAAATCACAAAATAATTTGTTATCGCCATCATAACATCCAAACAAACCCCAAACTGTATCTTTTCCAGCTCATGTACCAAAGATCTTTTACCTGTCTTATCTGTCCTGCCTGCCTTTTAAAATCTGCTCTAACTACCAGCATGCCTTTGGGGTGAGTCACTGAGAACCAATGCAGAGGAACAGATTTACAACAAGGGCATCATGTATGACCAAATTTAAACTTACATACTTGTTAGTTCAAACTTCTTGGGTTTATTCTTCAAAATTAGGCCATATAACAAACAATTTCATAAAAAAATACAAAATGTAAAAGAATAATAAGAGTTAAATAACATTGCCTGGCTGATTTTCAGAGGGGAATACCTGATTTGATACACACATGTATGCAGAAGGTTACCATGTGGTGAATCACGGGGTGCAGCAATGCAACTTCACAGCCAAGCACATCTTTTAGAAAAGACAGAGGAAAACAGGACTTGCACAACGCTTTTCTGTGCTTTATATCAGGGACCATAGGGATAAGTGTATTCATACTGTATCAGTCCCCCAAAAACAAAAGAAGCAGCTCATATAGTATTCCATGCACATATTCTGTGTCCTGTATGAAACAGTATCAAATACCCAGATGTTGCTCTAAGCAGCTCCTTATGTAAAAAAAAAACGGTGTGTGTGCACCAGGCCCTGAGAAGAACTGCCTTCCCGTACAGGTGCAATTTAGCCTTAAATTCTGTACAGTCTCTAGATTCACTATGACCCTGAGAGAATAAAGCAATTGCTGAAGATCAATAAATGGATGAATAATCAGTCAGAAAGATAAAATAGTCAAAATTCCTGCTTTGCAATATTTTCGGAACAAATTTGCTAGTCTGTTCGGTTAACTCCAGCTTAGCCAATATACAGTAAATAGTCTATAACAGTCAGCAAGTTCAAAAGTATAAGGTCTGGATCCTTGGGCATTTTTTCTCAAGGCTTCAAAACTAACCCTAAAAGATCGACCAGAACCAGACCGAACACTCACTCACTCATCCACTCTCTCTACTGCTTATCTTGTGCAGGGTCATACAGTAGGAGGCCTGGAGCCTATCCCAGGGGTACTCAATGAACAAGGGGGAAGGATACACCCTCTGTGTATGGACTGGCAAGTCATCGCAGTCCACACACACACACACACACACACACACACACAAACACATATTAAGATTATGCACAATTTGGAAAAGCCAATTAGTCTACCTTGCATGTCTTTGGACTGAGGAAAGAAATCCCACCAAGCACGGGTAGAACATGCAAACTCCATGCACACAGATGGGAATCAAACCCATTCCCCTCGAACCAGCCCAGAGGAATTGCTGCACTATAAAACGAAATCATCTTTAATTGTGACAACATCAGAAATGTTTATCGTTCTTGTATTCAGTGTATACACGAGCACTGCCTAGGCAGTCAGTTTGAGAATTTACGGATCCAGTCTTTTGGGCCATCTTCTACACGCATAAAACAAAGTCGACATTTTCCCTAAAAGGTAAGCGTTAAATAAATGCCTATTATATGTAGGAGCACTGTTTGTGATCTTATTTATTTTATATGATTTTATACTTTTATATTATTTATTTCATACTTGAATTATTTCAATAAAGGGAAGAGAACACTGAACAGAGAGAAAAATACTTTTATTTCGAAAAAAGTAAAAAACAATATTAATCAAACATTACATATTCACTATAATACAGTTAAAGGTATTTTCCCCACCATATTGCCACAAATGCACATTAGTGCTTGCATTGCATTTCACTATAGCACTGCTCTAGTAACTTTGGTCAGCTCTCACATGTATATCGTGCCTATGAACTATATGTAAACTCTGCAGTGTGCAACCCCAACTACAAACCAGTCTTTGTCTTTTTTTTTTGCTGTCCTCATCACTACTGGATGCTTGGAATTTCCATTGGAATTAATAAAGTCGGTGTCTGTCTCTCTGTCTGTCTGTCTGTCTACGTATCTATCTGTACATAAAACTTTCATACTTTTGTTAGAATTTTAAAGTGGTTATCTCAGAAAATGGGTAGTAAAAAATACCCATAAAAAATGATATTTCATTTAATATTTCAGGGGTCGAGTATCATTCTAGCCATGCTTGAAAACAGCTTAAATAAACACACCATCATCTTTATCATAATATTCAGGCCTGAGTCAATCACCAGGGGCTGCATGGACTTGGACAGTCTCTGATGTAAGATTCAAGTCTTCCAGTCGATACTTCCATTAGTGCAGTATAGGTAGTTAGCTAGGGTGAAAAAAACACATACAAATAAAACAAACAAATGAAAAAAAAAAATCAAATACATATTACAACAATATTAAACTGCATTAAAGTATTAAATGATACAACTTTGTTAACCTTACCTTATTTAGAACGGGTTTTGTTGAAAGTACATCATATATGTTTGGCAAGGTAATGTTCTAGGGAACAAAATAGTGGTCACCCTAGGTTATTTATAGTACTATATAGTATATATAGTATTTATAGTGAAAAAGTCTTGAGCCACCCCTTATTTCTTCATATTCGGCTTTCAAAGATCTAGACTTTCTTGTATTTTAATGAAGTCCAGTTTCAGAGGAATGTTTTCTCTTTGTTTAAGCCACACAGTGACATGAATTATTCAAGCATAAAAAGCATGCATACTGTAGCAACAAAGCCATATGAATTATTCAAACATAAAAGGCATAACCCGGTGAGAAAGAAGTGCAGATGATGACAGATGATCAGGCCGGTCATTAGTATACTAGCGATGTAGAATGCCGAGTGGTTGAAACAGACGAGAGGGGAAACAAGGTTGTTGTCGAGGTTGTTACAGTACATAAACAACCATTGCTTAAATTGTATCTTTGGGCACTTTGCAGCCTGTCACACTAAAACATTTTATATACATTGTTCGACCCCTGAAAGGGAACAGCCGAAAGACAAAGAAGAAGAAGACTTTCATTTAATATGAAGAAACAGGGGGTGGCTCAACACAGATTTTGTTTGCTACTATTATTATTCAAACGAGACACAATTAAATGAAGAGTATACAGTACATGATATTTTAATCTATGACATGCTGTAATAACGTAGGTGTTACAACAAAATCTGAATCCAGATTTTTCCTCTAAAACATCAAGTGACTGACCCAAAACCCAACATGCAGAGGCAAAAAATTTAAAGTTTTTTGAGAACTTCTGGTTTGTATTGTGCTGATTCTTTACTGTGAACACTTACTGCTTGTGTAATTTTATTCATGCATTTTATAGCTGGTGTTCGGCGATCATCTAAAAAGAAAGGGTCTTCCCAATGGTCATAGTTTGTTTCAAGCACGTACCATCTCCCGAGTTTAATATTAATCCTACAACATGAAAGGCTTATTAGTTATAGTGTACCATATACCAGATATACCAATATGCCAGATGTACTGTACACAGTGAAAGTCAACGTGGATGTGAGTGGGGACACTCACATACATCTGAATAAAAACTGTTACTGCAATAATGTAAGCTTACTCCCAGACATCCAGTGTGTTGATTCTAGTTCTGGTTATCACACAACCCTGGCCTGTCTGGTTTCCACCCAGGATAAAGTAGGCGGGTGCAAGTAACTTGGTCTGAGCAAGCTGGTTTTTGGCATGTTCATAACTGTTAAAAATACAACAACATCATTTTACATGATTTTACCACCATATCATACAACAGTTAAAATACAGAGTATCTCATGTGTCTCTCTATATAGGAGGAAATTAACACTTTTTCACATTACCATTGTATGTTAGATATGTTTTTTTTTTTTTTCTTAAAATGCCTTTAAGAATGCCTGTGAACATATTGAAATAGGTTCTCATGGGTGAACATATTCAAAGTGCAGTTACATACTGTAAGTAACAAAGATATTGTTAACTTGAGTTGATCATGGGCTGGGGCAACAACTTTGTGTTTAAAAAGAAAACTATATACAGGATGTTTTCTATACAAATTTACCTTTTTGAAAAAAATGTAGGTTAAAAATTAATTTAGTGTTAAATTTAATTTAATTTAAATTAATTGTTAGAGTTTTTGAGACACCATGAAAAAGCAGATCAACTTGAAAACTTAGAAATGCTGACAAAATGCAAAGGAGAAAAAGTTACTAATATTTATCAGGAATGCAATATAAATATTGGGTATGGGTATTTGGAATGAAAAAGAGTGAAAGACTGACTCAACCTGGTTGCATTTTCCAAGACCATTCGTGTGAGGAAGCTCGTCCACATTCCATCTCTCATGCCAAGAATCCATTCCAGGATCCCTGGCAGAAATGAGATGATATTAACTGCAAGTAAGGGCTGTGACAACTAAAAGGACTGTATGTTTACCGTTTGTGTATATACACACACGTCAAACAAAATAAAAAATGGACAACCAAAGGACCAGCACAATGTGCATATTCTTTAAGCAGATTATTCTCAGCACAGCAGTGACACGGAGTTAACTATGCTAGTGAAGCTGATGTGAGCACAGCAGTAATGCTGCGTTTTGCACACTTTACACCTGACAAACCTACCCACTCTAGATATTTAAAAAAACTACACACCCTGTGCAAAAAAAAAAAGAAGAAATAAATCAAGTCAGATTGTTTTCCACCTTTAAATGTGATATAGCAATGTGTAAAACAAATGGAAATATTTTTGAAGCAAAAAAAGGAGAATAACCTGGTGGCACAAGTGTACACACCCTTTTATAATAGGAAATGTTCTTGTGCTTTAACTTAAATCACATTTAAACTCATTCTAATGTTTCTATCACATATAAAGCTGTTTTGATCAACCACAATTAAATATCAGATGTTTGTGTAAGATTTTTTTTCCCCTTGACATCCCCATTTGGCCTGACTGCGCAAGCCATGGTCCTCAAAGTGTCCAAACGGATGTATGCATGAGTCATGCTATGATTCAGAGTACATTTCAAATAAGTAAAAAAAAGTGTAATAACAATGATATTTCTCAACAGAGGTGTTGGTCAGTGTAGCACATCTGCTAGTTGCGAAATTTAAACATTACCAATTATTTTTCAAGGTGCTTAAGTGATGGTTTCACTACTCAGTTTGTTATTGCCACGTTACTAACAGAACTTTATCCTGAAACTTAAAAATTATTTGTCCCAGTGCCAAGTGACCAGCAACAAATGATGTTGATTGATGGCAAACATTTTAATCACACTTGTGTTGTGCTTCTCTCTCTGCTTCTCCAAATACACTCACTGTGTATGATAATGGAGAAAGTGAAAATGTACCCATATGTCATGTTTAAAAGTTAATACCCCCTCTTTTAATTCTATGTTTTTCGTATAAAAACAGATGATTTCTCTCATCATGTTTTAAAACAAAAACCACTGGAATTAAATAAGAAATAATGACTTTTGAACATGAATATATGTAGACTGATAACACTAATGATGTTGGAATGATGACTGATTATGTACATTACTGAGTAACACTTGACAATTTCCTTATTTTGAACCAAAAATATATTCAGTGGTAGGACTTGCCTGGCTGACCACTTCCCATTTTTATAAAAATTTAACATCATATTTGAACATATCTGAATACAGAATCCGCAGTGCATAACAGTATATTGTATGTAATATAGTTGACAGTAAATTAATATATTCTATGACAATGGGTTAATATAGTTAAAATATTTTTTTAAATGAGAGAAGGGGAAGAAGAATGATAATCATGTGATGCTGGTCACTTTGCATTGGGAAAAACCCATTTTTGTTACAGAGTTCAGTTAGTAACTTAAGTGACAGAACTTTCAGACATTAATAAATTTATGTTTAATTATTTAAAGGAGAAAAACAATTATTTTTTTAGTATTCAGACTTTAAAAGTTTTGGAGGTTTATTTTGAAAAAAAAAAAAACAATTATGAAATTATGACAATTTTTAATCTAAGTAAACCTAGAATGCACATAATCTTCATCTGCTACTGTAACATGCTTTTCTTTAAAACATAAAATGGTATTTCCGAAGAAAATTTATAAAATTTAAAACATACTCATCATCAACAGACTGTTAACAGAATGATTCACATGGTGAAAAAAAAAGGTCTCGATCAGAAGCAAGGAGAATTTAAAATAAGGTTCAAAACATTACATGTACCATGGAACACTGTGAAAAACCATGAGTAACAAGTGGAGAAAATGGAGCACCACAAACAAATTTCCAAAACCAGAATAAAGCAGGAAAAAAGTTTATCAGGGAAAATGAGCTAAAAATGTGCTGCAGGAATATCTGACATATCCAACTCATGCAATGCATGTACAAAGTTCTTCGAGTGACGAAGGGAATGACTTAGGAAAGAGATCAATGTATTGGGATGACCCAGTTAGAGCCCAGATCTAAACACTATTGAAAACTTGTTTCACAACTTAAAGAGGGCTGTGCACAGGAGATCAGCAAAAAGACGTGTTAAGCTGGCAGAATCTATTAAAACCAGAATGTGCTTTAACAAAGTATTAATTAAAGGGAGTGGACACTTGTGCAACCTGGCATTGTTGTGTCAATCCGTGGCATTACTGCTCATACTTGTTTCAGCATAACAAAAAAAAAACTCCAGTTTATTACCATGCCCCTGCTCTGCTTGGAATTATCAGTGGCGGTCCTGTAGTGGTCCCTTTCCACTAAATCATTGTTTGATAAAATTGATGGGGCTGACAAATGTAGCAACAGATGGGCTTTAGCCAATAAATACAGTATATAACTGAAAAAAAATCACTTTGAAAACTTAAACTTACCTATGTATCCTCCATCAATGCTGAAGCGTTCATTCATCGTTAGTGTAAATTCTCTCTACAAGCGAATACAAAAACTTTTTTAAAATAAACAAACAAATAATAAAGAAGCAGATCAGTGGCTTTGTAAGTCCTGAAACACTTACAGGTTTAATTCCAGTGAGCATCCCTACATATCCTGCAAAGCTGGTGGATTTGAAAACTGTCCTGTCGTTTCGCCTGAAGTCAACAT
Source organism: Leiocassis micropogon (assembly GCA_028565275.1). NCBI lineage: Eukaryota > Metazoa > Chordata > Actinopteri > Siluriformes > Bagridae > Leiocassis > Leiocassis micropogon. The sequence continues at coordinate 18,793,702 of JAOVVA010000037.1, forward strand.
TCACCACAAGTGGCTTGAGCTTCTCCGTTAGAGTCCATGAATGGTTTTTCTTATCCCAACTGTATTGAATTAAAACAGAAAGTAAACTTGTGTGTGTGTGCGTGTATGCAGTATGTATGTATGTATGTATGTATGTATACCACTTCATTAGGTACACCTAATACTACTGTAGGTCAGACCCACTTTTGCCTTCAGAACTCCTTTAATTCTTTGTGGCACAGATTCCACAAGGTGCTGGAAACATTCCTTAAAGATTTTGGTTATTTTGACATAATAGCATCACGCAGTTGCTGCAGATTTGTCAGCTGCACATCCATCATGCGAATGGTGCTGTATTGAATTGAGGTCTGGTGACTGTGGAGGGCATTTGAGTACAGCGAAATCATTGTCATGCCCAACTAGTTTGAGATGATTTTAGCTTTGTGATATGGCACATTATCCTGTGGTCATGGGGGGATGGACATGGTCAGCAACAATACCCAGGTAGGCGGGTGCATTTAATTGGTTGAAAAAGATTTAAAGTGTGCCTGGAAAATATCCCCTACACCATTACACCACCACCAGCAGCCTGAAATGTTGAAAGCATGAATCTGTCCTGGCTTATATCATGTAGTTTACACCAAATTCTTATTCTAACTTTTGCATGTCACAGCAGAAATTAAGGCCAGGCAACAATTTTCCAGTCTTCTATTGTCCAGCTTTGGTAAGGCCATGAGAACTGTTTTCTGTTCTTAGCTGTGGTCTTCTGATGCTGTAGCCCATCTGCTTCAGGGTTGTCCTTTAGCATACCTTGGTTGTAATGAGCTATTATATGAGGTAATGTTGGCGTTCTATCAGCTCAAAATAGTCTGGCCATTCTCCTCTAGCTATTCTCTGTAAACCCTAAAGATGGTTCTGTGCAAAAATCCCAATAGATAGGCAGTTCCAAAAAAATATTTAGACCTGCCCGTCTGGCCCCAACAATACACACCTAAATGCACTGAGTTCCTACAATGGGATTAGATATTCGAGTTAACAAGTGTACCTAATAAAGTGGCCGGTGAGTGTGTACAATCACAAACACATATGCAAATATAGGTTCAAAATCATACCCCATGAACAATCCAAAGTCCAAATTGCGAGCATGGTATAGATTTCCTGGCAATATAACAAAACATGTTGTTACATATAATAGACAGATAAATCAAGGTTTAAAATTTATGAATCATATACTGTATAGACAAAGAATGCCTGGAATTTAAATCACCGTTCAAGTCCTCGGTCACCACTGACGTGCACACCGTGAAAACTTCATAAAATATATTAAAAAGCACAACTTCACCTGGAAAAAAAAGACCTTGCATTATTAAGAAATTTTTAAAGTGTGGAAAATAAATAACCGACATTGCTATGTTACAACTATTGTAATTTTTCACAATCCTATAAAGTATTTATATAAAAGTGCCAATTTGTTTAAAAAAATAGAAATATATATATAAAAAAACCCTGACCTAAAGGGACTTCAGATACGTGAGCAATTCCTTTAATTTCCTCGTTAAAAGGGTATGGGAGAACGTCTACGATCAAAGGCTGAAAAAGATGGGTACAAAAACAATCAAACAAACTGGAACATTTAACTGAATCCGAATATGGAAATTACCCTTTTTCTGCCCAACATGTTTAACATTGGTATAATAAATAAATTGGTATTATAAATAATAAATGGGAATACTTACCAACACCTCATCCACTAAATTAATTAATTTTCCATGAAAAAAGCCATTGGCTAAATCTTTAATTGCCTGTATCATTGCTGCCATCTGAAAAGCAAAGCAGACCAGCAAATTACTGTACATTCCATGTACCAGGTTACCTTATTGTCCGTTGTTTCATTTACTCAGAAAGTAGATGTTCTTTAATTTACAAAAGCATAGACCTGGGAGACTCAGTAAGTTCTTCTTTAAATGCTTTACGAGTCTTATTTAGGAAGATTTTATTCTTATTCTATAGATTTTCCTAGACATATCGTTTCAACCTTTGACAACAGGATTTCAGATCGCGCATACATTCTGTGGGCTTCAGTGCTGTAACGGAAATGGTAACTTGTTAACTCGCTCATCTTTTAATTTGGGAACTGCCCACTACTCTCAGTATTACAAATTATGCCAATACGCGTAAGTGTTATTATTATTAATTTATTATTTCCTTTTTAAAATATATATATTCTTGAAGTTTAGCATTGCACTAGTAACTCTGGTCAGCCCTCACATTTACCCTGTGTCTAATGACTACATGTAAGAAATCCAGTGCACAGGATCACATCTACAGTACAAACCCCTCTTTTGTTTACTGGCTTTATTGCTACTGTATTTGTACAGACATTTGTATGTCTGGATTTTTTTCCAGGCTCAATAAAGTATCCATCTATCTACAATACCGTGTAAAGGTAATTGCCCATTCCTGTTTTTCTTCTTCTTTTTGCATATTTGTCACACTTAAATGATTGAAATTATCAAGCAAATTTTAATATTACACAAATGTAACCCTAGTAAATACAAAATGTAGTGTTAAAATTATGATTTTATTTTTTATGAGAAAAACCTGCCTACCTGATCCTATGTGAAAAAGTAATTGCCCTCTAAACCTAATAACTAGTTGCGCCACCCTTGGCCGCAACAACTGCAATCAAGTGTTTTTTAAAAACTGGCAATGAGTCTTTTAAATCTCTGTAGAGGAATTTTGGCCCACTCTTCTTTGCAGCATTGTTGTAATTCAGCCACAAGCACTTGAGGTCACAAACTGATGGCTGGACATTCTTCTTCAGGATTTTCTGGTAGAGTACAGAATTCATGGTTCCATCAATTATGGCAAATCGTCCAAAACTGCAAAGCATCCCCAGACCATCACACTAAAACAACCTGTTGGTATGATATATTTTTTATGACACACTGTGTTAGTTTTACGCCAGATGTAAAGGGATGCATACTTTTCAAAGCATTAAACTTTTGTCTTATCAGTCCACAGAATATTTATCCAAAAGTCTTAAGTATAGACAAGATATTTTTGGCAAATGTGAGACGAGCTTTTGTGTTCTTTCTGGTCATAAGTGGCTTTCACCTTTGAACTCTCCTATTGATGGCTTTTTTGCCCAGTCTCTTTCTTATTGTTAAATCATGAACACTGACCTTAACGGAGGCAAGTGAGGGCGGCAGTTCCCTAGATTTTGTTCTGGGTTTTTTCATGAGCTGGAGTCCCAAAGTCTTAGACAATGACTTGGTAACCTTTTCCAGACTAATGTATGTCAATTATTTTGTTTCTCACCTGTTCTTGAGATTTTTTAGATCTTTAAGTGTGCTTTACTTTGTCAGACAGCTCGAATCAATTCATTTCTTGATTCAACATGTCTGGCAGTAATCAGGTGTGCGTGTGGCAAGTGAAATTTAACCCAGCTTTCCAAATCACAGTTCATACATGATTTAGCAATTTTTTTTACCAAGTTTTTTTTTTGGGATAATATTAAAATGTTTAATTATTTATTAATTAAAGTGTGACAAATATGCAAAATACAGTTTATGACACTCTATCTACAGTACCTATCGATCCATCTAGCTATAGTATGTGCAATACTCAGCTATACCTTGCTTTCTGTATAACATAGTCAGTCACAAAGTGTCACAGCACGCACAGCTTACTTCAGTTTTCTTCTCCTTTATCACATGAGTCCACCTCTGGTTAGGGGGTAAATCGAGGTTCACCGTGTACCAGTTAACATTACTTCTAAACCTGTACGGGGAAATGTAAGAACAGCACCATGCAGTTTAATTCATTCAAAATGTATCATGGGATAAATCTCTAAGCGAGATCGGGACAAATACAGTTGAACCTACGTTGGTCCTTTAGGAGGATACATTCCTGTCCTACACTCCTCACCGTGCTGTAAACAAGAGACACATTCAAGGCTTAAGACTGTCTGCCTGTCACGTGATCTTACAGTACATGCTTTCATATCAATTAATGTCATTACAAATAAAAATCACTTAAATTACTTACTAGGCAGGCAAAAAATGAGAGAAACATGAAACATGATAAGAAAATACAGCAAACATTAGGCATCTTCGCCTTTCACTGCTTCCTCTAACTTTCCCCTTTATTAATAATGTAGGGCTGAGCCGCACTTCCTAAACGAGCGCGACCGGGCTGGACTGTACCATGTGTCAGGGGGTGGCCGGAAATTTAGGTTTTATTTTTCTTTAACAATCCATGCATCTAAGGTGTTTTTCTAGTACTCCGATAGTTAACGTTCAGAATTAATATTTATGATCCGAAGTAATTGTTCTTTGTTGTTGTTGTAATTGCGTTGCAATGTTCGATAGTTTTACAACGACCCCCCCTTTGACCTCCAGCGGGATGTTTTCTTCCGACGGTAAACAAGGAAATTCTATAAATGGAATCCTTTTTCGGGACGTTATGAGCAAACGGTTATCCTGCATATAATCTTGCTTATTTATTTATTTCTTTTTTCATTTATTATTTACGCTATGTTCCTTATGGGCTACAGAATATTGAAACCATTAAGCTTATTAAACTACCTTAATATTAGTCTTAGACGAACTGTAAGCGCTGTATTCTAGAGGCAGGAAATGATGAATATGAAATACAGATGATGAAATTTACATAATGTGGACGGAATTCATTATTGCTCTCGTGATATTTGTGCGGAAATCTTACTGTCTGCTGCTGAAAAATTCCACGGATTATGAATGCAAAGAAAGTCTCTTCATTTGAAAGGATTTTTTACTTTGTCTTGAAATAGCAATTTATGTCCAATAGGGGTCAGTACAAGCTTCCTTTTTTTTAATAACCTGGTTGATTGATAGGCCTGAATGTATTTCATGTTTATTTTTTTACATTTTCTAAAATCTACAAGTTTTTGGTATTGTGCCTGAATACTAATAATAATAATAATAATAATAATAGGCAATAAACTGAATAAAACAAAGGCTACAATGAATGTGAGGTGCGAATTCGTCCAGGATAGGACATCGATTCATTACAAGGTACGCAGCTATTGCAGATATTCAGCTCGACCAATACAGTTCTTATAATTACACTGGTTTGTTAACCAGTAGAATGAAAAATATTGGTTTGAAGTTACTATTTAGTATGGCAGAAGCACTTTTTCATTTACTTCGGACCAGGGGCGATCAGTTCAAAGGTGAATATCTTACAGAACAGCAAAACTCCATGTGTGACCCTGTCTATGAATATTATTTGTTTGTTTGTTTGTTTGTTTGTTTGTTTTGTAAATGACTGTTTTTTACATAATCAGAATCACTCTACATATGACTTTAGCTGGGTCTTCAAAGACAGGGTCACATATAGCTAAACAGTAGCCTGGGAACACGGTGAAGCCATTGACTATGAGTGCAAGCCAATGTGTCTGTGATTGGAATAGGCTTTACCATTACCTAATTTAGTCCGCCTTTTCACATTATTGAACAAGACTGGTAAGCAATTCATATAACCAAAAGATGTCACAAGTTGTTGTGCAAAGAATTTTAAAATCAATACAGACAGCCTGTATGCTTGATGTCTCTTTTAGAACTTAACACCTCAAACTAGCACCTAAACTGAATGATTAAGTCCTTCAGAATTAGTAAATGTACTGCCGTTAAGAAGTGAATATACCCATTTAACAGAAAATGTACTGCATAAGCACCAGGCCACATTTACCACAAGAGCGTGGATACAAATTGGAGCTGCTCCTGTTTATAAATAAAGCTGTCTTCTACATTATCCTGTTTAGTTCCAAAGCAGAGAAGAACATGTACTGCATTTTTAAAAAGAAGAAGAAGTTCAAAAAGATTAGAAAAAGATTTTTAAGATATTTGAGATAAACCTTGTCTAGCTAATCAGCCAGATTAGGATCCTCTATTAATTATACATTTCTCACTGATTATCTGCTTTGATAGTGCTTATCTTATGAGTCCCGAGAGCGCTATTTCAAACAGAAGTACTTTAAAGACAGAACAACGGACATTTTTATCTGCTTTTGTACTCCTTATAGTTTGTAGTTATTTGTCTGTTTAGTGCTTATCTGGTGAAAGGAATATTTTATCTGACTCATGAAAGAGTTTTATATCCTTATACAAATTAAGAATTACTGAGTTCAAAATAATTTGCAATGTGTGACTTCTTACTTGTGGCGTCTGCCATGCAGAATGGTGTTCTCTAACCCATGGTTAAACTCATGCATCTGGGAGCCAAAAGCAGAACTGGACGGGGGTGAAATGTTTAGCACATGCTGAGGCCAGTGATTGGCTAACACTGCCTGTCCTAGCAGCTTGTCTGGTTTTGTGTGGTAGATCTGCCATTGGCAATGTGTTAACTTGGCATTGGCCAAAGAGGTCCAACTGTGCCTTGCTAACCTTTTCCCATGGAAAGCTGCTCAAACTTGTGCTTGTGACGTAGCTGACATTCAGGACAGGGTGTCTGTGAGATCCAGCAAGAAGAACTTGAGGGCCATATGGACAACCCACACACCCAGCTGGTTGATAAACTCTAAACATACACCCATTGTTAGCATTAGCATTAGTTGTTTGATTATTAGTTAAAATGTTGAGATCTGTACCCCTTTATAGTTGTTTGCTTTTAGAACCAAACTTCAGTTTGCACTATACATTCTACCTATGCAAAACTACACCTAGCCATTAGAAGAGCAGGTGGGCAAAATAAATTCTCTTAGATAGACATCTCAAGTTGTTCTTGTTGGATGGTTGGTGGTTGGTTGTAGGTGCAGACAAATGATCAAAGCCTGAAGTCTTTCTAGTCCAGTCAGTTGTTCAGGATGCTGGACACATGGAACAATTTTAACTGCTAATGTTGAGATGCAAATGTTTGCACGTTACTTCTAATCTATTATTAGCAGTCAATAAGTAGATAATTATACATTATATTATGTTGACACTGCTGCTAAATCAATTTTTTTTTTAATTTAAATTGCAATACAGCAAAATCACAAGATTGTTCACGTAGCAACACAGTATGAGCTAACACTAGTTACCTGGCTGACAGTGAAAATATCAGTGTTCTTATGTTGTTGAGATTCTGGTAGGCAAAATTTTCCACAAGCATATACCACAAGCATGTCTTAACTTGTACTATTCAGAGACTCAAACGTAATTATTGAAGTTGTTCTCAATTGTTGCTTTTTTCCTTTCATGACACTGTCAAGATTTAATGATGAAAATAAGCTTTTTTTTTTTTTGTCAGCATAACTTTTAAATAACTGTATATATTTTGTGGCAGCCGTTTGAAGTTGATGAGAAGTTCAGAATTAAATACTTAACCCGCTGTAAGTTTATAGAGCATAGAAATCATCATCAAGAGCATTTCTGATCTTTCAGCTAGCCACAAGGAACTGGATCCAATTTATAAAGAAATACTTGGCAGGAGATTGGGTTTGAATTTATGGATGCTTTGACCCAAGTGTAGAGCCATATGCAGCATTTTGAGTACGGTAAGAAATAATGACACCCTGCAGACATGTAGAGGTCTACAGCTAGATGTCCAGGTAGCTGCTCTTACAAAAACCACTTAACTGCAAAGTCTTCCCGTCTATTGTTAAAAAAAAAAAAAGTGTGACCTGTCATATAGAATCAGGTATTAAGTCGCATAAGTTACAGTAGTTTTGTGTCGTGGCCAATAGTAGGTGAAATGTACCAAATTTTCAATTTCAAATATTAGTGGATAAATACCATAATTTTAATAAGAATTTAAAAGGTTTATATCATGAACATGGTTTTAAACCACTTTTATGAACACTAAGCTTTACCCAAGCTGTATACTGTACTTTGGGTGTATGCTTATAGTTATAGTACTAAGTAAGTTCCATAATAAGTATAGTTATTTTTAGGGGTAACAGTGTCAAACAGTGAAGTCCTGGTGTCAAAATGAGGCTGAGGGTTCCCTCTATCACAGAATCATCATTTAAATATGAAAAACTATATATTTTGATTGATTTTGCTAAGGCCTTCCTTGTTAACAAACATACACAGGCCATGTCTTAGCAACTAGACATGATACAGTAAACTTAGTATCAAAAATCAAAATGAAGTTGGTACATCAAGATTTCCTTACACAGTAGATAAACAGGCCAACAGATCCCTAGTTAGAATGAGTCTGCTTTCATCAATCAAAACCGGTTAAAATTGATCATCTGTTTAGTGCATGAATTACTTGTTCATTTAGACTAAGTGCAATAGAGATGCACTACAATGATGACACATTTTCAAGTATTCACATGTGTCCATGCTTAAAGATTGATGGCATTGTCTGGGAGACTGCTGGAAAAGGTCTCCCAGATTGTTAGGGCATGTCCTGCACAATACAACATGGCAGAGAGTAATAGCTTCTCCTTCTCACTGCTCCAAACCAACAAACCGATTAACCAGTTCACAGTCACATCCCTACCCAGAAGACAAGCATAACCTTCACACTTCAAGACTGAGTAAAAGCGTCTTCCCTCATTTGTAAATAGCTGAGACCAGTGTGAAGGTATATTTTTTAGCATGCTCTTTTAATGTCATTGGATGTTCTCCCTTTTATTATTTTTCAAGTTTTCCAAAGTGGTAACTGCATCTTTTTTTCAGTCTCTGACCTAAATTTTATTTATATGTTCTATACACATACACACACACACACACACACACACACAGTTACACTTCCCATCCAAAAAAGGTTGCTCTTTCAGAAGGGTCAAATTATTGGGTTAAAATCATCCCACTCATTATTAAAACCTAGAGAGAACAATCAACTTGATCAGAAAAAAAAGTTTAAAGACTAAGATTGATTCAGAAGAAATGTGGTGGGAAACAAATTATTAATGATTCTTACCGGAGATCACTTAAACACTTGCATGTAACATCATAAAAAAAAAATCAATATTAGAAATTACAGCCATGTTTAAAAAAATGTATGCACTCTGAGACGGCCTGCCTGGAGTTGATTAGAAAGCTGAAGAACTGGTGCCAGAGGAACAACGTCAGCAATACAAGGAAGCTGATAGAGGACTGTAGTACAAAGCAGGAGAGGAACTACCAGACCCCTATGATTAACGAGTGCCCAGTGGGAAAAGTGGACAACTTCAGATACCTCAGTGGTCACATCAACGCCTAGTGAAAAAGGCCCGGCAGCATCTCTACCACTTCAAATGTTTGAGAGACTTTAGACTTAGGAAATTTTACTCCTGAACTTTTAGCTTAGGTGCTTAGGAACTTTTACTCCTGCACCATAGATAGCATCCTGATGAGAAACGTCACAACCTGTTTCGGGAACAGCACCATGCAGGACAGACGTGCTCTACAGAGGGAGGTGCGATCAGATGAGCGCATCATCCGCACCAAGCTCCCTGACCTGCAGTCAATCTACAGCAAGCGGTGCTGGATCAAGACCAGGAAGATGGTGAAGGACTTCAGCCACCCTAATAATCGACTGTTCTCTCTGTTGCGGTCAGGAAAGTGATTCTGCTCCCTGAAGGCTAACACATCGAGACTGAGGAGGAGCTTCTTCCTGCAGGGTATACGAACTCTCAACCAGAACTCCACATAGGACTTAACACTGCTTTCTCACAAACAATCTCACTATCCATCACGATACCCATCATATATTACATATGGCACATTTGCACATTTTGTACACCACAGAACTATGAACTATGACTTGCCCATGACTAGACATGGTTTTTATATTCCACTTCATATATAATTTTTCTTAAATATTTGTATATGATGTAATAAAAAAAATTACAGCTAAAAATGTTCTATATTTTTCTATGTTCATACATACATTTTTACATCATCAGCGGTCATATAGGCATTTCACTTCATACTGTGTATGACTGTGTATACAGTATGACAAATAAAACTTTGAATTTGATTTGTCTTGGCATCTAAATTTCCCAGATCCCAATTTAATTGTGCATCTGTGAGATGTTTTGGACTAGTCTGATCCATGCTCTAGCTTGCAACTTACTGAGGTGGTAGCTTAATATTAACAGCTTAATAGTTGGTACCTTGGTGCCAGATACCACAGCACACCTTCAGAGGACTCATGGAGTCCATTCTTGATGGTTCTTAGCTGTTTTGGTGACACAAGAGGGACCTACACAATATTAGCCAGATGATTTTATTGTTATGGCTGATAGATATATTATCTACTCTGTGCTTATTGTTTGCTTTAATAGAAGATTTTTTATTTTTAAGTGGCAGTGAGGTTATAGTGCAACATAGCAGGGCACCATGCTCATTCATAAAGTCATTTCCTCATCGTCATGTACTGTAGGATATATTTATCTCAATCCACCTACTGGCATATTTATTTTGAGTAGTGAATGGAAATTGGAGACCCATATAGACAAACATGTGAAACATGAAGGGTAACTGAGCTCAGGACTGAACTTATCCCCTGGAGCCATGAGGTGACAATGCATAGGTGAAGCAGTGATAACATTAAATGCTTTGGCATGTTTCATCAGTGGCCTAAGGGAGGACAGAGAATGCATGTGAGGTCCCTGTTTGATCAATAAAATGCTGTCATGTGGAGGAAAGCTAGTCAGCCTCTTTTAGCACCCAGATTTCTTTTAATGCACACATCACTGCTTTAATGGCACTCAGAAAGAAAGCAAGGCCACTGAGCAGGGCCATCTGTCAAACAGATAACCAGACAATTCAATCATCCACTATGCAATAGATGCAGTTTTGTGTGGGCTTGTACAACAATCCGAAGTAACATCCAGCCGTCTATACTGTACATAAACAGTAGATGTAAAAAATCAAAGCATTCTTGTTAAAATAGCAGGTGATTGTGATGGAAAAAGATACCAGGATAAATCTAAGATCTTTTTTCATGTTTAATGTTATATACCAAGCAACAATTCAGATGGAAAAAGGAACAAATGAAAAACAATAATCTGGTTGTAATTGTAATGTGTCTTCTCCCATTAAGCTATCCCCTATCCAGACAGAGTTAAGCCATGGATTGCGAGCATAATTTGTTCCGGAAGTTTGCTTTTAATCCAAGGCACTGGTATTTCAAAGCAAATTTCCCCATAAGAAATAATGGAAACTCAGATGATTTGTTCCACAATCGAAAATATTAATTATAAAATGATTAATACAAAAGTAAAAAAAAAAAACCTGCATTTTACCTTTGAAAAGAAGAAGGAAGAGATGGCCTACTGTGTAGGATGACTTTCACACATGCGCGCCTGCAGGGCGCGTGAGAGAGAGAGAGAGAGGGAAGAACCATTGGCTCAATTGTGATGATGTGACGCTCAGCAGACAAAGTACTCGTAATACTTACTTACAAATACTTACTACAGTACTCGTATTTCAAGACCTTGCTCGTTTATCAGGGTAAAATTTATTTTAAATGTTTGCATGTTTCAAAACACTCGCAGACCAAGTTACTCGAAATCCAAGGTTTCACTGTAATTCAATTCTCCTTGCAAGGCTGAGTGCTCATTAGGTATGGACAGTGGTGGCTCAAATGGTTAAGACTCTGGGTTACTGATCAGAAGGTTGGAGGTTCAAGCCCCAGCCCTATCAAGGTTGAACTGCCACTGATGAACCCTTGAGCAAGGTCCTTAACCCAATCTGGTCCTGGGGTGCTGTGTCCTGACTGACCCTACACTCTCTAACTGGGATATGCAAAATCATTTACATGTAACCATGTAACGGCCATGTTGGCCTGTGATGGTTCTTAACTTAGCCATGTTCTTAATGGCCAGTATCCGAACTCATGTAAATCAGTATTTTTGCTGCTTTAGCCACAACCAGAATGACCCTTTTAGTCGCTCATGCATCATTGGTATTAATCACAATATTGCATTTACATTACAGTACAATATATAACTTTAAGTATAAGTTTCTTATAATTCAAGGGTTAAACTGTATACTGTAGTTTATGCATGCCCACATTGATCCAAATGCTAAATCAAATTAGAAATGCCATCTGTGTTTCTGGGTTAACAAAATGTATTGTTTTTTATTGTAGAGTTAAATACAATTTGTGGCTTTCTACTGAAATACTGTACACTTGTTATTGTAAGACCAAACATCTACTGACTTAATAAAAAGCAAACAAAACAAAACAAAAAAAACCTGTTGACAAATGAGCACAAATTTTGATGGGACTCTGTGTTAATTAGCAATATACCGTCAGTACATTCTTCAAAATAACTAACACTCAAATTACACAAATTTTTATTTATGTTTTTGCCAGCTGTGTTCTATTAATTGGACAAAAAACATCATGGTAATGAGACACTTTATTTGGATGAAGGCAATGTTACACATATGCGTGTAATGAAATCCAATATAGTGTAATGAAATCCAATATTAATGTGCTATGATAACAGGGTCAACCTTAATGCCAATAACTGATTAAAGAATGCATCCTTGATTAATTATGTAATGCAGAAATATATTGAATTTTTCCTAATTATATTGTCTCCCTGAACCTTACCTCATTAATCTGTTTGAATTCAGATAAGAGTACTTTTTATTCAGGTCACCTTAAATGCGCCACAGTTAAATGTAAACCTTTGGGCTATACAGTAGATAACTAAACTAAATGTTAAGTGATAGGATGATTTTTCTTATGTGAAACAGTTTTATCATCCATTCCTTTAGGATAACAATGAGCAATGGACAGATCACATCCAGTTTTGAAGTCATTACTTCATTTCCAATCATCGGACAACAAGTCAGCTTTTGTGGATGATGTACTGTACCATCTGCAGTACCAAATATAAGGGTTGGACTTTTGAAGCTAAGAAAAAGGAGGTTTACACTCTGCTACTGTCATTACAGTTTTCCCAGCACTTACTCTATACTGCTTATCATGTACAGGATCACGGAAGGCCTGGTGCCTGTCCCTGACTCAGAGCACTAGGCATGGTACACCCTGGACAGGGTGCCAATCAATCACAGGGCACAGCACACCCACGCAATTTGAAAATGCTAATTAGCCTGATCTGCATGTCTGTGCACACCGACCCAAGGCAGGACTCAAACCTTCAACTCTGGAGGTGTGAGGCCACAGCACTAAGCACTACACCACCATGTTTTTGTGAGGAAAAAACCTTAAGACGCTCTTCCTTGTTTTCCCAGTAGGGGCCCCAAAGGGCTGACAACTTTATTTACTATTTACTAGATTTTGTTTGAGTGGAATTTAATTGAACACTTATAAGCGTGTTTTAAAAAAAAAGTGCAACGCCATCTGTTAAATTTTGGAATTAACTTTTTTTTTTGTGTTACAGTGAAGTGAGCGAAATGAAGGTGTGAGATCGCGTTTATTAAGTAGAATACTTAATAGTATCAATTGCACACTCATAAGCACATAAAAAAAAATGGACAGCACTATCTATTGAATTTTGAGATAAACTAATGATTTTTAAAATTCAATTTAGCATCTTCTTTTCCCATGGGCAGATTGCGATGAAACAAAGCCTATATATAACCTCAAACTCGCCCTAATACACCTTTTTAATTTGTTCAGTATTCTTTTAGTGATGTGTTCACAAACAAACAGACAGATAAAAAGTCTATCAAAACTATCTTGATATTAGAGAGCACCTTTTACTCATCTTACGTGCCCCTCCCCCCAAAAAGTTTTTTTTCTCAAATATCTTTAATGTACAGACACGCCAACGTTACATTTTTATTATATGTATAGATGAGATGATGGTGATGAACGCTGAATAGAAAGTTCCTTTCATTCAGCATTCAGCATCACCAGTATACTAATCACATGTCTGATCATCTGTCATCATCTGCACCTGTTTGTCACTGGTTCCTGATGAAGTCAAATGTTTTTTTTTTATGCCTGAATGATTCACAGGTCACTGTGTGGCTTAAAAAAAACATTCTTCTGAAGCTAAGGGGACTGGACTGAAAATGAGAACCAGAAGTCCTTCATGGAGCCATGAAGAAGACAACATTAAAAAAGCCTAGCATTTTGGAAGCAGACTATAAAGAAATGAGGGGTGACTCAAGACTTTTGTGCAGTACTATCCTGGGCCTAGCCTGGGCTGACCACTATATATTTTTTTCCCGTAACATTAGCTTGCCAAACATATTTTATGTACGTTAAGGAGCCTGGAGGACTATTCCACAAGACTGCGTTAAAATACATGAAAGTCTGATTCTTTGGGAGCAATTAAAAAAGCGAAACTTGTATATTCAGGAGTCTTTGCACATGAATTAAATACTTAAAGCCTTTTTTAGTTTTAATTTCAATGAATAGAGCTCATAAAAACCACTGATATATAAAAAAGGACTTTTATAATAATTTGACTTTTGTGCTTTTGAACACGTGTGTGACTCAAAGAAACCATGCATGAAATATTTTCCAGTTTGTAAGTTTGCAATCCATCTTATATTAAAATTAAACAAAATACTTCAAATAACTTGACTGGATACTTTATAATAAAATGTGTGGAATCCCAGAATGCATTTGAAAGCAATGCTAGCCATTGTGCAACCTTTTATTTTTCTTGTGATGGAAAACCAGTTATAATAAAAAAGAAGTAGCATTTTTAGGGTGAATTCAAGTGCAGCTTACATGCATCTTAAACGTTTTACTTGATGAAAAACATTACCTGACAAAAATTTTTGAATAGATTTTTTAAATAAATTACATGTTGCATAAACTAAATCATAAAGGCAGGCATTCTTGAGAACTAGGAAAAAAACATTTTTTTAATTATGAAAAAAGAACGTTATTATTTATAAAAATTTATTATATATTATTGAACATTGAGGTGTGTTTTTTTAAACCCTGTTTTGGAACAACCTACTAGTTGTAACATTTTTGTACAAGTAACAAACAGTGCATTGCAGGATTTTTTTCTCAACAATGACAGACATTAAAAGATGCATTTAAATTACATTTCTTTACCTGAAAACATTTTTTGCTTTTTTGTAACTGTCATATACAGTAATTGTTTTTAATTTTAATACAGCACATTTTATAGTATTGAATTCAGAAAAAACTGCCTTCTTCTAAGTTATTATAGATCTAATCTAATCTAATCTAATCTAATCTAATTATATTAAAAAAAATCCATCCTTGCTTTTTACCTAAAAATAGTAAAGTAGTAATCCTATTAATAAAATGTTCACTAATGTTAAGAAATGTAATTATTATTAGAAATACACTATTTTACCCTGTCCTGGGTGTACCCCACCTCGTGCCCTAAGTCTCCTGGCATAGGCTCCAGGAACAATTTAACATAAAAAAAATCCTACCTGACGGAGATACACACACACATTCTCTCTCACACACACACACACACACACACACACACACACACACACGTACACACACACACACACACACACACACACACTGTTTAGGCAGTACAGGTAGTAACAAAAGATTATCAGCTATATGCCATGCTGTAGGTGTGTCACAGGTTTACCTTTCCTGGTGAACTGTAACAGTTGGGAGCATCATCATCAACTTTTACTTCATTCTGTGTTTAGGTCACAGGTGTTCTTCACCAAATGTAACAGTAGGCAGTGTCCTCAATGAATGTAACTGAATGTCTAAACTCATAGCTCGGATGCAGAGCGTTTACAGCAACGGCACATACAGCAGGAGACAAAAAACTACCCCTGTGTTGACATTTTATAATTGGGACCAAAATCTTTAAAATATATTTAATTTTTAAAAAAACTTACAAGAACCTGAGCAGTTAAACAAACAGGTAGTCATAAAGGGGGTTCCTTGGATTTTCAGTTGCCTGACTTTATTATAATTTTTTTTTTTTTTTTAGAAATATCTGAAAAATGTTGACTGAACCTCAGAACACAAATTTAGCAGATTAAAAATTAGAGTTCAAAATAATGTAATAAATTAATTAATTAATGAAGATATTAATTAATATGTACTTATTTTACTTAGCACACAACAAGTGATTTTTCCCCCCATATATATTTTAATCAGTTTGGAAATGTGAACCCTTTTTCAGGTCTAGTGGGGACACTTTATCACATATAATAAAAATCATCTTTACTGTAAGTAGGATTGAAATGCTGAGTTGATACAGCTTATAAAATTGATCAGAATATTAATTATTTCAGAATTTTACAGAAAAACACAATATTGTGTGCTGGACACCTTTTTGTCCCAGTTCTCAAGAATGACTGAGTTACAGTTTGTGAATGAATTACACTTTGTATGTAATAAAGCATGAATGGGCACCAAAACAATGAATGAGAGCGTGCAAAGGTGAATGAACCGTACACGTGAACAAACGTGAATGGGGTGTACGGACAAGAAAAACCTGACTAATCTGTTTTCTTCCACGGCGGGGCAGCGTTTCTACACCCCGACGCGTCACGGCATTAAGAGAGAGAATTGAACTCGCCGCCCGAGTGATCAAATGTGAAGTCGCTCCAAAGCTATAAAAGTGCGTGCGCACGTGCCGCCTCGCGCTTAACGCACGAGACGCGAGAAGGCATTTTCCCCCCCCGCTCTTTTTTTCTTTTTTGCGCAGCCCAAAGTATAGAATACATGGAAAGTTTTGCGATGGCGTTAACACCTGTGAGTGATGCTGAGGACTGAAAAGTGAGGTTTAAAATGAACACAGATGGCAGCGAACAATTCCTCGCTGCCCCCTCAGGAGCTCACACTCAGCCGTCCTCCCTGGCTTTCCAGCACTCTGGGGAGCGTGCTCATCTTCACCATCGTGGTCGACATACTGGGCAACCTGCTGGTGATTTTCTCCGTGTACAGGAATAAGAAACTCAGAAACGCAGGTAAGCCTCTTCTTCAATAATGCCTATATTTCCAATCAGCTTTCCCATGTTTCATTTTGCATGGACGCATAGCGATGCATCAATCCATAATTTGCATTTTTTAAACAGAAATATAGTGTTTTATAGTGTTGCTAGATTGTCATTTTTGGTAAATTATGGACTAAATATGCAGCACATATCATTGGTGATTTTTCATTTTCCTAAAGAACAATTAGGAAAAAAAAACTATTTGTATTGCATTCAAGTGAGTGAAACTGATAAATAAAAAAATGATGTTCTAAATTTCTTTAATTCCATTGCATTTATCAGTTCCAGTTAAACACAATTTAAAACAAGTAATATTTCCAAAGATAAGAAAGCTAGAAAAATAATGCTGATGTTATATATTTCTGCGGCACAGTGTCTTAGTGGTTAGCACTCTCCCCTTGCACATCCACGGTCCGGGTTCGATTTCCAGCCAGGTTCGATTTCTTGCCTCTGTGTGCATGGAGTTTGCATGTTGTCCCCATGCTTGGTGGGTTTCCTCCCACAATCCAAAGACGTACCGATTCGGCTAATTGGCGTTCCCCAAATTACCCGTAGTGTGTGAATGTGTGTGTGAGTGTGTGGCCTGCAATGGATTGGCACCCTACGTCCAGGGTGTACCTCACCTTGTTCCACATCGTGCTGTGACCCTGTATACAGAATAAAGCAGTATAGATGAGATGATGATTTTATATATGATTGAAAAACATCTTGTTTAATCCTTGATTTTTACTACAGTCTAATTATTGCATACCAGACACAAAGAAATTATGGGTAAGATCACAGAGTATAAAAGAGACATTCTTTGTGTGTGTGAGGAAGTGATGGCATTCACCCTGGGGCAAGTGCTGAAGCTGTGACTGTGATCAGACGTCTATGACAATGCCACTTTAAATATTAATGATGCCTTTCATGATGCCAACAACCAAGCAATCACTTACAAGACACACTGTAAATGTGATAGTCGCTTAAACAATTGTGTACACCTTATATGCTGCTGTATATCCAAAATTCACTAAAAATAATATGTATTCAAACTTCTTATTCTTATAATATACTTGTTATTATTTTTTAAAGTGGCATTCTTTCTATAAAAATGTGACGGAAACACTAGGAAGCAGCAGCCAAGTGTTGCTCCTTTCTACCTTCATTTTGGTCGAGCATGATTTTTACTGTCACAATTTATTTTATTTTGTGTTTTGGAAGTACAACCCTTGGCATAGTAGCTTCAGGTGACTGGCTCAGTATCAAACAGAAGTGAAATAGCCAGTTACTGTCCCACAAGTGGACAGAATGCTAATCGCCAGTGACATACTGTCCCATATGCCACTGTTATCTGCCAGTAGAGAGAACACAGCATGCTGGTGCTGTATTGTACAACCTAGTAGCACAAAAGTAAAAGATAAAGAACACAGATTATTTAAATAAATTGTGACTGGAATGTTTTAAGTCCTCTTCATACCATCATCTGTGTATGTTTGAGTGTGTAGTGAGAGAGTGAGAAAAATATAGGACCACGGCAGAACTGTTCCCATACAAAATAGTTTAATGCATGAACTACTATGTGTTGTTATTTACCATGTAGTGTTATTTATGTCTGGACGAAAACTACCAATTAACAGAATTAACATGAGTACATGCATTTATGTGTTAGTGTAGCTGCACAAAGGGAACCTTTTTGGGATGCATTCTTCAGTGTGACCTCCCACTGGGAGTGCAATGCCTACTCTGATTAGTGGGTCACGGTTAACCCAGTAATTGTTCTATTACCCTCCTACAATGTATTTCATTATGCGTCTCTCCCTGGCGGGATGTCACATGACTTGCCTATTTTAAATAATCTAACATATTCATCCATTCATATATACTTATATGCATACGCAACTGATTTACTGTGATTGTTTCTTTAGTTGTGGAACACAGCAGTTTTTCCTCTCCCTTGACACAGATATACCAATTCAACCAGAAAGACTCAATCCCCTGTGACATCACTGTCGTTTTGGATTATTCAGAGCAAGTACTCCCTCCTGGCCTGTAGCACTGGTTTAAACACACTCAGCGTTCCCTACAGCACCCTACAGCCAATACAACTCACGAGCAGTTAAATATGATGTTCCTCACCGAAGAAGGTTTTGTGTGGCGGCAGATTGTAGAACAGATTCAAAGAAATTTGCTTCAGTAATTATTTTTGAACATCTCTGCCACACTGTATTTTCCTTACTCTTGTTTTAATCTCACTGTTTCATTCTCAATTATTGGCCGTGGCATGGCTTGCAAGCCTGGGGCAGTTTTATTAAGTAAAGCTCATTGTTCATTCAAGGGGAACTCTTTCAGCACATTATGCAGTGTGTATTATAAAACCAAAACTACTTTAGTGGACTTTTTAGTTAGGCTAAGAGTCAGGATATTCCCTTGTGCATACTTTATTTAAAATGATGATGATTACTTCAACTCGTTGATTAGTGCAGGTATTTGTGACCGTTCTGGCCATTTAATAAGTGCAACTTATTAAAGCATTAAAATTCAAGGAAATAATTAATTATATAAGATGCATGCTGTGTTAAGTCTCAGACTGCCCAGCCAAAAAAGGTGCTGGTTCAGAATGGTCAAATTATTGGCATGCATCAACAAAGAAAACAGATTTGAAATTATGGAATTGGGTTAAGAACTGTCCAACACATTAATAAAACCAGGAAGGGTGCTGCTAATATGTCATCTTTGAGAAAAGAAAGTCGGGAATAGAGAGCACTTAAATTCTTGGTGAAGTAGCATTATCTCACTGTCACTTATCTTCTATACCGCTTTATCCTGTATTCAGGGTCACGGGGACCTGGAGCCTATCCCAGGAGGCTTAGGGCACAAGGCATGGTACACACTGGACAGGGTGCCAATCCATTGCAGGGCACACACACATACACACTACAGGCAATTTGGGAACGCCAATTAGCTGCATATCTATCATATCTTTGGATTGTGGGAGGAAACCGGAGTACCTAAAGGAAACTCACCAAGCACGGGGAAAACATGCAAACTCCATGCACACAGAGACAGGAATCGAGTTTGGAAGGGAATCGATCCCGGACCCTGGAGGTGCAAGGCGACAGTGCTAACCACTACATCACCCTGCTGCCAAAGTAGCATTATTAACAAAATAATTAAAACAACACCAGTAGAAATCACAGGTGTGCTTAATAGTGAAAGTAAGAACATTACTAAACAGCTGTGTGTCCAGAAGACAATCACTTGTTATTGAGAGAAATTAATAAATAAATCGTAAAATAAATAAATAAATCACAATCTCAGTTCAGACTTATTGTACGTGCAATATAATTTCTGAATGACTATGATTGACTTGCATGTATTTCCCTGCATTCTGATCACACTGCTTTTACATGCTCGCCTATTTACTTGACAATCCCAGACGCTACAGCATGTCAGTCACACTCATTGGTCACACTCACACAGTGTAACACAAAACGCTATTAATTCACCAATCAGGCCAGAGATTAGTGAATGATAATTGGAATATAACTTACTATATTAGTTAATTAAACTTAATGTGTTGATTGTAGCTGTTACGCAGAGACTCTGAGTAAGAAGTAGAAGTATACAGTACTAGAAGTATTTTAAGACTAAGCAATAAAACATTTGACAACGATGCACCTAACTACAACTACCTTTACCTTATGCTGAGGAATATAATGATTAAAAGCTAATGCATGTGATGATGAAGAACCGACGTTAGCTGATGTTACTTATTAGTGTTTTAATTATTATTGTTATTCTACAGGGGGGGTGAAAAGTAGTAACTAGGCATTTAAAAATTGGTTATAAAGTCCATATTTCTAATGCAAATTTATTGAAACAAATTGTACATGTACTTTATTACATAGGACAATGCAAGCAAATCTTTAAACTTCACTTGGCATCAACCAGTTTCCTCAAACCATGCGAGAATCTGTCTTCCCCTTTATGTAGCCCCACAGGAAAAATCACACGGAGTGAGATCTGAACAAGAGAGTTGAAAGTCCTGTATAGACAGAACATGTTTTTATACTTGAGGGCAATAAATGTTTTGAAAAATGAGAATTGTGTTAGAGTATCATGATCTCAATTCCCAAGGAGAAAAATCGTGATTCACATTATATTAAGAATCATGCAGGCCTAATTTGGAAAAATGGAATAAGGATGAGTGGTCTGATGAGTAAAGATTGACCCTATTCCAGAGCAATGCCAGGGAATGAAGCGATGCATCCATCATGCATAGTGGCCAATGTACAAGCCTCTGCAGGCAGTGTCATGATCTGGGCTTGCTTCAGTTGGTCAGGTCTAGGGTCAGCAATGTTATGCGGAAATATGCACCAGGTTATCACATCAGTGGATGTTTTTTTTCCTTGATGGTTACAGGCATATACAGTACTGTGCGAAAGTCTTAGGCACCATATTATATGCTGTATATGTTTATTATGTCTGCATAATTATGTACAAAATCATTCAGTATTTCCATATATAACATAAAAATTAATAAATAAATAACATTACAGGAGAATATATACATGGCTGTAAAGAAAAAAATATAGTACAAGACCGACCAGTTTTCAGGTGGAAACAAAAAACCTAATGTACGCTTCTGGGATTTGCATAAAAATAGAAAGCAGCGATCGCTGTGTGACAAAGTTAGCAGAAGAACTCATATTCTCCAGCACGCTCAGTAAAACCTAACAACTGTTTTCTTATGAAACTGCACAAATCTGTGTCTAAAACTCCTGATTTTAAGCAACGTGTTTTCACTCCAAATATTTACTGTTTATTTTATTACTCTTTATTGCTCTTTATAGAAGTTTCTTTTATGCAGAAATGTTTTCTAAAGCATCTTTTGCTTATGCCATATTTTTGTATGTGCCCAAGATTTTTGCACAGTACTACAAGTAAAACAGTTGTTAGGTTTTACTGAGCTTGCTGGAGAATAGGAGTTCTTCTGGTAACTTTGTACAGTACTGTATATTTTTTTGGGCCAGGCAGTGTATAAAAAGTATATACAGTAGTTTACACAAAGCTCATGCTCCTGTCTTCATTTCTTTCTATCATGCCCTGTGGCTTTCCTTTGGATTTCTTCCATAGTAAAAAAAAAAATCCCTTGCTGATGTCATCTCATACACTGTGGTTCTGTGCATATTCAGCTCTGTTAGGGTTTGCTTGTTAAAGTTCCTTTCGGAAACGAATTCCTGATTCTGCTAAAAAGTGGTATAACTCGGGACCAAGGAACTTGCTGAACCATGCTAAATCACAGTTCAATTCATTTTCAACTTAACTAAATTTTATTTATAAATAGCGCTTTTAACAATAATAATTGTCTCAAAGCAGCTTCACAAAAATGAAAAGAAAATTTGAAAACAAAATTTATGGACGTGTGTATGTGTGAGAAAAATGTGTCTAGATAATAATGAGAATGTCTCTGATGAGCAAGCCAAGCATGAAGGCGACAGTGGCAAGGAAAAACTTCCTGAGATGGAAATAGGAAGAAACCTTGAGAGGAACCAGACTCTAACAGGGAATCCATCCTTAGTCAGTTCCAACCAACTATTCCAGAGCTCATATTGTAAGTTGTTCAGAGTTGAGTTTTAATTCGTCTGAGATGAATTAAAGAGTTGAAATGATGGCCTATAAAATAAGTAGATGTAGAAAAACTTTTTAGTTAAGCCCTCTCGAAATCCACTGCGATGAGGGTTCACTAAAAAAGAAATGTCATGTCTCTTTTCTGAAAAGGTTTGCAAAGGTCTTAATTTCTACAAAAAAACTTTTCTTACGTTAATAAAAACTGAATTAATCAACTATTACTTCCTCACTGATGTGAGCATAGAGATCAGATGAGTAAAGAAACATCTATGAAGTGTTTGTTTAAACACAGCAAGTGATAATGTTTTTTCCTTTTGTAAATACACTGGAACCTCAGTTAACAAATGTAATTTGTTCCTCAGCTCTGTTCATAACATGACTTGGTCGCAGAACGATTCAGTTTTTCCATACGAATACGTGTAAATAGAATTAATCTGTTCCAGATTACTAAAAATATTCTGGAAATCCCAGGAGCGTAAATTAGGTTTTTTGTTTCCATCTGAAAACAAAAAATATATCTTGTACTATATAGTTTTTTCTTTACAGACATGCATATATTCTCCGGTAATGTTATTTATTTATTAATTCTTAAGTTATATATGGAAATACTGAATGATTTTGTACAAAATAATGCAGACATGATAAACATATATAACAAAATTGGTATAGCACTTAATATGGTGGGGGTGTGTGTGTGTGTAAAAGGACACGGTGTCAAATTACGCTCGCGCACACATAACGACAGAGAGGGAGAAAATGGATCTTTAACCTCTCTAATGAGACTGTCTTTTGCTTTACACATAAGTAAGAGACGAGCACTAAGACCCAGCAGGGGAGACGATTACCTACAATTCCGCAGCGCAAGAGAGAGAAAAAACATTGGCTCAGTTGTGATCACGTGACGCTCGCATCAAAACAAGAAGCGCATGCGTGATACATGATACTCGGTACTCCAGTAAAAAACCAAGACTTGCTCATTTTTCAAGTCAAAATTTATTTCGCCTTGCGGAACACTCGCAAACCGCGTTACTCGCAATCCGAGGTTCCACTGTATTTAACTTTTGATTTATTTATTTTATATAACAAAGTATAAAACAAAATATAAAAAAAGCCTTAATTATAATCATTTTATAACTATATATATAAAATTAACTGTACTGGAGATCGAACACTTCATGTATTGGTCACATGCCTTTACTTGCTGTGTGAAGGAATGGAGAAAAGGAAGATGAGTGGGGAGGAGGTTAGTGTTTGGAAGAAGAGACCTCTTCCATAATAACACTGGGTAATTCTCCTTCAGGGGTTTTCTCTCTTTTTTGTTTCCTGGCCTCTGGTTTGTCCGTGGAAGCCGGTTTCACGAAAAATCTATCCAGAGAGAGTGTTTTTTCTGGGCTGCACAAAAAAGTGTTATCGTTTAGAAGGTGAAGCTCTCTGTTTGCCACAGTTTTATTCGGATGATACGTCTCTGAAAAGGCTTGGATGTCACTCCACTGAGTATAACCAATGTCCGCGACGCACTCATGCTTTTGTTCAGCTAATAGCGGGTAAATCAAATTTTAGGCTAATTTAGGCCTAATTAAGGCTCGATTTGTGCTTAATCAGGAACAGTCATGAACTGAGGTTCTACTGTATTACAGTTCTATAAAATCTGTGATTGAATAGATAGATATAAAATAGATATATAAACTAAATAGAATAAATAAACTAAATGCTGATTTCTGGATGCAACAATGTGTGTTGTCAGTGTTAGGCTTTAAATAACTCCAGATTTGATTTGATGAATCAGTGGAGAAAATGGGGCGCCACAGTGACGTTACTAAAAACAGATGAACAAAAAGAAAACTTGAGCATTAGATGAGAACATCTGACAAATGCAGTATCAGTTGCTCCCTGCATGTAACAACCAGTCCTGTATTCTTTACATGTCTGAACTATGGTGATATAGTTGGGTGGCTAGACAGAAGCCCATTCTCACAAACAAATTTCAGTTTGGGTAGCTGAGACCAAATAATTGGTTAAGCTTCTATGTCTGGATATACCACCGTATTGCCATATTTGTGATTTGCTCCAGTATGTTATGTCCTTTTCTGTTTCCCTTTCCTACAGTACACTCTCTGCTCTGCTTCATGTTGTCTTTCACCCATGGACTTGAGCCTAGGTTGTCTAGGTTTAAAAGGAGCAGTCAAGTCAAAGATGATAGAACAAGATGATTGCGAAAGGGTGATAATTTCTCTGCTGGGGTGTAGCACCGATAACACTGCTAGAATGCTACATCTGCTACATCTAATGCTAGCATTAACCTGCCTGCTGGTGAGGTCACTGTTAGAGGGGAGTTCTCACAGGCATTACATACTGTAAGTGCAAATGTTAAGACCTTTATTAAAGAAACTGAAACAGGAATTCAAGCACCTTCTGGGGGGTTATCCCTGACGGTCACCATCTAAGTTTGCACACAGCTGTCACTCCGGATCCAGAATGGTATATATATAATTTTGTATCTTAACTTTTTTACTTACAGAACATGGACATCAGATCAGAACAACCGGTGTTAACATCCACCACCACCACCACCACCACCACACTGCTAAAACCCTCAATATCTAAGAACTGGACTGACACAAACACACACACACACACACACACACACACACACACACACACACACACATGCATATACAAACATCCATCTTGCACTCTGTTAGACGTAATTCTTCTGTTTTGCACATGTGCACTTTGTGTAGAACTGTGTTGTCGTTTAATTTAGCTATATGTAGTCCAGATGTAGTTTTATTAAGCATCATGGTCTTGGAGAACATTGTTTAATATTACTGTGTATTGTACGTACCAGCTGGATATGGTTAAAATTTACAAAGCCACTTGACTTGATATTATGCATCCTAAGACCTCAGTTGTGAGCTCATGAAACCAAAGAATTCTTTTACAATGTACAATTTTTTTTTTGTCTGTGACAGCAAAGTCTGGCTAAAAACTATAGATTGTATTCCAGGCTTTAGATCAGCATCTGATAAGCAATTTCTAACGGAACTTAAAATATATTTGTTTTACCATCATGCTGAGGATGATGAATTAGTCAATGCCATTTTCACTGGCATGTGGCTGCAGAGTGTAGTTCAGTGTCCAGTATATTGAGTCGAGTGCATCCGAGGGCATGAACATGAATTTGTTATACCCAACAGGATTGAACTGATTGAAATGTGTTAAAGTTATTATTGTTATTGGCAGATTGCCAGTATGCTGTCACACTTATCATCCTTATTCATAAATGTATTAATGCTGCTGTAATAACCATCACTCATCTGGTTCCATTCAGCAACAAGAATGCAAGAGGTCAGGTCACTAATGTCGGAAACACAGCTGTCGCCTCAATTCATCACAAAGGTGGTCACTGGGGTTATTGTCAGGGATTTATGTGGGCCATTCAAATTCCTCCTTACTAGTCTTGGCACATCATGTCTTTGTCATGCTGAAACATTTTTTGGGTCCCTTAGTTGCACTGAAAGGGAAATTTAAATGCTCTAGCGATAAAAGACATTCTGATGATTTGTGAAGGTCCACAGGGTGAATCCCAGGTGTATGTAGGACATAAATGGTGTCAGATAAATTGGTGAGTATTTCACAAACCTCCGACCATCTTTCTAGCAATAATAATAATAATAATAATAATATTTAGTTGGGGGGTTCTGAATTGGGCAGATTGTTTTAACCTGACGTGAATGCTACGGAAAACTCAAAGAATAACTCTTTAAAGTAAGAACAGAAAATCAATGCTCAACATGTCAAACAATGAAGAGGATGTACTTTATTGTTTAATGTAAAATTGACTAAAAAATAAAATTACAGGCCCTGCCCAAAGACAAAATTGGTGCCAAAAGCCATTATAAATCATTTGTGACAATATTGTTAGATGCCTAACTGGCATTTAAATATTTTAAAGATTTAAATATTAAAATGTTGCATTTGTCTTAGTGTCCTACTTATTATTTGATGTAAAGTTGATTGGGCTTAGAAGTAGATCTTTGTTATACTGGACAATATATAATTCTGTATGTTTTATAAGTGCCTCAAAAATGCTAAACTTTCACATTTAAAAACATGAAACTGCAGCATAATTTACTAATTTAGAAAGTGCAATCAGCAACTGTGATTAAAATAGGTCATGAAAAGACATAGTAGCAGGTAAGCAATAAGCGATGGCCTTCATGGACTGCAATTCTTACTTTCTACACTATTGTACAGTACGCTTTATAAAATTATATCATAGTCAAGGAAAAGACCGTAGTTGTGTTCAGTCACTCTTTTACAAGATGGAGAAGATCTCTTTAGAAAGTCTCCAGGGCACACTGAGGACATGGAACCTGAGGAGCTGTTCCGGGCTGTTCTGAGAAAAAGCGGAGCACATCAGCCGCAAAAGCAGAGATCAGAGAATAATTTTCAGCCACTGTACAGTCCTCTAGATCTAATAATTGCTTTAAGCAACAAGATAAATCCGCTAAGATATGCACACACACACACACACAGTATAAATGCATTGTACAGTATAAACGTAGCATATCTGCCAGAATTCATTTTTTTATTTATCAACAAGCCTTAATTTAGTCAAGGTTTACACCACAACCACCACAGCCCACTGCTGCAATTTTTTTTTCTTATCCAAAGAAATTCACGTGTGCTTTGAACCTGTGGAAAAAGCATAAAAGATATTTTGAAATACTTGAAAGCTTGTGTTCCCCCTGTGCCTCCCGGCAATAAAATGCCGCATGCAGAGGACAGTCACGCAGGCCTGGTGATAATGAGGGAAGACAGATGGGAGAAAGGGTTCTGTGTCATTATTGCTCAGGTCATGCTACGTGCTTCTCAGTATTGCAGGAAGCGAATCTGATCTAACTGACCAATATGAAAAAATAAAATTGTTTAGGAAAACTTTAAACATTTTTTAAAAATCTTTTAAATGCTGTGAGATTGGAAAATCTAAAAGGAACGGTACTGTTTTATTACTAAATGAACCATATCACAGCTCTCTCCTGAGACAGACCCTGAGGTTCAACACGTTCCTCAAAGGAGAATGAAACATCACATGACAAAAGCAGATGCAACCCAAATGCTTTTAATAGAGAAAGCAGCTGACAGACTTAGGAAAGGTATGACTCAATTAAAAGTGGTGAAGGTCATTCTATAAAAATACATCGGCATCATTGATGAAAAAGAAATGTGTAGCAAATCTTAACCTTGAGTTCTGAAAGACGCTGGCTTTTTGTAACTCAAATAATCATAATTAGAATTTCTCTTTTTTTTCTTTTTCCATTTCTGTTTTTTCTTCTTATTTTCTGTGTTTTTCTTCTTATTTTTTGTGTGTTTTTCTTTTTACAACATTTTCAGTGCTATGTTTTGTTTGCAGTTCCAGCTCCTATTCATTAGTGTCAAATTATTATAATTTTTTTTCATGACTACAAGGGAAATCAAGACAAAAAAAAAAAACTACAAAATATAAGAAATGTTAAGTGACAAACCTAAACAATGTATTTAGTAAAGCTGTATTTAATGAATCATTCATGCATAAAAGTAAAACTGTCAGATATCAGTTCAACTTGCAAGCAAATATACTTTGATGTCATAATTATCAGGCTCTGTCCAACATTTAAAGCTATTCCCTTCTTTTATTATGCTTAAAATGTGTGTCTTTGTCCAAAGGCTTTGAACATTTTATCAGTCTGGGTAGATGTTAAAATGCATTGTATTCTATTTTGCCATTTTACATTTTACTTTCTTTTTGCAAATATTGCATAGGCAAAATCAATTAACTTACCTCAGTTTCTCATTCTTATGTAAATGACAAATCAGGCCTGGAAATACTATGTATTTGTTTTGCAGGGAACATATTTGTGGTGAGCCTGGCAGTAGCAGACCTAGTGGTGGCAGTTTATCCATACCCACTGGTGCTGATGTCTATTTTCAACAATGGATGGAACCTGGGATTTGTACATTGCCAAATTAGTGGCTTTCTGATGGGACTAAGTGTCATCGGGTCCATATTTAACATCGCTGGGATTGCTATAAACCGGTACTGTTACATTTGTCACAGCCTCAAGTACGACAAGCTCTACAGTGACAAAAACTCCCTATGCTACGTCATCCTTATCTGGATCCTGACCGTCGTCGCTATAGTGCCGAACTTCTTCGTGGGCTCTCTGCAGTATGACCCCCGGGTGTACTCGTGCACGTTTGCACAGTCAGCCAGTTCAGCTTACACCATCGCCGTGGTCTTCTTCCACTTTATCCTTCCAATATTGGTGGTCACCTATTGCTACATGAGGATCTGGATTCTCGTCATCCAGGTGCGAAGGCGTGTCAAGCCAGAGTTCCGGACCAAGCTTACACCACATACTGTGAGAAATTTTGTAACCATGTTTGTAGTGTTTGTTCTTTTTGCCATCTGTTGGGCGCCGCTTAACTTTATCGGCCTGGCCGTTGCCGCGAACCCTGAGCAGGTGGCGCCACTCATTCCAGAGTGGCTCTTTGTATTCAGTTATTTCCTGGCCTACTTTAACAGCTGCCTTAATGCCATTGTCTACGGACTGCTCAATCAGAACTTTAGACAAGAATACAAAAAAATCATCATAGAATTTTGCACTGCTAGGCTGTTCTACCCAGACAGCTCGAATGATGCTGTAGACAGGATAAAAAGCAAGCCGTCAGCTTTAATGTCAAACAACAACCAAGAGAGAGTTGAGTCGGTGTAAACACTTAAAAGGGTTAGGTCACCATGAGCAAGAAATATAGTAATAATCATTGTATAAACAATCTATTAAAACATACAGGGTATATACATTTTCTTTAAAGTTTCTTTTTCAGTGGTGCACTGCAAATATCCCATCTCATGTTTACATTTCATAATGGTGAAAGATACATTTATTTATTATGACAGTTTTTGTTTTTGCCCAAATATCATCTATTACTAACCAAAAAAAAGAGAGAGAAATATATGATTAAACATGTACACTGATCATGCATTTGACATTTGCTGGCTTTGATGAATTGAATGCCTTCCTGTCCCAGGAACATTCATATTTCTTTAACCTTGTTGTATGTACCATAATATGCAGTGTTTAAAACCGTCAATGCTTATGTGACTCTGTAACACTGTAGTGGAATGATCATGCACAACGTTTTCTTCTTACTTCAAAAATCATACTGGTAGCCATTTTACCAAAAATGACAACAGTACTGTAAAGAAGAAGCTGCCAAAATGTGTGTTTTTTTAAAGAACATTTTAAAAATTGCCCTGTATATGACTAAATAAACCCAAGCTTGGCAAGTGAATGAAGTAAAAGTACTGGAAATATTTATCATCGAAGACTAAAAAAAGGTTAAGCAATATCTTCAAGCCATATGCAGAATTGTTATTATCAAAATAAACATGGTGATAAAGATCTATTTGTATGTGTGCATGCTCACGTATAACATAAGTCAACGTGACTGAACATACTTGTTGGTTGATCGTTGAGCTGTTAGTTGTAGGGTTCACTGGGATCATCTTCTTTTTTATCATCTCCTATACTGCTTTATCCTGTTTTTAGGGTCGCGGGGGGCCTGGAGCCTATCAGAGGTCTTAGGGCACAAGGCTGGGTACAAGGTGGACAAGGTGCCAATCCATCGCAGGGCACTTACACATACACTCACTTATACACAACGGCCAATTTGGTACGCCAGTTAGCATAATCTGCATGTCCTTGGACTGTGGGAGGAAACCCATCAAGCACAGGGAGAACATGCACACTCCATGCATACAGAGACGGGAATCGAGCCTGGCCGGGAATCGAACCAGGACCCTGGAGGTGCAAGGCAACAGTGCTAACCACTACACCACCGTGCTGCCTCTCATTGGGATCATTTAAAAAGCATAATAATTAGTATAAGTAAGAGATTCTGCTTAAATACAAATGTAAATAAAAGATTCTAAGTATAATATAATGATTTTATGATAAGTATGATATTTATTACACTGTCATATTCTTGTATAATACTTATATATTTTTCATGTTCTCATGAACTGCAATCCAGCATTGCTTTTTTTTATTTTTTAGCTCCTAGTCTATTTCGGCAGGCAAAAAACCCCTTTAAATGGCTTGAATCATCTGAGCAGAAACTGATTTCTGGTTCATGTCACAATGATGCCTTCTAAAACATTTCTAGTTGTACAGATCTGTCAGAACTAGAGTCAGAACTTAAGCTCAGTTTCTATCTATGCAGGGTTCTTTCATAGAATGATTCATCCCATGCATCCTGGCCATAAACGGTATTCAATCCTTGAGCTATTTTTAAGTGCAAGTTGCTGTATCAGTGCCCACAGACAGTTGATTTTTATGTTTAGAACTGAATGTTTCTCTAAATCTATAGGAGCTGAACAACTCTGATAAATAATCCTGTTTCCTTTTAGTGCCTACTCTTTCCCTTTGGTCAGATTGCATCTACAGTATTACCTCTACACCCTGTGCCCAATTTTTAATGAATGTGAAAAAAATTTAATAAGGTCTTAATTGATGAGCCACAGATAGCTGCAGATAGCATACACGGAATAGCAAATAATCCTTTTAAACACTGCTATTAATGGCCCTGACCTGTACCCAGTAGCAAACAAACCGATGTGCCTCAGCAGTTAGTGCACCTTGCTCAAGCCTGCAAGCATGGAAAAACAAAACTAGTCCTGGCGCATCCCAATTCCTATCTAAAACAATGAGTAATTGGTGGTCAAATCTACTGGTAAGTTTATTCTTACAAAATGTTTGCATCCATCACCTGAGAGATCCAATCCCATTACAATGTGAAATCGTCACAGAAAATGTCACTCAAGTTATTCATTTCCAGACTGAAGGATAGACAAGAAGGATAGTGAAAAAGCTCCGGTGAGAATTATTAGCACAAGGTGTGGAGAAATTTGTCAAAGCTTGTACTGTCTGGGCCATGTCTCGCACCACATGACAGCTACCCTTAGGCCTCCTGGAAACTCCATCCATCCCACATCAACTATGTT
The DNA here is from genome assembly GCA_028565275.1 of Leiocassis micropogon. Taxonomy (NCBI): domain Eukaryota; kingdom Metazoa; phylum Chordata; class Actinopteri; order Siluriformes; family Bagridae; genus Leiocassis; species Leiocassis micropogon. The sequence continues at coordinate 18,825,196 of JAOVVA010000037.1, forward strand.
CACACATTGCAGTAAATTTCAGCCCTGATCTCTAAGTCTCCCAAGGTAATACCATGATATTAGCAATTGTTGATTCATGTTCTAAACCGTGCCATCTGATGCCTCTCCCCCGAGCTCCTTACAGTCATGGAAACAGAATAGGGCATTTTCAATGAGCTATTTAAACTTTACCATTTCACGAGGCCTTTATATTGGACTGAAGAGTTCAATTCACAGCATACAGTATTATTGCAGTATTATTGCAGTTTGCACACAATTAAATATCAATGTCATTCTGTCCTCAGTATACTATCCCCAGTCCAATGCTTAACTGGGTTGTCTGAATCAAGAAATTGGTAGTTTCCTGACAGCATAATGCAAGAACAATCAACATGACTGAGTTGCTATACACAGAACTCTACGGTATATATCGCTATACAAGGTCTCTCTCCATTTCAGTGTGTACCTAGTTACCAACAATTCTGGAAAACACTCAACTAGCCAACTGTAACATGGAAAATTGCCTGCCTTTATACAGGTCCTGGATATGAGCAGGGAACATTCTGTACCTCTCACTACTGTATATCTCACTACCACTATTTTCCAGAGAGCACACCCAGATCAGTCTGCTCCCAGACGCTTAGGCAGGCCCCTTTGTTATAAACCTCATGAGAATGGATCCTAATCACCTGTCTGAGCATGTACTATTTGCCAAGAATCCAACAGCATTTCTTTCTCAAATATTAAATAATAATAATAATAATTAGTTTTTTTACTTAACTTTTGAGACATTTAAAAATAAATTGTCCTGCCTCTAATAAAAAACCTAAAGTTTCCATCAAGTTTTGAAACACAAATCCAGAGATTTATGCAAAAAGAAAAGTTATTTAATATCAGGTTCTCAGCTTCTCTGTGAATGAGATGCGTATTCAAAGTATCATAACAAGCTAATGTGTTAGAAAAGAATGAAGATAACCACAAACACTATGATGCTGCAGTCCACTTTTCTGTTACTGTTTTTTCTAGGCATAATCATGTTTAATCATAATGCTGTTTGAGTTTAAAAATATCTCAAAAAGTAAATGTAACAAAAATCTTATATTATATTAAAAATGTATTCATTATTAAAATATTATTTCATTACTGGGTCACGATAATTTATACTCAGTACTGTCAGGTTGTCAGTTTGATATAATCAAGCAATATCAAATAAGGGGGAGTGCCGTTGTAGTGAATATCAGCACAGCTATGATGCATGAGGGTGCAGGCCAAATATCAAATATATTAGCTGTCCTGATTAATATAATCAAGCAATATCACACAAGAGGGAGTGCTGTTGGAGTGAATATCAGCATGGCTATGATGCATGAGGGTGCAGGCCAAATTTCGCATATATATCAGCTGTCCTGATAGTCAGTATAGCAGCATGACCTCGAGTGCGATTTATACAACAGTTCTAGAAATGCCATTAATTGTCAATGCATTATGATTTGTTTGTTTATTTAATCAGTTATTTGGCTCCACAGACACATATCCTTTTGTGACCAACAGAACTAATAGAGCTAGTGATCAACAGTTCGTGTAATGTAAGTAGTTTTAAATTCTTGCCAGTACCATGTAGCCAGAATGTGAGAAGAATAAACAATGGAGTTGGTGGACACTCCTCTAAAGGTTCTCTTTATGTCTCTACTTATTCTTCTTAGTATAGCCTCAGCTAACTAACTGTTCCAGAGTTGAATCTCAAATAGCATGAAATGGAAATCTAGTGCGTTATGTACATTAGGGTGTAGAACCAACACACCAGGTAATGCCTTTGATCAGGAATTAACGGTAAATGGGACACATGTGAGGCGGAGTGATACATAGATTAAATATTTCAGTGCTGTTATACTATATATATTACCATACAGTATATAACTCTTGTATAATAAAACTTATCATTAAGACTGAATAAATTAAGACTTACAATTTAAACAAGTAAGACAGACCCTTACAAATGGGTAGACCCTTAATGTCAGCTATTCTGAGACCTACATAGTTTTTGTCATTGTTAGTGGAGATTTTACAACATGAAAACGATCCACAGAACCCTGTTAGATTCTGGGTAAAACGTTCTGTTTTGTTATGATCGTCATCATAAGCTGTGTCTCAAAATTAACAATAGTGACCTTAGACCTCTTAATGAATATAACAATGAATATAATCAGGAACATTGGAGCGAACACTGGAACATTTAATTGTTAAATTTAAATTCTACATATGATTTTTTTTTTTTATTCAGCCACTAATCTTGCACTGAAAAAAATATAAAATGTATCAACATGCTGAATTTAAATTTAGGACAGAATTTCCACTCAAGTAAGTAGAACAAAAACAAAAAATTCTATATAATGGTATGGTTAAACTCATTAAATAGAACTAAGTACCTTACGAAACTTAATTTATTTTTATAAACACATATCAATATGTAAAAGCAAGACAAGGCCAGAACAATTTTTTGAGTAATAGTTTTTTTTATTAGGAACCTCTTTAGGAAGCTAGAGCCATTAACCATCCAAAGAAATGTGTGGAGCTCAAGAGTGTATATACGGTGTTTTGTCATTTAAAACATGGGAAAGGTTTTAAAGCAGACAGATTGTTCATGCTACCGAGTATGTGGTGCAGGAATGATATCAATAGTGTTAACTTGTCATACAGGTCTTTTTATGTGTCAACAACAAAGCCTTGCCATGGTGGTACAGCCAGGCAGATTAATGACTGAGAGACTCACTACAGTTATTCCAATATAAACCTGCACACATTCTTTGCTCAGGGGTTTAATAAAGTCTGTTGTTTGTATGCCTTTTTGTGTGGTCTCTTTATTTAAGATTAACACTCAAACCTTAAATCAACTGACTTAGGATTGCAAAAGAAACAATTCATTAGTCTGCTGCAGAACTGAAAACATGACCATATCATTTTTGTGTTTGTCCAGAGAGAAGGGTTTCATATGAAGTCTGTGTTTATATACTTATTTAATCTCTCAGTGAGCCCATGGCAAGCTACAGACTAATCATATCATATGACCCATGATGTTATTTCAAATTATTACTAACAATTATGATTCCTATCTATAACACCCTTTGTTTATCATCAAAACAAACCCATAGATTTCATTTTGGTCATTGGCTTAGTGTAGTATGTGTTAACTGAAATGAACCCAAATTCTTTAATATTCACTCTTGGCTAAAATAAACAAGATTACATTTTGAATATAATATTAATAATGTACAGTATAATGTAGAATTTTGGATCTATACCTCTGTAGAGCTGTCGGTTTATCCTTAGCTCCACATATATTGCAACACTGGTACTGTATGTGAAGAGCATCCCAGGAGTGTGTTAACATCCAGCATGCTCTTAGATCTTAGAGCCATATTTAACCCCTGACATGAAATGTAATAAAGATTTTAGTAAATAGCCTTTGGAGCTACCGTATTTTGCTCTCCTGAGCCCTCCATGTCACAGAAAAGTTCACCCCTCATTCACACAGAGGCTCGGTATGTGAAACCAAAGATGTGTGTGGCTTGGTAGGAGAAGCAATAGCCATGTTTTACTACTGAGCACATCTGCACCTATTACCTTACTGACCTTAAGGCTTTTAATACATGAATTATCTCATTGACCCAGCTTGTGAAAACACTTAACATGCTCAGATCTTTAGCAGACTTATGATTCTCCACAAGGGAGAGCTATTACTTAAGTTGCTTTTTGGGGATTTCTTTATTAAGAAAAAAAAAATTTGCTATGAGCCCTCCAGCTAAACAATCTGAAACATTACTCAGACACAAATGTGCGCAGGCAATAAAAGATGTAAAATGCTATATACAGTATACAGTATATGTGTGTGTGTCCAGGTGCATGCTCTTTGTGTTGCATGTGATATAAGATGTTGTAAAAATAAAATTTTTGTTTAAATTACCATTTACCCTGTTAATACAGTACAGTTAC
>JAOVVA010000037.1:18867331-18877980 GCA_028565275.1 Leiocassis micropogon
GTTTATGACACTTACATCCAATTTGCATAATGATTTGGAACACAGTGTATTGCTGTAAAGGCGGCACGGTGGTGTAGTGGTTAGCACTGTCGCCTTGCACCTCCAGGGTCCGGGTTCGATTACCGGCTCTGTGTGCATGGAGTTTGCATGTTCTCCCCATGTTTGGCGGGTTTTCTCCGGGTACTCTGGTTTCCTCCCACAGTCTAAAGACTGAATTGGCGTTCCCAAATTGCCCATAGTGTGTGTGGGTGTGTGTGCTCTGCGATGGATTGGCACCCTGTCCAGGGTCTACCCCGCCTCGTGCCCTAAGCCTCCTGGGATAGGTTCCAGGTCCCCGCGACCCTGAATACAGGATAAAGCAGTATAGAAGATGAGTGAGTGAATGAGTGAGTGTATTGCTGTATATTTACCTATAGATCCAAGTTCAGTTATGTTCCCTCCCTCCATATCAGAGGAAGACAGAAGATTTGCACGTCTCTTTGGTGGTGCAGCGCAGTCAGAAAAGCCGTTTGCTGTGGAGGAGGTGATGCCCATGCTGTAGCCTGTTACACCCATAGCTGTGCCTTCACCTGAAATACAAATTCAACATTTGGTTTGGTAGCATAAACATCTGCTCTATGAGTTAATGTGCACAGATCTGGGCCTTCATAACTATTGTAATATAAACAATATATTAACCTATAGTCAATAAGAAACTCACTCATCATCTATACCTTTATCCTGTATACATGGGTCATGGAGTTCATGGAGCCTATTCCACGAGACTTAGGGCATGGGGCGGGGTACGCACATACACACACTCACACGCTCATTCACACAAACTATGGGCAATTTGGGAATGCCAATTAGTATAATATGCATGTTTCTGGATTTTGGGAGTAAATCGAAGCACCCACCAAGCACGGGAGAACATGCCAACTCCATGCACACAGACCCAAGGTGACAGTTAAAAAAAAAAAAAAGTAAATTGTTTATTCAATTAGAATGTATATTACAGCAAAATATTAAGAACGTTTGTATGGTTAATGGTCAGACGCAATTATCAGTAATAAGTGTGTAACACTGTTTTCACCTGTTTTGGAGAAGTTCCCAGTGAAAAGGCTTCTCCCTGTCCTCATACTAAAGGCAAAATCCATGGCTGTGTAGGAACTTTTCATGGGTGTGTCTGACTGCAGAATCAAGACATAAATTAAATCAGACCTTGTTATCTTACCATTCATATAAATTATTACTTGTTACTTGTTATTGTACTTTAACAATATAGTAATATTACTCTATATAGTAATATAGAGAGACCTGGTGTTTTCAATTTAGTGAACATTGCACTGCAACAATTATAAACACCCTATTATAAACGCTCCATTGGAGTCCATTGTGATAACACCTGCTATAACATTCTTATCTTTATCTATGGACAGACAGTTGAGTAATCCCAGCTGATGCAAGACTGTTATGATTGGGCGTTATGGGTAATGAAAAAGTGGTGCTGGCCTTCTTCTTAAGGTAAAATACACTATATTAAAAGGTTTGTGGATAACCTGTACATCCCTTGACAGATCTAGTCCCCCTTTACTGTTATAACAATCACAACACATTTTAGAAAGAAATTTCATTTGCTTTTTCAATTCCATTTCTGAGTGAGTGGAGGATTTGTCCACTTAATCACAAGAGCATGAATGCATGACGGCATGGAGGTGTTGCCTGAATGAGATGGCCTGGGTCAGTATCCAAACGTTTATCACAAAGGTGTTCAATAAGGTTGAGGTCTTTTTGTAGGCACTTGTGCTGATAGCTTCCATTTTTCCACTCCAACCATGGCAAACCACGTCTTTATGGACATAACATTCTGCATAAAGACATTGTGATCCTGGAACAGGTTTGATCCCACCAGTTTTGGTGTGATGGTCAGGTGTCCACAAATGATTAGTCATATAGTGTAACAGCAGAATAATCATTCCTAATTTTACATTTCTCTACAGACCTGATCTTATACAGTAGGTCACTCCAACAGTAAGCTCTACAAGCAGCTTGGGCTCTTACCCTGAACGTGTGGTTGGTGTTAGGACGAGATAGGGACTCCAGCAGTAGCGTGGGCTCTTTCACGGGTGGAAGGCTGGACCCCGTGTGCACTGGACCACCTCTCATGAGCCGACCCCTGAGCTAGAAAATGTGAGTGCCAAATCAAACTGCCGTTCATACAGTATCATAAACATGATACATGAATTATACAAAAGAAAAATCAAACAGACAATTAGATCAGGTCACGTGTGACACTGTAATGTTACCTGTGTAGGTCTCAAAACAGGAATGTTACAATCTTGCTCTACAGTGTCGGAGTGGATGAGAGGAAGTCTGTGGTTTTGAACTGCACTCACGGGTGGGGTGAGCAGATCCTCAGCTACAGTGGATCTGCAGCACAAACACACGGTCATGCATTAACAAAAGTGTTCTTACTCCTGGTGTCTGCAGGTGCATCAAGCTACCTTTGCTATGGTTCTTGATGATGAAGTAAAAAATAAAAATAATAATGTTCTAAAGTTCGTATATATTTTAAATTTGCTTTTTGACATAAAAAAATCAAATGGTTCAATACAAATTTATGTATTGTTTGGCATTATCTGGTTTTGTAAGGCTGAATCAGTGAGTACAGACGGGATTATGACTAACAGTCTGGTTCCTCGCAGGGAGCTTTGTGCTGGGAAGTTCTGACGCAGAACAGTTCTGCCACTGAGTCTGGGGAGAATCCGCCGGCCAGAGGGTTTGTGTGAGCTTATGCTCATACCACTTGGGGCTTTCGGGGTGGTGAGTGTGGTGCTTCCATCATCTGAGTCACACCTTCGGCAGAATCAATACAAAGCACAAAAACTCCCGGTTATGTAAAGTACATCCAGATCTTTTTTATTTTTAAGTGTAGTATGCGAGACAGTACAATATGATTAGAATTGGATCTCATGGTGTTTTATAAATAAAGAACATGATAGAAATGTAGATAAAACACTGTACACAAATGGAATCAGTTTATAACATCAGCATAGTTACATTTATAGGTAATAGGAACATTACAAAAGATCAAAAGAAGATTACTCCTCAACCATTGTATACACTGCCTGAACAAAAAAAAAAAACGCTATTTCAGAAGTGTGATCGGCGAGTCTGGGTAAGAAGGGAAGTGCATGAAGCGATGAACCCATGATGCATAGTGCCCACTGTAAAAGGAGGCAGTGTTATTATCTGGGGTTGTTTCAGTTGGTCAAGTCTAGACTCAGCAATGTTATGTGGCAATAAATTGTCAGCTAATGACCTGAATGTACTGAATGACCAGGTTATGACATCAATGGCATTTTCTTCACTGATTGTGTATGTGTGTGTGTGTGTGTGTGTGTGTGTGTGTTTGTGTGTGTGTGTATGGCTTTAATTCAAGGCGTTAAAAAAAGTGTCGTTAACCATTTAGGAATTACAGAAAATTTCATACACGCATCCATTTGGGGGTCTCATAAATAATGGAACGAAATTGTCCAGTTGCATGAACATGTGTGTCCTGGTTCCTCATTACTCCATGACTCAATAAAGAGGAAAAAAGGCCTGGAGGTGGGTTGTGTGTGTGTGTGTGTGTGTGTGTGTGTGTGTGTGTTACATATTTGCATTTGGTGTACACTAAACGTCTCAACATAATGTCAAAATAGGTGTCTATGCAAGTGAAGGAAGCCATAAATTTCAGTCCATAGTGAACAAGAACTCGTTGACCACATCTGGCTTAGTCAAGAACATTCTTGACATGTCATTGTCAAAGTCTACAGTCAAAAGATGGCTTTATGAAGTAAATGCAGGCGCCTTTACTCAACGGGCAAATCATTGGTCATGACCAAGAACAGAAAGACCAGATTAGACATTGGCGGAAAACTTTACTTTGGACTGATGAAACCAAATTTAACTTGCACCAGAATGATGGAGAGAGAAAAGTATGGAGAAGAAAAGGATCAGCTCAATATCAAAAACAAACCACCTTATCTGTAAAATACTGTATGGTGGAAGCAATGCTACGCCACTGGTGTGTATGGCTGCCAATGGAACTCACCTGACAGCTGATAAATGGAGTTAGATGAACTGTGAAGTGTATAGGGCTGTACTCTTTGCTCAGATTTAAAAAATGCTGCAAAACTAACAGGACACTGCTTCATATTGCAGATGGATAATGATCTAAAACATACAGTGAAACCGACCCAAGAGTTTATTAAGGCAAATAAATGGTATATTGTTCACTGGCCAAATGAGTCACCTGATTTCAACCGATTTGAAACCTAGGGTTTGGCATTAACCATTAATCATCAAATTGAAAACAAAACAAGCTTGAAATATTTCACTTTACATAATGAATCTCCAGTATATGAGACTTTTACTTTTTAAATTAAGTTATGAAAAAAACATTAAGTTTGAGATGCAATGTATATACTTAAGGTTTGTCAGTGTGAGATTTTGTGACTGTATGGGACTTACAGTGACCTTTCTGTATATCCCTGCTGTCTCTGTTGCAAAGGTTTTGCTTGAATTGTCATAACACCGTTTAAATTAGACTTAAAGACATTTGAGTCCTGATCAAACACAAAATGAAAACATGATTAAGAGTAGAATTTCATTGCTTACATAACAGTATTTTGTATTTTACGTCCTGTGTTTTTGTTGTAGGTTGGTACCTGCACATTATAGGGGTTTGGCCAAAGAAACATGGTCCTGCTATTAGTGCCTCTGCTTGGAGAAATGTGGGTTCCCCTTGATGGGAGATGTGATGAAGGATCACAGATTTGGCTTGAGCTCTCCAGCATCCATCTCCGTGTTGCTCCCTCTGATTGCATAGCAAAATAATGAAGACAATAGAAAATTGACCACTCTTAAGCCTTTGAAAAACAGTGACTTTATATTTACTTTACTTAAAAAATCACATATAAATATATAAACGCTATATCACAAATCCAAACAAGTTCAAACAGACTGCTTTATGTAATATTAACATTTGGTGCATACAGGACATTACATCACTCAAGAGCACTTGATCCTCTATATAATACTCTTGTTACACTGAGTCTTCGTAAATATTTAATCATGAGCCTGGTTGTCCTTAATCTCAAATACTTTAGTTAATGTTCTTTTTTTATTCTTTTCTTGTCTTCTATTATTCCAACCAATATGAATTAAGGATTGCTCTCAATGTGCTCCCTGACATTTATGGAAAAGGACTAAATGACAGAAACATGCCATTAAAAATGTGAGCGTCTCATGTCGGTCCGAATTTGGTAAACCTACCAGAATGCGGCTTCTCCTGGTGTTTGCGCAATAGCTCTTCCAGTAAGCTCACTGCCTCCCGCCATACATCATCAAATAGCGCATCAGCCACAGCATCACGGATACATGCGTTGGGGGACACGCGGGGTACGCCATCCCAGGATGCAACAGCTGAGGCCTTCCTTTGATCCATTTCCTCATTGTCCCTAAAAGAAAATAGCCATGAATTACACTCATGAACTTCAGCTTTAACGTGAAACCTACAGTACATAAATGGCTCCTAGCAGGAACCTAGCAGGAAATTAGCAGCACATTTACTCCTGGTCAATGTTAACCACATGTGCACTGAAAGAGCTGCAGTTTTGCATTTCCCAACTGATTTTAATCAGTTGTTTTTATTTATTCAAGAGTTCATGATATTTGTGTAGTACAAAAAATATTATCTTCAGGTATTTAGACTCTCAAGGCTTTTATCACTGCTAGGGGAAGGTGTATTAGCTTCATAAAAAAAGATAGAAAAAAGCTGGGCAAAATTATTCTGTTCCCAAGGATTTTAGATCCTAACCCCCGTCTATTGTTGTTATTATTATGATTATTATTGTAATAATAATAATAATAATAATAATAATAATAATAATAATCCTCGCAGATGATGTATCTCATTTGCGCTTGCTGATTTTGGCTTTATTCTAGCATCTTAATTTTATTTTGATGCAGAGATTTATTTTCCTGCTCATGTACAACAACAAAAAAAAGTTAAAAAAAAAAAAAGGCAATAGCAGTGAGGGAGATTAATCTGTTTAGAGGAGTGAATCTGTTTAATGGGTGTGAAGGTCGTTCTACACAGTAGCCCCCCTGCTTTTTCCCCCTTTTCAAAAGTAAAATGCAAGTTAATTTGTTTTATTTTTACTTTATATTTTGTATTCATCTTTTTTACATGAATATTTTTGGCCAGTGGAACAAATCATCAAAAGTTTATTATTTCTTATGGGGAAATTCACTTTGATATACATGTGTTCCGACTTTGTTCAATTCCGATGCTGTGTGCATGTTGATTTGAGATCACGTTGTAAACAGGGAAAAAAACAGATTATTACAAAGTTGACTTCTGTTGTGTTGGTATTTTATATCATGTAATACATGCTTGCAAACTTTACAAGTTTGTACAAGTTTATATCTTTACAAATTTAATTCATAATAAATAAATAAATAAATAAACACTTGTTTACTTCACCGTACAGAAAAGTGTTGAGCTGTGACTTTAAATCTAAGATTTAAACCATGACACCAAACCATGACTTTTAAGTACTGTTATATTCCTAATATCTTTAACTGGACAGACACGTTCCATCAGCAGGATCCCAAAGTGCAAAGGTCTTGTGTGTATACGGTATGTCAAACACCACTAGCATGGGTCAATGTGACAATTATTTCTATGTACACGTTGAGGAATAAACGGTTCAGTATTCCACACTGAATACACTACCCATTGTCTTTCACTCATGCACTTTATATAGTTTAGTGTAGATGTGTAGCCTGAAGCAGTTGTTTCGCTCAACATTGTCCCAATAGTTAAAAGTTGGTTAATCGCCATTTCAACAAAGTATGTCTAACTTCCGAAAAAACAATTTGGATGCGCTCACAGATGATGTAACATCATATATTAGTTTCTACAAGAATACATTCATCCTTACCAGGACTTTTGCAGGACTATGGCTATTGGCTGTTCCTACAGTAGCTCTATCTGTCAGTGAATCTCCAGCTTTCTGACAGATAGGCAACAGCTAGTGAGACTGGGAAATTTGGGTCCAACATGCTCACCATCAACACTGGCGCTCCCCAGGTATGCCTTCTCTCCCCACTGCTCTTCTCCCTCTACACAAACGACTTTGCAGATGACACTACAGTCGTTGGCCTCATCCATGACAAGTCTGCATATAGGCGTGAGGATGAGCAGCTGGCTGTCTGGTGCAGTCACAACAGTGTGGAGCTCAAAACAGTGGAGATGATTGTGAACTTCAGGAACAACCCCTCAGCACTTCCCCCACTGATCATCTTGAACAGCACTGTGACAGCAGTGGAATCGGTTCCTGAGCACTACCTTCTCTCAGGACATGAATTGAGACAATCACACCGACTCAGGAGAGATTGTATTTCCCTCGCCAGTTCAACCTGCCACAGGAGCTCCTCAGACAGTTTTTAAATTTATTATGTGTACATCAATAACTGTCTGGTTTGGCTCAGCTACAAAATAAGACATCAGCAAAGGACGGTACCGACTGCTGAAAGGACGATCAGTGCTCCCCTCCCCACCCTTCCAGAACAGTGTATACTGTACATATCCAGAGTGAAGAAAAGGGCTCAGAAAATCACTTTGGACCCCTCACATTCAAGCCATCTTCTTTTTGAACTTTCGCCATCTGGTTGACGCTACATAGCACCGAAAACCAGGACAGCTTGGCACAAAGAACAGTTTTTTCCGACAGGCAACCTACCCCATGAACAGTTAAGTGGTATTTATTTGATAATACCCCACATCCAATTGCATTTCTTGTAAATTTTTCTTTTCTTTTTTTCATGTTGTGTGTATTGTTGTCATTTATCCTAAATAATTCCTTGTACTGTATGTGCAAACGTACTTGGTAATAAAGCTCTTTCTGAATCTAATTATTACAAAATTTTGGTGGAAATTCTGTTAGTATCACAATTTTAGAAATATCCCTTTTCAACATAATTTTTTAGACTTTGTTTACCGTTCTAAACAAACGGAAAATAATTTGCTCCTACTACACAGCAGCCAATGTGTGAACAGGCTAGAGCCTGTAGGATTATAGCGGAATGGCAACATTTTACCACTTCAAATGCAAACATAATTATTTTTTCAATTTATATATATGTTTTAATCATTTTGAAGTCAGTATGGCAATTTTCTAATAAAGATGAATTGCCACAAAAAGAATCGCACTACAGTATTGAATTTTTCTTTCAACGACTGTAACGTCACCAAATGAAGTTTCACAATCCTTTGACAATCAAAAAAGAACAAAGACTGATTGTGTAAAAAAAAAACAGTTGTGGCTTACGTTTCTCTCCCATCATAGGCTAGAAACTCCTCTATCCTGCCTTCTACCTCATAGATCTCCTCCTCTTGTGGGAAAAAAGAGCACGATAACTCTGAAAGAGGCGACCCGGAGTAGACAGACTGATCAGACCAGGAGCCCGGAGCCAACCTGTGGCCCTCCACGCATAGCCTGCAGAAAGAGAGAAAAAGAAGAAGGAAAGCAGTGTGAGAAACAGGAATAAAGAGAGAGAGGTAGTGAGACAGAAAGCCCTCTCATCTTAACTGGGCCAGACTGATAAATGCAGTACTTATGGGCATTTTTACTACAATCTCATCCCATTATTTCAGAATATTTTAAATCAGGTATGAAGCTTTCTGCTAGAGGGCTGGTATGCACATAAAATAAAAACATGATTTTCCGCTGCACATTGATGAATGTGATGTGGTGAAGGAGCAAACAGCCCTGAAACCAATCAGTAGCATAAATCAGTGCATCAATGACTTACACATGCACAGAAATGAAAAAGGAAAATAAAAAGATAAGTCCTTTCTAAAAGTTTCTTAAAAGTAATTTTAAAGAAATTGGTGAATATTAATATTAATAATAATAATAATAATAATAATAATAAAATGATACACAAAGCAATAGTTGAGGGCACACAATGAGTAAGTAAATTTTGGTTTTACTCACTCACTCATCGTCTTTACCACTTCATCCTGTATTCAGGGTCGTGGGGCGGCCTGGAGCCATAGAGCACGAGGTGGGGTACCCTCTATCGCTGTGGGCAATTTGGGAATGCCAATTAACCTAATCTGCATATCTTTGGACTGAGGGAGGAAACCGGAGTACCTGGAGGAAACCCACCAAGCACGGGGAGAACATGCAAAATTTGGGTTTTAATCATTTTTAATCAAAAATATGGATGGGAAGACAAAATTATAAATTTATTTATTTTATTTGCACAGATTTTGGGCAAATTGTCGCATTTCGACGACAATTTTCATTCCCCCACTTTGCAGCATGTGCCTCCCTTATCCATCTGTCTGCTGTTGGCATTTTGCCTAACGGAGTCAGTCATCATTACACTTCGCTATCAGAATCTCCCATAGCGCCAGTCATCACTTTCAGTCATTCAAACATAGACTGTCATTCTTCATCTAAGAGTCTAATAAGCCTTCGCCACTAAACATAACAGCAGGCATTTAGCACTGCTGCTTTTAAAAAATTTTTGCTTAACCACAACTTGTTTATACATACTTAACATTAATACCAATAACAATTATATGTTTGCCGTATTTTCCATAACAAGCATGAATAAATATATTTTTAATTAAAGGTTATTTACACATTTCTTTTTTTATTCTTATTTATTTAAAATATAAAATATGACTCCCAATTTTTATTTTACATATAAAGCTGTGCCTCAAGTCAAATTCAAATAGAATTATGTAGACTGAATTGAAGAAATGGGAACAAATGTTTTACAGCAACAGGCTACAAAGTGCCTAAAATAAATTTTTAAAGTTGGTTGTTTATGTAACAACCTCAGCAGCAACCTCATTTCCCCTCTTGTCTGTTCACTCAGCATCACCAGTATACTAATCACCAGCCTGATCATCTGTCATCATCTGCACCTGTTTCTCACTGGGTCATGTATGAAAGCAAATTAGTATCATAATTATTTGAATTATATCAGCCTTTGAAAAACACATTTTGAAATTTTATCACTGTTGAATTGTTAATTTTGAAATTTAAATACTACTGAATTTATTAAACTGAAATATTTGGTCATGTCAAATACAAGTTAGATTTTATGCTTTTCATAGGTCCGGAAAAAAAATTTCTTGTAATGTGCACAGAAATGTGAACTGTGAACGGTTGTGTGTACAGTTCCCACAGACAGATGCGTCTCTTCCACAAGCTGCTGACAAGTTATCCATCGATTTTCAATCTACTTAGTGAATGTGCACAGGAACGACTGCAGCAGACTCCGAGTCACTTCGTCTGGGATTGTCATTCACTGTCATTTTATTTCGCATCAAAAAGACGTAAGTAATACACTGTAGATTTTTTTTAAACTTACATTATTATGAACATTAAGGCCCGGTTTCGCAGACAGGGCTTAAGCCTAGTCCCAGACTAAACTGCCCACTTTAAGAGCTGTCTTAACTCAAAGTGAATTGCAAGAGGATTATAGCTAGTCTACTGTATGACTAAATTAAAGCTTAAATTTATCCTTCAAGGAGGCAGGTTTAACTCCTGCTTAGCACTGTTTGTGAGGGGAGCATGGAATATTTGGAATATCTAAAT
>JAOVVA010000037.1:18915373-18938661 GCA_028565275.1 Leiocassis micropogon
ATATATATATACTGCTCAAAAAAACACTTAGTCCCGAACACTTAGTCCCGGTTTGACTTGAATGCCCCTCATATGTGTATGTAAGGTTCAAGCCAGTATGTAAGGTTCACACCAGGAACCAAGTGTTCCCTTAATTTTTTTGTGCAGTATATGACAGATAATTAAGTGTGTGTAATTTATCCTAATACCACCCCACCCATTTGAAAAAAAAAAATCAGTTTTTTATTTAGTAATAAGTTAACTATACTTTTGTTTGTGTCTATTTTTGCCTTTTAATTAATTGTGTGAAAGTGTGAGCTTTAATGATGTGTTGTGATGCTGTAGATACCGTGGCATGTCACCATTAAACTTAAATAATGATTTTAATTGTGTAAAGCTGGTTTCCGACAATGTAAATTGTTAAAAGCGCTATACAAATAAAATTGAATTGAATTGAACCATGAGTTATTTAGTCCTGTATAAACACTTAGCTGATTGTCAATGAGGTGTGAGGTATGACTTTCACGTGTCTCCTGCCAAGAGCATCAGGTCTGTGGGGGTTCAGTTTCCTGTTTCTCCAATACACTGTAGCCGTAAATCAGACTAGACATAAGCTGCTATCAACAAGATACAATACTATTTATCAGGAGCCAGCTATGTTTACAATGTTTTCTTCTGTTTTAGGTCAGTTAATACCCAAATGCCTAGATAAGTTTGTCACAGTTATAACATGACTTAGACTCTAATCCATTCTGTAATAATTTGAAGTGATGTTGCGTAACCATATGATTCCACTTTTTATATACAGTATAACTACATAAATTACATGTAGTCAGTAAACATGATACACATTCTCATATGATTTCCTGATATAATCAAATGACTGAACCATTATATAGGTGGGAATATTTTTAACCATTTTTGTTGTGAGCTATAAAATATTTGAAATTCTGTTTTGTCATGTGAAATTTGTAATTAGTGTGTAAAGTAACCATTACCATTGCAACATGATTAAAATGATACACCTTATCCACTTTTCTTGTACTTTACAAAATGGTTTATTTTCAGGCTAAAATAAAATTTCCATAAAAATTTTAAATGTAATTTTAGGACTTATTATATTAATGTTTGCATAAAAACATTTCTGACTTTCAAACATCAGTATTCTATCACAACATTAAAAGTAAAAAATATTTGTATGCCTGAAAAGAAAGCAGCATGTTACAGTATATAAGCATCCACCTTTCAGACAAATGAAAAAGCCAAATGGAAAATGGAAATGCATTCTGCATGCAAAAAAGAAGCAGGTGCAACAGTAAAAGTCCACAGAAGAAATTTGGGTGGTTTTGCAGGATGCTTAGTAAAACTTAGTAGCTAATTTCCTGCACAAATTATACCTGAGACTATAATAGCGCCAAATATTGTCTCCATTAATTACTGTTTACTGGAATTTATAGTTTTTTCCTTTTTTGAAGACTTCCTTTCTCTACAGCAGAATCAGTAGAATTTAGTAATTCCAAATTCTGTTTGTTTCTATGTTGCTGTTTGTAGTCAGACACATTAAAATATTGATTTCAATATTTGAGCAGAGTATTTAGTTTCATGGTTTCTCACAAGGTATTTAAGCGTTTAAAAGAAGCCCCAGCCGAGCGCCTGAGCCCTGGTCATACATACATGTGGCTTCTTGGGTGGCTGTCCTGTCCCCATCCCAGCTGTTCTGTCGCCACTAGTCTGCCCTCTTGAAACCCAACTCCATAATCTCCACTTCGTTTATTGCTGACAGGACGTTACGACGTTTGATTTACCCCATGTCCGGCAGCATGACTGGCAAATGTGTCCCCTGTGTTTTTCACGCCCGATTTATATCACACTGATTAAAGATTTGTTTTTGACGTGACACTCAAGCTCTTTTTTTATTGGGAGGATTAAGAGATGGTTCATATTTTATTAAGGGTTCAAACAAATATATAGTGCTTTTTTTAAAATTTGGGATTGGAAAGAAGACATGAATTTGTTATTTGGCAGTCTTTGGTATGGATGGTCAGTTAATCATGATTTATCAGTGGCTCTGCAAAATACCATCTTGTATTTGACCTCTGAGAAGGCATTTTAAATATGCTGTTTCCTAGATAGACTGTCAGGTTGGGCAGGTGCCTGTGTATACAGACATGCAGGTGCATCTTGTCCGAAGTGCTTACATATTAGAATTACTTACCCATATTACCCTTGCATATGCTGAAGGGTTAGGTAATAGAATAACGTAATGAAATGACTTCCCCACATAGACTCTACTAGAAATATTCAGCTCATACCAAAATAAACTGGGTATTTTAGGAACAGGGTCATAAGAGCTGTCGATCTGTCACCCAGAAGTGATCAATCTAGGACAAACTTTCTTGAGATAGCTCATCTTTACAGGTTGCCGTATTGCATGCTTTTCAGGTCTTAAGTCAAGTATTAAAATGCAATATATCAAAAAAGGACATATGTATTTTTCATGTGTGTATTTTGAAACCAAGTTGTATGCTGCAAAGCAGAAATGCTGGGCTTGTATCACCTTTCACATGGGAGCTAACTCTCAGGGGATTTGAACACCCACACGTATCGACAGCTTGCTGCTCCACATTACACAGTCGTAAAAACTGAGAGTCAAACAGAGCACTTTATAATCAGTGTCACATTATCAATACTTGCTGTGTGGCTGGTGACATGTTTATTAACGTAGACTTTCCATAATAGCACTCTAATGGACTTTGTCGTTTTTCAGGACCGTGTGATTTTAAGACCACACTAGAGGAAAAGTTCTTCAACATGAATACAGGTATGATGAAGCATTTCATAACGATGTTACTGTGAATATGAATAGCTCTGGGAGTTTCCATTATTCCATAGAAAGTAAAGGACTTTTTTTTTTAAATGTTGACCTTGGGCTTGATATGGTTTTCATATAATCGGAATCAACAGGTACGGATTAAACAATTATGTTAAAATGGGTTCCTTGGTTTTATGGGAAAATAACACAGAGCAATGTTATTTATTAGTCATATGTATAAATCCCAGATGCTATTGGATGGTTCACTGGATTCCCCTGTGAGATCAGGTCAAAGTGCTTCATTCCATGTCATTGCACCATGTCTTTGAGATTTGTTTTTCTATCCTGCCATTGTACATTTTGGTTAGTTTCCTCAAAGTGCTGTACAGTGTTCCTTGGTAATGTGCAGATTTAAAAAAAAAAAAAAAAAAAGGCAGATAACCACAGTGCTAAGCTGATATTTAGCACCCAGCCCTTCCTGAGACACAGAACCAGGTGTGGGATAAGGAGGGAAACTACCAGTCACAGTCTGGCACTGTTAACAGCCCACACTGGCTCTCTGCAGAACATTCTCTCTTGCATAAGTCAGCCTGATGCACTGTTGTACAGCTTTATTTTCTTCAATGAAACACCGACATTGATGTTTCAAGTTCAGACGCAATACAATTACATTTTAATTGTGATCATTAGTTAAGGCTAATCAACTGTGGTATTGATGAGGTAATGGCCTATGCATTTACTGTAATTACAATCTCCCCATTCATGTGAGATAACTGTCTGTTATTTCATATCTTTATCTTTTAGTCAGTATAAATAAGTTATTTTAATTATAAGATTATATAAAGTATGTGTGAAGGCATACCGAAGTTTAATGTACAATCATTCTAGCTGTCATGCAGCCAGAATCTAAGGAATCATAGCATGTTATTAGATGTTCTAGTTGCCTGGAAACTTTAGCAGCTGGCGAGCAGCAATTTATTAAACTTGTGGAGAACATTTAATGTCTTATGATAAATTTTATATTATTTATTTCAGCATGTGTCACATAACAAAAAGCTTTGCATGCAGATTGAATGGAATAAATAATAACATGCTTTTCTGAATGCAAAATGTGTTTTGTTTTTTTTATCATGATTGTACAAGAAAGTGTTTTTGATGCATGTGCTTTGGCTCATTATGAAGGAAGTGTTTTTGATGCATGTGCTTTGGCCCGTTATGGGCTGTCTGTATGTGTATGCTGCCACACTTCTCACAGACAGCGGAGGACGAGCTCACAAAAGCACCACGCTCTCACTCACTCTAACCCCCATGAAGAGAGTCCAGAGTTCCCCAAACCTATATGGGCTTGCAGGTACTCTTTCTATGCGCTCCAAACTCACACACCTACTTCTTTGCTTCAGGACTAGGCAATAGTTGTACAGTATATGGGCTGAGTTTTCCCAAAGAATTATAACACAAACATCCAAATCCTCTCTTTAATCTGGATCCAGACAGGTTTAGAAGTGAATTATCACTTGTCCATAATAGAGGGATTTGTCACTTCTTTCACAGAAAAAGTTACAAAATAATCTACAGTAACAAGTCTAACCAGTGCATTGCTGAAGAGCTGCTGATCAGACTTATATAACTGATGACTGTTGGTCCCCACCACGTAAGATCAGTGTTTCATATACTGTAAAACCACGACTTCTGGCCAAGAAGTTATGTTTAGCTAAGTTTATGTTTAATCAGCAGGCAGGAATTCCTCTTCAGTTGATGAGCACCATTCACTCCTGTCTCTTGCTTTCCTGCATCTCTCACATGCTCTCTCACTCCATTTAATCAGCACTCAGGGGTTTGGGATTTGTTTTGGGTATCAGTAGCTGCAACTGTTCCTCCCCATTACTTAAAAGGAAACAGACTTTCACAGGAGCTGGATTGTTGCCATATTTGTGGTGCTCCATGGCAACAATTGTGCAGCCTGTCCCCTTTTTTCCTCCCTTTTTTTAAAGTCTTGTTTCATTTCATTGTGACCCTTTTTGTTCGAGTGACTTTATAGACAATGACCTCACACACACTGTCTTCTTTGTTTAATTATTCTGCCTGTAGGGCTAAGAGAAAAGTTATGTTAGGTGAGAACAAAGTTGGTAAAAAAAAAAAAAAAACCTCAGTATTAAATAACATACTTTTAGATAAACTTTATTTTAACTAATAAAATAAATAAAAACAATTTGAAATTTGGATGTGCGACCAAAGAGAATTTTACTGGATCTAACTGACAACTAGTTTTATTTGATCAGGAATAAGAGTAAAAAACTCTTTCATCACTTCATCCAGTTCTTCCAAATATCTTCCTTTCTCATGTTCTCCTGCTGAGAACAGAGGTCTGGAACCCAGCCAGTAATTATATCTGATGAGCCACACAATATTCACACACAATGGATGCTGATGAGTGCTATAGAGCTTTAGCCATCTGTGCAGGTGCTGTGAAGTGTTTAACCATTGTAGACTTCCTGCAGCAAATCCATAGTCAATCCATGGTTAGGTAGAAGCTTTACGTACAGTATGTCTTCTGTGAGCATCTCAAACACCTGACTGTATCTTTTCTTATATGGTTTAGACGGCACAGAATCTCCAGTCACAGATTCAGGTAAACTATTTTTAGCTACTTACTGTATATTCTTCGAAGCAATATTATTCTTAGAAACAGTATTCGTATCCCCAGGTTAAACAACAGGTACTTTATAAGGGAAGCATGATGATTTTATGGTAAATTTAACTGAAGCACATGTTTGTTTTGTGTGGAACGTTCTAGATATGTGGTGGCACTACACCTCTGGGGATGCTCTAAAAAATGGCAACATGGCCACTTCCTCTTTGGCAGCTAAAGGATTTCGAAGTGTTAGGCCCAACCTGCAGGAGAAGAAGTCGCCCACACCGGTAGGTTAAACTCCACACTGTTTGGCTCAACATGAATCAGGAAGTTTTTTTTCCCCCCCCTTTCCACAGGACATGCTTTTGGAAATGCAGCGGACAAGCGTCACTAAATTTATTGTTCTCTGTTGGGCAAAGCACACAGACACGTCTTTACTTGCTCATAACACAGCATTTGTTGTGCTATTATTAATTACTGTTTTGCACAAGTTACAATGCATAACTGCCTGTAAGAGAGAGAGAAAGTTGAGTTGACTATTGCTAAATTGCAAATCTGAAATGACAAACGCCCAATTTTCATGTTCATGGAGAGTATGATTGTGCTGTTAGGTGAATATTTTTACATTTCTGACCACCTGCACAGGCGACAATCTAGTGGTAGGACAGAGGCATAGCTGTATAATGGGGATGACTTGAATATTATCATTAAAAGGTGTTTGTTGCCTTCTGTCCATTCACTTTTAATGTTTTTTTTTAAAATAATTGTTACTGTAATGATTAGATTTAATTTACAGATTTCATGTTAGTAGCTTTGTGTCAGAAATGACTTCATGCTAGATAAATTTGCATTTGTATTTGTTTGCTCACTCTAAAAATGTTAGAGATAGCATTGATGGTGCTTATTTATGTATCTCAGTAATGGCACTTAATTTGTTTAGCAAATTTACACACGTAACGTTGTACTGAATATTTTGTGTTTTTATGGGCATTTTATTGATCCAATTTCATACATTGCTTTTCCCGTTGAATTCCCATTTAATACACACATCAGAGTGTATTATTATATCTAAAACAAATGGTTTCATTTGTTTCAGATACAATAATTCAACTAAAGATATATTATTCATTCATTTATTTAATTAAATAATTATACCAGCATATTGGTGCTTATATGTGCTTGAAAGTAGAACCGTATAATGTTCTGCATGTGTTCCCCACTATAAAGGGGCAGTTTATTTCTTGTAAAAGTTTATTTGGCTCATGTTTCCTTCTTATTTGTTGCTTGTTTGCATGTCTTTTATGGCTATACAGGGCCTCGCTCCTCACAGAGAGAGCTCTCAGCTGCATCCTGCTGACTGTAAACCAGGAACATTTAACCCACATAATTATCCCACACAATGTCATGATGGCCCAGAGCTCATAACACACAACTCATTCTCCAGGGGAGCAATGTCTGCAAGCTCAGAGCAAAGCTCCAGAGACAACCTGTTCTCAGACACCAACACCAATGACTCTAAAAAGCCTCTCAGCTATAGCAGTTTCCCCAGTGCATGTGGCCCTGAGAAACCTAGCATCTCTCGCTTAGATCGCCCTAACTCACACTCCCCAGTTAGGGAGAGGCATGTAACCTCTCTGTCCATATGCATTACACCACGGCATCAGACAGAAGCCAGATACACACAGACTCTGTCTCTCAGCCCCCATACTCTACCCAAAAGGAAGGAGCACCTGGAATCCCGAACAGTCTTTCACCCTTCACTGCCCCCTGCAGCCCAACAAGTGGTATTCACGTTTATATTCACAGTTGATATTCCATCATCATAAAAACACCCAGCATATTATTTGTTCACATGACATAATACTAACACCATTCAATCCTGTCATGTCTTAGTATCACAAGTCATTTGGATTTTGTTTAAATTCTTTCATTTTGGTACATGCTCAAACAGCACTTACAAGGCATTTTTAGATCCATTTACATTTTAATAATCATATATTCATCTTTATTTTATATTCATGGCATTTATTACAACTGCAAAATTATTACTATTGTAATTTAAGAGTTTTACAATAAAAATCCACAAAAATGAAGATATCCTTTCTAAGGCTGTAATAATTCTGGACCAATTATTGTTCTGCAAAGTAATACATACAATACATGTTCTTTTATCCATCTAGCAATCTTTTCCTTAAGCAGATGAGTTGACCTTCGAAGCACTGTCTAATACATGGCAATCATCTTCATCAATCTATGACTTTCTCCCACTGTTTCAGCCACTGATGCTCATATCCCACTCTCCTCTGTGTCAGGCCTACCCAGGACCACCACTGGCCTCCCACTCGCCCCCTAACAGGCCACACTTCTCCAGCAACTACACCTGTTCTAGGGCCTCTGACTCCCATTTATATCCTTTTCCCCGTGGGAATCCCTATTCCAACTTGGATTCATATCCGTCTTTGAGCGACTGTTCTTCTCGTGCTCAGAGTGTATCTTCTGTGGCCATGCTGGAAGAACTGAGCACATGTGGAATAGACTCAGAGGGAGGTTCTGAGACCCCTTCACCTACCCACTTCCAGCTGAGCAGTTCCACTGACAACATGGCGATAGACTTCTCTACAGCTAGCTCTGCGAATGTAACTATTGCCCAGGACCTGGCTTTCTGAACAGCTCTCTCATTTTTTTGTCTCCACTACTTTTACCTGCTCTTACACCAAATGTCTAAATCTTTAATCATTTGACCAAAAATGTTGATCAACATATTGTCAACTTTAGTACATTGTCAGTATTTCATTCTTTAGTACATTCTTCTTTTCTGTCTTTTCTTGAGGTACTCTATTTGTTTCAGTTATCTTTTGAACTTTTCCCACACTTTCCCTTTGACCTTTCTCGGCATTTCTTATTTCCTTTGATTGGTTAGTGTCCTTCCTCCATCCATTGCTCTTTCTCCCTCCCCATTCACTCTCTCTCCTGCCTTCTTTTATTTAAAATTCAAAGGCTTAATCCACAGACACCAACCACCCCGTGATTCACTTTGACTGGTTTTACCGCCTTTGGCCTCTGGAATGTTTGTGTGTTGAACAATACTAATGATAGTCTAGTTCCAGACTCACATTTACTTTTTTTCCTCAGGACTTTTTAAATGCATTTGCCTTTCAGCTTCCCTTAGTCTCATGTTGTACTTTAATCCTGGGCTTAGATTCTTAAGTCTGGTTACTTTGTAGAGAGATCTCGGGTTTGGGTACAGGATGAGATCATGGTGGCATTGTGATTGTGCCTAAACAACAATAGTGTAGAGGGAAATAGCTGTAGCAAAAGCTTACCACACCCTTCTTCCTCTCTGCACTCTTATTCATTGTCCTTGACATTTTGTCCTTTCCATTTTCATGTAGTGTTTCCGGATAAAGACATAATGTAATAACCAGTATGGCAAAATCAGACTGTTATATGTCTCCTATATATCTCCTGATTGCTTTTTTTTAATTCAGTATTTCCTACACTGCCAGTAACATATTATGGATCCTTCTTCCTTACATCTAACATTATCATTGGTACTCCACATGGTTTTACAACCCTGTGATCATAAATAGAACGCAAAAAATGGTCCATTGCTAAAAGCGCTATTATATAATGTAAAGGCCTTTACATTCTGTTACATTAATAATTTGTTTTTTCTTTAACCCAAAGGGACAAATGACACTAAATGGAAGTGTAGGTGGAACTGCAGGCCTAAAGAGTCACCTCCAAAGACCCTTCTCTCCTTCCACATACCCTCCTCTTCCTTCTTTCAGCCCTAGTCTCACAGCCATGCAGCAGGGCCGGAGCACTCGTGAGTACAAGCTACAGGCAAACTGGAATGTGCTAATGATTAGACATTTGTTTGTCCCTGTTGCACTAGTCCGACGTATTTATCTTTTAATTCTGAAAATCTGAAACAGATAACCTGTAAAGATTTATCCAGTTAAAAGGGAAAGTGTTTGAGGTTTTTATGTTTAGAAATGTGTTCAGTGAAATGCAACATCTAAAACAAAAGAAAGGTGAATGTTTTAACCCTTGCACTTCTTGATAAGTCGTTTGTGTGGCATGCAAAGCTGTAACACATTGCTTGTGAATGTGAAAGTACAGCGACAGTTTTTTCCACTGACAGGAAAAAGTGATGCTTCCTTGTTCAGTTCGCATCAGTTGATCTAGGTAATCCCAAGTGAGATCTTTGGTAGGAAGTGTTTGAGGACAGATAAAAACAGGCTCTATAATAACTCCAGTCTGTGCACTAGTGTATGGAGGCAGATTTATAGATGGTGCATTGTGTTGGTGTTTGTGAATTTGTTTTAATCATTTTGACTCCTGTGATGATTTCCAAATTCCAAACAGAATCACTGATTACTACTAACAACATTGTTGAGAATGTCAGCTTGTCTATCTGACCCAGGCTTTCCCCCTCCAGCTGCCGAGTCCATTTCTTCAGTCTATACCACTGTGGATTCAGTGACTTCTATGCATGCACCAGATGATGAGAGAAGAGGGACAGTGGGTAAAACTCCCCATTACTCAGGCACTGGCACTGTAGAGGAGTCTGGAATTTCCATGGCCAATAGGACTGTAAGCAGAGTTATGTAGTTTGTGCTACAAGTTTCCTGTGCTTATGTTTATAAAGTATGTAAATATAATGTTGTATAGCCGATCAAATATTTAGGACTGATAAGAATGTAATTTATGTCCCAAGTGCATTTGTGACACTTTTTTCCATGTTTATCATAAGGGAAGCATTATTGAACATATACTTTTTAAATGATGATTATTATTTTTATTATTATTATCGCAAAATAGTATTGGCATCTATATTTTTCATCAAAGACAGATTTTTGAGCCAATATCAAAAACATCTGAAGCGTTTTTGCTTGTTGTTTACTCAGACAGTGGACAGGCCAAAGGACTGGTACAAGAATATGTTCAAGCAGATTCACGTGGTGCACAAACCAGGTGGGATGGAATCTTTTACACAATTTTTTACTTGCTATTATAATCTAATCAATGTCATTAAACTTTTGCAGGTCAAATGTAAAACATGCAAATCATTAAGGAATTCCTGACACAAATCTGTATGATCGTTTCAATATAAAAAAAACATTCTATGGGTCCTTTAGTATTTCTGTAATAAAGCATTCAATCTGCTAGGGCATCTGCTTTGGCCATGTGTAGAACAATCTTCACAAAGAGGAATTGGCAAGTTTTTTTAAATGGTGCAATATTAAAAGGGCTTCACTCAGCAGACTGTGGATTAGAGCTGAATCATTACTGGCTGCCCCACTAGTAACTGTCAGAATGTTGTCCTGGGGATTACAGAGGTTAAGGACTGAGGACTTGCACTGAGCAGAAGTGCTGATACCCCTGATTATGAGCTTTTTATTAGGTTTATTTAAAGTCTTACAGTGCTGAAAAAGTGGGACTGTTAACATTATTGAGTTTGACTAATCCTCGTTGTTTTTGTTTTTACAGAGTTTGAAAGTTCTGGCTCCCATACTGCCACTCAGCCTACTACTAGTAAGGGTGTGTGTCCTGTACAATTTATTTTAGAATTATACAAGCATAAGTAATTTTTCGCAGTTAGCCAGAAGTATTGTTAACACATTTAGTAATTAATAATATAGTTTATTAATAATAATAATAATAATAATAATAATAATAATAATAAGCACAATAAAAGCTAGTTTTGTCACGTTTTAACATGTGCAGTGTGACGTCCAACTGTTAACAAATAATCAGTATAAAAATTTTTCATGTTAGGTATTTTAATGTATTTGCAAATAAAGAGTTCATTTGCAAAAACATATATCTCTGTTTCTATAAATTGTCAATTTAAATTTAAATCAATTAATTTTTTTTAATATGCACCCCAGGAAATAATCAAATTGGTGTGGGGTTGTTTCGGCTAATTACAAAACTCATCTGATTTAGGAATCAGAATGTGGCACATATAAATAATTATACATGGCAGTCAGTTTACTCTTTTTTTTTAAATCTGTTTTTGCAAATGAAGCCCCTTGAATTGATATTAAAAATGAATTAATTTTAAATTAATTGTATTATCTTTTTTTTTTTTTTTTTTATAACAGAGAAGCATAGTCTAACTAATAATGTCCAGGCACACCCTGCATCTAAGAGCAGTACATACAGACCCATAACCAAGAGCATTTCTGATAATGGCACTTGTGGATTCAGAACATCCAGCTCCTCTTCACTGCCAACTTCATCATCAGCTCAGCCAATGTCTCACAGCCGTAATATCCACCAGAGTGGCAGCAGCACCCCAGACATGTGAGATCCACTGCCTTATTTGTTTTATACTTACTATTAAATAGCACTTTGTCTAAATTTGAATGTAATGTTGAGCCTGGGTGAACCCAACAGTAAGATTATGCAGATTAGGCATAACAGCGTATAATCTCCCCAGAGTGTGTATTATACATCTAAGAAATTAGCATACATATTATAGTTATTTGCCAAATTCTCAGACATTTTCCAAAATTGTGGTTGTTACCATATGATATTTAAAGCATTTTATTGCTTCTTATGCTCTTAGGAATCAATGGGGTCCTCCAGATAGAAAAGTGGACACTCGCAAATACAGAGCTGAGCCCAGGAGTATCTTTGACTACGAGCCAGGAAAATCCTCTATTCTAGAACAAGAGAAAGCAGTAAGTATACACAGATTTGTTCCCCTCATTTTGTAGCGCTGCATAGAGTTAAGGTGGTGTGTTCAAAGATTTGTATTCCTCTGGAAATGATACTAAACAATGTTAACACGTTGTGATCCTAGCAGGTTAGATGAATCAGCCCCGAATATGTCAGATGTGTCACCTGTTTCAGAGACCATTATTACTGTTAATGTTAATTATCAATGTTTATTTACACCATCTCTTGATTCTCTAATACTCCAACATCCGACATTCAATATACATATTTTCTTATCTTAATAACGGGTATGTCTAGGGCTACCTCACAGAATACTCATGTACAGTATTACATTGGTACATTGGTATTTCATTATTTATTTATTTGGGATCTTTATATATAGTAACAAGTAAGCAGTGATATACTGTAGTGTTTTCTTTGTGCTGGTGTGTTTTAACATATACTGTATGTTTGGTTCATGAGGGATTCATAAATATAGACTAATAATTTCCTCAACACTGGCACTACATGATAACAACTAATCAAAGACAAAGGTTTTTTTTGTTTTTTTTACTATCAAGGATTTGTTACTATCAATACATTGTTGCCATCTACAGGAAATATTTGGACATGCAGTAACTTGCATACTTAAAAATGTGGTTAATTATGAATTAGTGATTTTAATTGTTTTCAGGCCTGCTTTAAATTATTTGTAACGATTTACATTTTTTTTGCAACTTTGCGTGGAGATTGTATTATTGGCAAATAATTATAATTTGTGTTTTTACGGTAATTTACTGTCAATAACTAAGATAATCCTCTATAGGTTATGGTTACTACATGCAGGTAGAGGATATTGTAGTCAGTAATTATGTTGACTGGCAAAGTGATGAAAAATGATCTGTCACTGCTCTCTGTTGGAATGGGAGGGGTACTGCAACTGACCATTAAACTGCACCAAATTATTATTTTTATTTTTTTAGTATTATTCATTGCTATTTAGGATATTATAGCCTTAAAATACTGGCCTTAATGGTTCTTCATATTTTATATATTCTATCATGTCAAAGCCATTTTATATGTTGACACTTGCATGGCCATTACTCTGTTTCATTCCTGTTCGCTTTCTCACCCCTTTCTTCTTTTCCTACTTTTGTCCATTCTACAACCAGAAGAGTAACTTAACACCAGAAGAGCTAGCTTTAGAGAATGAGCCCTGGTATAAGTTCTTTGCAGAGCTGGAGTTTGGAAGGCCGGTAAGTGTGGTGTAGTTGTGTGTGTTTGGTTTGATAATGCTAGCATGGCATAAACAGTGGGAAGATTGTTGGCTTCCACCGTAGTTGGCGTACTTCTATGGTCGGGTCTGGAATGACTGGTTGGATTGAGCAGAAGCATTTAGGGGAGTCTTTTAATAATGAGTGACAATCAAATACCAATTAATGGTAACTTGACCAGTTCTGCTCTGACCTTCCAACATTTTAGCCTTGTGTCTGATTGTGTAACCAAGTGCCTCTGTTCTTCACACTTCCAGCTCTGCAGAGTTTAGCACATGCAAATGTGACCACATGCATGATTACATGTTGCTTTGGTGAACGGTGTAAGGGCTAATGGTAGTAACTCATAGTTAGTAATGTGTGTAGTGATGCTAACCCGTGTGCTGGTGTGTAGTGGCATGCCTTCTGATCTTTTTACTACAGTCAGGTAACTACTCCTTTTTTTTCCCCTTTCATTTCTGGCTCAACACAACTCCTCTTTCTTGCTCCTCTGGGTCAAGCCTCCTAAAAAACGCCTGGATTATGATCCAGAGAGTGTTCTCCGTATCCGTAATGAGGTAATGAGGGAGTGGGCAAGAGAATGAGTGACAAGTAAATGAATGAAAAAATGAGTGATGAGAAAATAAGTAGTGGAGCAATGGAAAAGCTATTACCCTATTGCGGGGAGATTATAAAATTGAATCCAAATGATTCCACAGCTACAGTATTTGTAGCCAGGAGTCCATGAAAGCAAAATTGGCCAGGCTGTCTCCCGCCAATCTGGGTGAGTAACGAATCATGGGTGTCAGAGCTTATGTAGAGAAGACGCAGTTCTAACATTTCTCCGGGTGTATTCTGCTGCCTTGTGATATAGGATAAGCATCTGTCCGAAAAGATGCAATTGTACATCAGAGGAAACACATGCGGCTCATACACAACCCGGTTTGTAGCTGTAGTATGATAGAGAAGAATTATATAGTGAGTGGAAATGCACAATGACCACAATTAGGTGAAAAATCATTAAAAATAAAAAAGTATGTGATGGGTCGATTTTTGAATATGAGATAACAAATGCATACAGTAAGATGAATTATTGGTGCGTGTTACTTCATTTTCCATCACCTGCACATCATCCTCAAAAAACATCTTTCTATTTTGTTCAAACCAACAAATTAGAAACAAGATGTTACATAACATCTAATAATTGGTTATCTGTACAAAATGTCTCCATGTTCATGACGTCCTGTCCTAGGTGTTTTGTTGTGAGACAAGAGCTAGTTGGAGTAAGTCAATGATGTGGGCATGCTTCATTAGGAATCAAATGACACCCCATTTCACATAGGCTGTGTGGTTAAAATTAGCCACCATCACCCCTGTCAGTTTAAAATAGGCAGCCCCTTTGTTAATGTTTACACTACTTATATTTACAACCTACTTTTGCATATAGATAAAGCAACCTTTCTTAATAATCTTATTTCTTTATAATTTAATACATCACCAATTACAGAGCCTGAATATAAGGAACATGAGATAATGGTCAGAGCTAGACCTCTACTGTAGGCGAAGCAGATGGGTGCCCACAATTACCCTCCTGTTTGGCAGACGGCTATAAAATCATACAGAGAGCTACTTAAAATTGTAGTTGGGCTTCACAGCCCTATAAAGAGTTTGTCTATGAGGTAGGTGTCCTATGCTCCTGTTATTTATGTTGACTGGCCACAAATGTGTCACAGCAAGTGGACATTCCTGCTACCTCACAGAGGCTACTTAAAAAAAAAAAAAACAGATGGCCAGCTCCTATAGCTTGAGAGAATAACTCCAGTTGAGCCTCCTCAGAGCTTCAGTAGAAGGGAAAATGGTTATTTACTCCAGCCATGCACACAAGGAATTCCCTGCTTTATTCGACATCGAAACACTTGTAAGTGTTCTGCAAGCGGCTACGCTTTTTCTTCTCAAACACAACTTTGTCTGTTGATTTTTTTAAATATAGACAACAAATATGGGATTTGAGGAAAAATGGCACAAGTGGGATTTCGGGAAACTTGTTTAGCTTTACTTGGTGTTTTGGAAATTAATTGAATCTATTAGACTACACAATTAAAGGAATTTCTTTATTCTGTTTCAGACATTTCTTTATCAGCCATCTGCGGACAGAAGCTTTGAACGCCCCTCGAGGTAAAATGTTTTTTTCTATCTGCAGTAGTTATTATTTATTTTACCTGACAATAAGAAATATGAAGATGTTCTATTGTTTGAATTAAGAAAAACTACAAAGATGTCTATACTTTCACAATAGTTTTTTTTTTTTTTAAATATGTTTATTTATATACAGGTATTGTATGACAGTGCAGTAGTTCTGAAAGTTTAGAACAGCTGAAAAAGCCTTGTTCTAGTGGACTGTCAGGGTGACATTAATCATTGTCGTGTGACCCTCCCCTCTGACCTGACCACCCCTTATAAATATTACATGTAAGAATAATGACTTTTAGGTTAATGTGAACGATTTTTTTGGGGAGAATTAATATCGCACTATTGAGTTGTATTTTCTAATTTATTGAGTAAAAATTTTAAAAAATAGTTGTTTCCAAAATGTGTAAAGTAAAGAACTCTGATTAAAATGTAAATAGTAAAAGTTAGATCATAAATAATTTACTGTTTATAGAACATTTTGCAATGTTTGTATTCTATAAATCCAATGAAACCCAACGATCTACATATTTATTAAAAAACAAATCAAAGAAATATTGGTCTCTTATATGCATTTATCTATCAAGTGAAAGAGGCCTGCTTAGTGGGGTTTTGTATCTCATTTGGATCCACTGTCATCCATTGGCCAAAGAAATAACATAAAGTATGTTCTAGCATCAAATTCTCTGCTACATTTGAAAGTAACCTGTTTCAAATAAATGACATTTTTCCTTCCCTTATTTTTTAGTTCTGCCAGCGATAACAGGACAAGAAGGAAGTCAGAGCCCGTGGCCACCCAGTCCCGGCCTCAAAGTTCACTAAGCTCCACACAGAGTGTTGGAAAACCAACAGAGACCAATGTTGATCACTTTCCTGAACCAGTCAGGACCACTAGTACCCAGAAAAAGCCCATATACACCCCTTCCACTTCCTCCCTGTACAGGTCAAAAGGTAGATATCATTGAGGTTAAAAGGCAAAACCTTGAGGTTTTCTTTTGGTCGGTTTTTAGAAAAAATACTGCTCTGACTGCTTGAATCTTATTTATTGTTTTTACCTGTTTACAATTTTTGTTGTTTTAGTTATGATTGATGCATGCTTTATGCAGTAGCAGGGATTTTTTTTGTTCCAGGAATGCATGGAAACTATATTTGCTTTTCTTTTTTTTTAATAGTTGCTCTGCTGTAGCAAACAAAAATCTATTCAGCTATACAAAAGTTGTGTTAATGTTATCTCATGTCTCTTTCTTGCCATGCTGCTCATGATGGATATATGTATATAAAGGTGGGGATATTAGCACACTGCACTCAGCACATTTTAATGGTCAAAATCCTATCCATGATACCTCATTTGAAGTAATCGCCTCATATGGAAGTAATGACCAAAAAGAAGGCTTATTCATCAAAAATTCATACAATGATACCTCACATATTTCAGTAGCCACATTTCAAAATGATGTTCGAAATGAAGACCCAATCCATTTATCTGCCTCAGAAGACTTCAAGAATGGCTGGCAATCAGAACGAGATAGTCTTGAGAGCCCTCCTAAACTCAGATCCTGGAGCTATGATGATCTGATCTCAGAAGATCAGGATAACGGAATGGGAAAAAGACCTGAACGCATTGCCTCAGTGATTCGGAATGGAGAACAAAAATGTTTTTCCCTCAGTGACAATAGGAATATTGAGGAATGCAGAGAGCGTAACAACCACTGTTCGGCCCACACAGCACCAGGTTTCCTCAAATTGTACAAGAAAATGCACCACATCAACCGACAAGAGCTTAGCAATAAACATGTTTGCCCTGTTAAAACCAGGATTCAGAAGTACGAGAGCGAGCAGCAGAAGGTCCAAAGCATGAACAACAATGGTTCCAGCAGTGAGATACCACACGATATGGTACACAACAGAATCTCTGAATTTGAGAGTTTGATCCAAAAATCCAAATCCATGCCAAACCTTGAGAGTGATTGCCAGAACACAGCTCCTTCCAGGAGGATTACTAACCAAACTCGAAGCTATTCCATTGAGTCTTTGCTGGATGAAGAGCCACCAGCTAGAAATCCTCCAGAGGGACAGCCACAGTACCACAAGATTCATGCAAATGTGCCAGTTCACATCCAAGTATCAAACAAGCACTTAAGATACCCTACTGTGCAACAAGATTTCTCAGACAGTGACCATGATGCTGTTCTGTCTGACGTTGTTGACTTTATACACCCCGAGGGCTCATCATGCTGCAGTGAAAGTGACTTTGACCACTGCTCTCTTACATCCTCTGAGAGCTTCTGTGGGTCAGGCCATCATCATCGCTACAACAGGCAGCTTGTGAGCTCCTGCAAAGGCATGTGCTCAGCCTCCCTCACACGCTTTACTACCCTGGTCAAACATGAGAGGGCCAAGAAAGACCAAAGTCATCAGCTGCATGTGGAGGAGGCGGACAATGGCCTCAACAAACTGGCTTTTCTGGTCAGCCCAGTGCCTTTTCGCAGAAAGAAGAACTCCCACGTACCAACATCCAAGAGGTGCATGTACAGAGCCCTTGACTCAGCCCTGAAAGACATTTATGACCACATTTGCACTGAAAAACGAAGAGGCAGCCTGCCAGAAAACAGCATTCTCCATAGGCTTCTGGCAGAGTTGTTGCCTGAAGTACCTGAGAGGAAGTCCTCTCTTCAGGCTCTGGACCAATCCAGTCAAGCTCAGCTTTCCTCTTTCCACACCCTGTCTGATGACATGCACATACAGGACCAGCCAGAGTACTCCCAACTCGTCTGCAGTACCTCCTGCCACTACATAGACAACAACAAGAAGAACCCTAATGGTCCGAGATGCTCTCAAGGTGGATTCTATTGAGCAGTCATTAATGTTATCATATTCTCCCTTGTGTTTAGGCCGTCTTTCCTCCAACCACCCTCCATGAACTGCACTCAAAATACCTACATGTTTTTGTTTTGTAGAAATAAATGTTTTGTCATTTTCCATTCAATGTTTCATTGAACCATGATTTCACAGACAGGTTTTTGTTTGTATAATAATTTACTTAGCGTGACAGTGTTTGCAGTGCCTTTGCTGTATATGTGGGTCTTTCCAGAAAAAAAAGGAATAGTGAATATTGCAGTCTAATACTCTGTATGCTACCACTGGATAGCTGACCTGTGATTGGTTTCCATGGTTTATGCTATGTTTTTCCATTCCATTTTCCATTCTTTAATTAACCATAAGGGACATGAATCCTATTTGCTGTTGAGCTTTTAAATGACTACTCCCCTGAGCAAAGTGGCATGCAAGCATTTGGCAGAGAGAAATCGTCACCATGTGAGCCTCACATAAATACATTTGTTCCATGCTGGCGATCTGTTTACAGTGCTAGACTATAAATCTGCCTGAGCTGCCTTAAAGTCATTCAGTGGTATAATGATCAAAGAAATTATACCAGTGGCTCTGCAGAAACACAAGATTTATGAGTATTTTTGTTGTTTGGGTTGTAATGAATTATCCCATTTCTTCCAAAAAAATTTTATGAATAATCACACCATAATCCTCACCAGTTCATACATTCTGCAGGGAACGGTTATAAATCTTACATCTGGATGAACTGAATCTCCCTCATTTTTGGCTTCTCTTTTCTCTCTAGATCAAGACACATACAGAGGTTATTCCTATCCTGATGTAGGCCGACAAACTCCACAGAGCCCGAGACCTACACCTGAACTCAAAGAGGTTAGTGGCCGAACAGCACGTTGCTGTTTATCAATAAAAGCTGCATTGGCATTGGCATAACCTACTGTACCAACGAAAACAGAAGTAAAAAAATATGTAATATTATAATTGAAGTACTCTGCAGTTACCTTAAATGAATGAAATGGAACAATAAGTGCATATCAGTATAAAAAGGAATATATTTAATAGACTATGTTTAAAAAACAGAAGCCAATCGACCAGTCAGTCTCCAGAGTACCTGTGGCAGGTTTTTCAAGATGCTTAAAAAATTATCAAACAATACAGTACATTAATAATACTATACGAAGTCCATCTGTGACTATTGATGCGAAAGGGTCCCACTGAATTTCTTTTATTTTTATAGATAGCTTATCTTATTGTGTAGAAAGCCGCATTAGTAAAGTGGCAGTATCTCTGCCTGTCTCACAGAAGTCCTCATGGTCTCATGGTAGGACATGTCCGTGCATTCTCAGTGCTGGTCCCAAGCTGATAACAATAAGGAGCTAATAAATATTTTTGCCAGCACCTGTGCCTATGACCTTTGCACAGTACAGTATTGTATTTACAGAAAATTGTATTTGTTTTCCATGTATTCATTTTAAGTATATTATTTATTTACTGCAGTTGACCGAATACACTGTATACGTGGTTAGGAGAGTTTTCACTATTTAGGTTTTCAGTATTAAGGGGTTAAATTATTCAAGTTATGTAATTGCAGTAATTGCGCATGCATGTCATCATAGTAGAAAATCAAATTCCTGTGTTTTTCTTATCTTACAGAAACTGCCAGCCAAAGCAATATATGATTTCAAGGCAGTGACAGCAAAGTAAGAAATTTCAAAATTCAGTGTATTTATTACTTTTTAAAGTTTACTTATTGTTCAAGCAATAGATTTTAGAATCGTTGTGCATGCCATAATAATCCTCAATTATATAAGAACATTTTATCTGAAACTACCTATGCAGAGAGCTTTCATTTAATAAAGGGGAGACTGTGTACATCACACGGAAGATAGATAATAACTGGTTTGAAGGAGAACACCGTGGGAAAGTGGGCATCTTTCCTATCTCTTATGTGGAGGTTTGTGATATTTATGCATAACTTAAATCCATGTCAATACCTATTATGATTTTAATATGCCGATTAAATGATTAAATATGTATGCTCATTTTGCTGGCACCAGAAAATCTCTCCAACAGATAGACACCAGCCTGCCAGGCCTCCTCCTCCAGCCCATAGTACAGAGACTGTGGAAGCTGTGGCTCGTTACAACTTCAGCGCTGACACTAATGTGGAGCTTTCTTTACGAAAGGCAAGACTCAATGTTTTATGATATAGTGGTGCTGTTTGCGGATAGTACATATTGAAGACATCATGAATTTTGATGAGTATCAGATGTAAAACCTGGTAGTTTTTGTGAGGAGATTAATTCTGTGGATTTTTACGCCTGAAAAAAATCCCATGGTCTCAATTAAAACCCTTAAAATCCAAGTAGCACAGATCTGTGCAAGCAACACAGCACAAGTCAATGATCATTAAAAATATGTATTTTTAGTTACTTGCAATCGAAGGTTCCACTGTATGTGTATGTACTGTAAATACTTAATAGGGTAAAATCTTACCCTGAAATACATGTGCTTGCATTGTTAATGATTTTTCCCTGATGTTTAAGACTATTTGTAAATTTTTCTCTTTTAGTTTTCTTTTTCATTTGTAATTTTTTAAAATAGTCAATAATTGTATTGTCTCTAATTCTGAATGCCATCTTAAGTGTACATTGCTTTATTCTATTCCAGGGTGATCGTGTAATAGTGCTGCGCCAAGTGGACCAGAACTGGTACGCAGGAAAGCTCCCTGGGACAAACAAACAGGGCATCTTTCCAGTGTCCTACGTGGATATTGTCAAGAAATCTCCTGTCAAAGGTCCTAGCCAGCCATCAGGAGGCGCACCCAGTTCTTCCAGTGACCGAATGCACAGCAGGGTAAGTATATAAGTGGACACTGCATACAGGCTGTATCCCCTGCTAGCTATATTTTTCAAGGTGTGAGAACATTTTCATAAGGAAAATAAATAATATAGACTCATACCCATATTAACTTTCAACCCTGGTGATAGGAACAGCTCAGATGAGTAAAATATTATGACAAAAATAACATGTCACACAGTTGATTCAGTAGGGTACTTATACCCTGGATTATGGGACCTTGTGTGGCTGAGTGCCAAGTACTAAATCACAGCAGCCCTGTAAATTGTCTCTGTGTTAACTGTCGTTAAGTGCACTTAAATTGTAATGCTATCTGAAACACAAACAGTAGACGCTTGACCCTCTGCCCACATGGCCCATAAGCTCTTGCTGCACAATCATTATCGATGTCTAATTAAAAGGGACGTTCAAGTCAAAGCGGGACCTTAGAATGAAATAACAAAACACAGATATGAGATGAAACACTACCTTTATTTCTCTATATAATCCCCTGCTGTACTTATCCCAGTTTTTTACTAGTGCTTAGATAGTCTGCAGGTAGAACATTTTCTCAGTATACTGAAGCCATGATCGGATTGCCTATATAACATATGAAACGCTGGCCCCCAGGAACACCTTTAATGGCGAATTTCCAAATATGGAAAGTACTTCGAGAGAAGCCAGGACTATCCGGCAGATGTGGCACTAAATCCCGGTCGGGTTTTAAGTGGTCTTTGTGAATGATTGTGTGTACAGTTCCCACAGATGCATCCCTCCTGCAAGTTGGAGACAAGTATCTGTCAGTTTTCAAGGATTAAGTGTCCCATTCACTGAATGTTCATGAGAATGACTGCAGTGTTCATGACAGAATGTAGAATTCCTTACAAAACCTCACAGACACAACTGAAAACAGCCCTAAAAACATGTGTAGGACCCAATATTTATATTTTTGCCATGTTTGTATAATTGGTTAGAATAAAATAAAATTCAGTACACTAGGTTGTGCTAAAAAGGATGTAACTCTGTATATCACAATCTTGACCTATATATAGCTTGTATAGCAGTACAGATTTACTGTCCTCTAACAATAACTCAACATGCAGACTTTATTGTCTACATTACTCGCAATGAAAATGAGTACACCCTAATTGAACCTGTCAAAAAGGTGGCTTCACCACCTTCCGCTTGAGGATGCCCCACAGGTGCTCAATAGAGTCCAGAACTAGAGAGATGCTTGGCCAATGACAAACACATGAACATGATGAATAGGTCATGTGATTTTGCATGGTTAAAGATGTACAGCTATTATCACTTAGGGTGTGCTCACTTTTGTTACCAGCTATGTTGAGTTATTTTCAGAGGACAATAAATCTATACTGTTACACAAGCTGCACATTGACTACTCTAAAATATTTACATTGAACAATTCAATTCAATTCAAGTCAAGCACTATCAATACAGGTAGATAACAAATACTTGGCCTGGTCACAGACATGATGCTAGAATGAGTTTAAAAAAATGAAGTGAGTGTTCAGGTTATTTAAAAGGACCACACAGGTGTCTGGTAATCAGGTGGTGGCTGGACAACATCAGATCATCAGACAGTATTACGGGCCTTGTGTGGACCATGCAGAGGTGCAGACATTTTATATAATCTGTTACGGTTGTTTATTCATGCTTTAATACAGAATGCAAAGAGGATGCCTGGTGGTCATATTCTACACAGCACAATTTATTTATTTCTTTTTATTTTTTTAGTTTGTAGCAACCGATTATTAACTGTAAGACTGGTACAGTGAATCCTCGGATTGCAAGTAATGCGGTTTGCGAGTTTGCGAGTGTTCCGCAAGACGAGCAAAGATTTTAAATAAAATTTGACTTGGAAAACGAACAAGTATTGGTTTACGGGTACCGATTATCATGTATCACGCACGCGCTTCTTGTTTTGATGCAGAGCGTCACTCGATCACAACTGAACCGAACATTCTCTAAAGTCTCATTAGAGAAGTTAAAAATCCATTTTCTCTCTCTGCTCAAGGCTTAGCCTGCTCTTTGCCTGCTGTGTGTG
>JAOVVA010000037.1:18960549-18973652 GCA_028565275.1 Leiocassis micropogon
ATAGCGAAAATGGTATTCCTCTAGGCATGAGCCTGGCTTTCTTCAGATATATTGCTAGTTCATGTTTCCAAACAGTTCCAGTTTAGTTTAATCAGTTCACAGAACTGTCTCTCAAAACTCTGCAGGCCTATTCAAAGTTCTTTGTTAAAAACATCTTCTAAAGCAAAATTTTGATATTTAAAAAAAAAAGTTGAAATGGTAAATCCTTACAATCCTTGGTGGGGTCTAATAGTTTAATTGCAACTCGATCTAAGAACACATCATTCATAACAACTTATTGGAATTTTTGACAGGTACAAAGCCTATAGTAACCAGAAGTGTCAAAGCTCCAGTGACGAAGCCCCAAGCAGGCCCCGCCACACTACAGAAACTGCCTCTGTGTGACAAATGTGGCAATGGCATTGTGTAAGTCCAGCCTCAAATATTTCAGTATGAATCCAACCAATTGCAAGAATCCATTAGATAACATCCATTCCCTCCACAGTACAGAAACCTTTTGAAATGTAAATTCTAACAGTAACAGTAATGTTTTTTGACAGAGGTACCGTGGTCAAAGCCCGGGACAAGTTCCGCCACCCTGCCTGCTTTGTGTGCTCTGACTGCGGTTTAAACCTGAAGCAGAAAGGATACTTCTTTGTGGAGGGACAGCTGTATTGTGAGAATCATGCTCGAACCCGAATGAGACCTCCAGAGGGACATGACCTGGTCACTGTGTACCCTAATGCTTAAAAGACACCACTGCTCCAGTCTTCACTGCCTATTGGTCCTGCAATCCATTGAAGCATGTATGAATGTTTGCTTCTTGTTGAAACCTGGTCTGGCATGTTTGCTCTGAAGGAAATATTTATGTTTTGTTACTAGATGGGTCCTCTTTTACATCAAAGAGAACCCTTGCTTGAGAGTTTCAGTGCCTTAGATAGGCACAAAATGAGAAAGCGCAAAAGATCGAACATAGCATCATTTCTGTAGTGTTGTTAAGTTAGAATTGCAAAACCTATTCTTTCAGGTGTAACCTTTTGATTCTTTTAAAATTACATTTTTTCCATCAAATATGCACATCATATTTATTTGTTCCAGATTTTTTACTAAACTAACTAAACTAACTAATTTCTGAACATTGACAAAATAATGCAATTGCCAATGTAAGAAAAGTCAAAAAACTGCAATGTCTTTAAAAAAACGGAGTAAAAAGTTTAAAAAAGGATAGACAATTTGTATATAGGTTAAGATAGTAGGGATACCAATAATAATAATTCTTTATTTTTCCCACTTCAAATAAATCAATATACCTGTACACAGCAGAGGTCGGTGGCCCGCCCTCAAATAGGTTATTTAGCTACTAGGCCTGCTGCACTACTTATCTCCTTCCACAGGGTGGTATTCACCTTTAATATGTTGTAATTAAAATACGTTTACAAAGTCACTCCTTTGGGTGTTTTTATTATAAGGTTATTGAAAGAGGATTCACTAAACAACAGTATTTGAGAAGGCAGGGCAACAGCTTCCACCATCATGTTCTGAACGTGAAAATCTCCCAAAACATTCGAAGTTTCAGATGTTCTACAGTCTGTTTGCAAATATGACCAAAGTGAGCATCGTTGCCTTGCCAGGCTTCGTTGCCCTATCTTCTGAACTGAGCCCATACTTCACAATATAAAAATGATAAAAAGATTAAAGAAAGTTGTAAGAAAAGTATGACAAGGATGGTTTACTTTTGTCTACCTTCCCAGCTATAACAGTCTTATATTCTACTTGCATCCATAAGAATTCTTCCGATTTCCAACATCAAAGGACTCAGATATTGCCACTTAATAGGCCATTACAGAGGGGACTTGATTGTAGTTTGTGGAGTTCACAAACCTGAAAATAAAACAGTGAAAATATCCATAATTTATTATCCTGCCTCGGCAAACATCATCTTAGAACAGAAGCCAGTGTGCTTCTATTCAAACCTATGAATGTTACGATGTCACAATGTCTGTAATGTGCCTCTGGTGCCTCTAGTTTTTTCAATTAAGGATTAAGCAAACTTTATATATGTATAGTTCAAGTAGATACTTAAATCTACTTGGACAGAATGAGTTGATTCGTTTTGTAAAACAGCATCCCAGACACATGTAGCTCAAATCACAGGTTTTGTAGTAATCTGCTCAATCTAATATTTATTTTAGAATTACTGTTGTAACAACTCATTCACAGGGCCTTGTGTGGCAGACACTCCTCATTATCTATCTAAGTCTAATAAATGTTTAAAAATGTCAGTTTAAAAGGCTAATAAACGTTTGAAAAAGGCTTTGTGCTTTCTCAGTAACAGTAGGTTTTGTTTTTGTTTGTTTGTTTAATTTAGACTTATTAAGTTCAAGATGAAGAAAATAGACAGGCTTGACTCACTTAATTATACATTAATTATAGCTTGTTATTTTAAGCACAATGTGTCATTTTTTTGTAAATGTAAAAGGTGCAGTCAGAAAATTGTTGCAGAATTAAAGAAAAATCCACTTTCAGTTTCGTGTAACACTATGCCCTGTTATGTGCTATTCTTTACATTCCCTCCAGGTTTAGAAATGCACAGGAAATACTCACAGGAAGGTTATATTTATATGTGTAAAACTGGAAACTACACTGCCTAGTCAAAAAAGTCACCCTACTGGATTTACCAAAGCGGGTTTTTAAGAGACTTCTACTGGATAATTACTGCAGTGATTAATATGATTCAGCTGGCAACAAGTTATTAACCCTAACTAATGCAGTCAACAGCTTCTCGTTTCTAAAACAATCATGTCAGAAACAATTATAGTTGTGGAAAAGATGTTACCCTGTTTTTCAAAAGGATGAAATTATTGTCCTGCATCAAGAAAAGAAAGCAACTAAAAGGTTGCTGAAACTAATAAATGTGGGTGAAGAACTGTAAAACACATTATTAATACCTGGAGGGATAGTGGGGGACCATCATAGTCCAGAAAGAAATGTTACCGGAAAAAACTTAGCGAAATCAAATTGTAAAAAACAACATTGGATTTTATGGCTATGTTTAACAACCATGAATTCTAGGAATTGGAACCTAACTGCTGTGTAGCCTTAAGAAATCCACTTATCACTGAGGCTAATCGGAAAAAAAGCCTTCCATTTACTAGGCAGCATAAAGAATGGACTGTGGAGCATTGGGAAAAGGTCATGTGATCTGGTGAGTTCAGATTTATCCTATTCCAGAGTGATGGGTGCATCAGGGTAAGTAGAGAGGAAGATGACATGATGCACCCATCATGCCGAGTGCCTAACATACAAGCCTGTGGGTGCAGTGTTATTAATATTATCATTAGTTTATTAGTGTTTAGGTCTAGCTTCAGCAACGTTGCTAATGAACTGAATATACTGAATGACCAGGTTTTTCCATCAATGGAGTTTTTTTCTTCCCTGGTGGCACAGAAATATTCCAAGATGACAATGCTATATATTCATCAGGCTCAAATTGTGAAAGAGTGGTTCAGGGAGCATGAGACATCATTTTCACACATGGATTGGCCACCACAGAACCCAGACCTTAACACCATTGAGAATCTTTGCCATGTGTTGGTCAAGGCCCCATGCATCGGTCCTACTCTCCCATCAGATCTTGTAGAGAAATTAATGCAACTCTGGATGGAAATAAATGTTGTGACCACAAAACCATGCCACCCCCAAAATCAAAGCAAAAGGAAATATTAGTGTGTGTGAATTTTCTTTTTTTTTTTTTTCGGTCAAAGCTGTGTATGTATATTTTAAACTTTTCACCAAAACCTGGCCCTTATTAATATGTTGTTAAAAATACAGGCTGATTCCTGTATGAGAAGAAGTGCATTTTTCAGGGTTTTTTTTTGTTGTTTGTTTACATTTTATGGTACAGGTTAAATCATTTGTATTCTGCATATAATGTTTGTTTTAGCAGCAGTCTTACTTGTTAACATTGAGAGAGAGAATGCTTTTCACTGGAGTGCTCTTTGGACCAGGCGATGGGTGGAAGATTTTGATCCCCTTATTCGTGCTCACATCAGACTTTGGCTTCTTAATGA
Source organism: Leiocassis micropogon (assembly GCA_028565275.1). Lineage (NCBI taxonomy): Eukaryota > Metazoa > Chordata > Actinopteri > Siluriformes > Bagridae > Leiocassis > Leiocassis micropogon. The sequence goes on from JAOVVA010000037.1 coordinate 18,964,599, forward strand.
TGTAGTGGTCTGTGGAATGGGACGGGTATGGATCGAATGTTCCTGCTTTCATTCCTCCAATCTCACATGTGAAGAGAAAAGAAATGAATCTATCAATATCAGTTAAAAAGCAACGCATAAACCTTGCAAATAGCATGTCTTACCCTTTTGCTAGGAGACGCTGGTTTGAAAGGCACAGCAAAGTGCGTCTTTTTTTCCACAGCAATGTTTGAAAGTGGCAGAGGTTTATTAAACTTGTAAGGATTGCTATCGAAACATTCCTTTGGATAAAGGTTCAAACGAAATGGCCCCCCTTTCATCTGAGATTTGTGAGCTGCCATCTCACTCTGGAAAACAGATTATCCCTCTTTCATTTCATTTCAACGCAGACGTACAGTGTGGTGACTTGTTCTCAAAAAGCAACATTTTTTTTTATTTATAATTGCATACCTTTAGCAGCTCTCTCACTCGATCATAGGGGTCAGAAGAATATAATTCCAATTTGGACAGTGTGACACCTGGAAAGCTATTGAACAGATGGGAATATAACTCAGTCTGAGTTCCAGTTACTGAATCGAAAGCACTGTCCTCAGGCTCGAGTATAGTGGAATTAAAAATAGTTAAGTGAACGCCACATGAGAGAAAATTCCCTAAGCAACTGCACTGAGTTTCAAGTCCCAGTTTTTCATTCTAAATCACATCTATGCAGTTATGAGATGAGTTAGAACAAAAAATGGTTTGTGTCTGAGATATTCTCAAGAGGAAAGGTGTCATTCTAACAGTGCATAGAATCAACACAAGATAAGTACACATAGAGCAAGGAACTTTATACTAGTTCACATGCACAGAAAAGCTAAATCATGCCAGCAGGAATAATGAAGTCCTTACTGACCCATATCCACTTCCTTTCTTGGGTGGACTGGTGTATATGTTCTTGCCTGGGGATTTGTATCTCATCTTTGGCATCTGTAGGGGACTCATAGCTTTAACAGGACCACCGAATGTTCCGTAGTAACTGCCAGTACCTGAGCTGCACATCATTGAACATTCATGTATACACATACAGTAAGGCACAGAATCAATAAATTGCAGAAAAACTGTGATTAACTTCCCTACAGAGAAGCACTGATTTGTACAAAACTGAAGCTGACAATTCAAGAGTTTAATTCTACTTTTTAATATTATGTGTTAGTATGAGAACATGGGCAGAGTGTGGTTTGTCCTCATTAAGATCATGACGATACCTTGGCTAGAGTTCTGTATTTGGGCCAGACTCCAGAGCTGTGAGGCCCATGATGGAATGGAAATTCTGAGTGTTGCCTCTTCTCTTTTCAGTAGAAAATGACCATTACATCATATTGCCCTCTGTTGGCCTCACATTGATGTCACTATCATGAGCCCAAGTACTGTTAAGAGTAAACTTTTAATGAGTCTATTACCATGTGGTAATATGCACTTAAATGTTGAAGAACCCATTTTCCATTAACCTGTGCCGAAGGTGGCTGCTATAACTTTTTTAATCTAATAAAATGCCTCATGAAAATTGGAAGGCAATGGGACCTTGTAAGCTACTTCAACTTAATAGCTTCATTATCCATTCAAACCTCAAATCACTGTAGAAGGAATTTCAGATATAGGCTTTCTCTAAAGGAATTAAATATATTTTTTTAAACTTGGTGTTTTTCTTACGCTTTCTTTTCCCCATTGTTGGGCAAAAATGCCTTTGTTAAGTTCTTCTTAGCCTGCTGAATCTGGTACTGCCGTTGGATTTTGATAAGGTCTGTCATTGCCTCGTTCTCAAAAATCCGCTTGAAACGAGTGTCAAAGTAGCCAGCCTGGAGTGCTGATTTCTTCTTCGGCCCACTGACCAACATCTGCTTATTTTTATATGCAGCGTCATTAAAGACACCTTTAAAAAACATTATATATATAACAATAATATATAAAGTTTAGGTTTGAGAATATAAGAAATATCACCAAATGTGGTTCAGTGTTATAGTATTTCGACCTACGCTGAGTGAAGGGGTTGTATTTGTCCCCTATGGAGATGTAGCTCATTTCCTGGAAGAGCCCAACTCGCTCCATATCAGACTTTGCATCTGGCATGTTTCCAAACTCCTGCAGGAATTTCCTGTACGAAAACGGCTATAATAGACTATAAATAGATAAATAAATGTATTAAACATTGCAATTCACGCTTTCTTTTTTTTTTAACTCCAATTACACACTTAATGATGTATTTATTTATTAGTTTATTTACAAAACCCTAAGCTGAGACTGCCAAAAATAAATACATTCATTACATATTCCTACCTTTAATACCCACGAGTCTGGTTTCCCTGGTTTATCACTTGCTGCTTGTGTGGATTAAGTTGTTGCATGAGTGTTTTCGTTGTTGTTGGGGTATTTGTGTACGTTTGTCTCCTTGGCACCAGGTGTAAACTAACCGCTAACCATCTCCCTGAGCTGAGCCATCACACCGGTCAGCTATTGGTAGTGCATGCGTTCTCTCCCTCTCTCTCTCACACACACACACACACACCACACAGCAAGGGGAACACAATAACACGCAGCGACTTTAATGTGCTTTTTATTGTAGCATATGACAATAGGCCTAATACACTGCTTTCATACACGTTAATCAGCCGTACACTCCCAGGACTCTGTGTGTTGTAGTGACACAGGGGATTAATTAAAACCACCACCAGCTCTCTCTCTCTCTCATCACTGGGGTAGTTACATTAAACCATTACCTTATAGTGCAGTTCTTTTATCAAATAACTCATCACACTTCAGTTGTGGATTTATATCGAACTTTCTTGCAACTTTATTCAAAACTGGAAATCATGCAGAGTGGAAACAGAATGACCCTGATCAAAAACACGGTAACATTTCACACACAACATAACAGCTGATATATTTGCTTTTGTGGTCTCTTGCTAACATCTCTAACTCACACCCTTCAGGTCATCCATTGTGACAACGACCACCTGAAATAATACAGCATATGATTTTACTACAACAACAACAACAACAATAATAATAATAATAATAATAATAATAATAAAGCCATTAAACTGCATTCAGATTAACAGATTTGTAAAGTTTACATTTTGATGTTGTGGGTCGTGATAGTCACAGATTTGCTCCGGGAAGGCGGCGCGGATCAGCTGCTTCACCTCAGCCGGATAAACGTACGTGGGTTTGTGCAGCTTGTCGCATCCAACACCGTGATGTAGCTGACAGCGGACACAAGTGTTTATGTAGGACAAAAGTAGAATTTTGGTGTTGACAGATATAACCAGAGGTTATAGAACAGAGCTAGAACTTAAGTTTTATTTTTGAGCCTCGTGCAATATTTAATGACAATTCCAAATGCCTATTTGTGTGTAGTTAACATAACACACATACAGCGAGATAATTCCACACAAGCTAAATAACTGTCCTGCGCAATAGATGCGCCGTAATGATGTTTATGTATTCAAATCATCATTACAAATCTATATTAACTCCAAGCACGTCCATTAATTGTCTAATAATATTATATAGGCTAAAGTTGCTATAGTGATTAGGATTACCAACCAGACTCAAAGGTTTTCTGTGTCGGTTAGAAAGACAATATTAATATTTACTTATAGTCTATACCGCTTTATCCTGTATACAGGGTCACATGCTCATTTACACACCGCCAATTTTTTTTTATATTTACGCCTTTTAATTAGCCTAATCTGCATGTCTTCGGGATTTGCGTGGGAGGAAACCAGAGTATCCAGAGGAAACCCACCAAGCACAGGGGAAACATGTAAACTGTGTGCACACAGAGTTGAGGCAGGAAACAAACCCTCGACCCTGGAGGTGCGAGGAGACAGTGCTAACCACTAAGTCACTGTGCCCCCTTAATATTAATATTGTCTTAGATAATAATGAATTAATAAATAATATTAGCTCTGAGCTCTTTATCTACAGTATGTGACAGCTGATAAAGGTACTGGAGGTTTATTGTGGAAGGACAAAAGGAACAGCTCTTGTATTGTATGGTAGTGTCTGTTCCCCTGTCGCTAGTATTTAAAAGATTTATTCAGCTTATATTTTACCTCAAATAATCACAATGGATGTAAAATTATTTTAATGGCTGAATACACTGATTAGCCTCAACATCAACATCATCACTAGACAGAGGTGCTGTCAGGGCTGACCAAATCATTTATCTTAATGCTGATAAATGCTGGTTGGAGAGGCATCCTGCGATTTTTCTGTCTAGGGCCCCAACAGACTCTAGAATCACCTCTGCTGGTAGGTGAAACAAACAACATTGATCACCAATTAGCTAACTGGTGACAGGATCAGGGCCAATATGCAATTACTTTACATTTCAGAATGGTGTCCTCCGTCACTAAGGAAAGTTTTAAGATTCGAAAAAGGAACACAGTTAACTCAGATGAAAAGAGAGAGGGAGAAGCAAATGGTAACAGATTCTGCAATGAAGTGGCAAACTATGTTAGGTGTATATATTTGGTATAGCGCTAAAGTATTTATTGTGCCCTAGAAACTGCCATATTAGACTACAATAGCTCTTCAATCAGATAAACAAGCCGCATGGCTGATGAAACCATTTGCATTTTGCTATATACCCTGCCTGGCCAAAAAAAGCAAAGAAAGCTAATACTCTGTGTAAAATATCATGTAGTAAAAATAAAAAAATTTAAAAAAAAACAGTAAAAACCATAGATATGTTTAATAGTGAAGGTAAGCGTTTTCCATCCACACACAATGTGATGGGAACTTACTGGATTGGAACTAAATAGCTGTGTGGCCATAAGAAAACCTCTTTTTAATGAGGCTAATACAACAACAAAAAAGCCTTGAGTTTGTTAGGGAGCATACGGATTCCATTTTTTGAGTAATAGAAAAGGTCATATGGTCTCATGAGTTCAGATTGACCCAATCCCAGAGCAGTGGGTGCATCAGGGTAAGAAGGGAGGCGCATGTAGCGATGCACCCATCGTCACCACGGTACAAGCCTCTGCAGGCAGTCTTATGATCTGGAGCTGCTTCGGTTGCTCAGGTCTTGGCTCAGCAACGTTCTGAGGCAATAAAATGAAGTCAGCTGATGACTTGAATATACTAAATGACCAGGTTATCAGATCTAGGGAGTTTTTCTTCCCTGGTGGAACAGGCATATTCCAGGGCTCAAATTGTGAATAAGTGGTTCTGGGAGCATATGGGCAATTATTTTCACACATAAAGTCACAACTTGTCTTTTCAAATTATGTGAAAAAGCTAATTGAATGAAATCTTAGTGTGTACAATTTTTATTGGCCAGGTAGTTTATTTTTCCTGTGAGATGGGGAGTGTAGGACAACAAGAGACACTTATACGCTTGTCAATCTTTGAAATCTTTCCAATCTGCTCTCAAATTTAAGCCATTCTTCCGATTGGTCTCATAAACAAGTGTTTTTTTTCATGGACACACAGCTGTTCCAATCAGGTGAGATTCCATCACTTCATGTGTGTATGAAAATGCTCTTGCTTTCACTATTATTATTCATTTATAGCTATGGATTTTACTGTTGATTTTATTTTTATTTATTATGCAACTTTAACAAGGGTTTAAGTGTTCTGCATGCATGATTATTATTATTATTATTTGTTTTTGTTTTACAATAAATTATAGCCTGCATGAAACGTGATTCCAGCCTCCTTATTGGCTGCATTTCTTTGATTTTAGCAGATCGAGTAAAGACATTCAACAAGCCTATTACTAAAACTAAAGATGAGTTTAAATTCAGTCTCTACCACCCAGTAACGCGCGTGAGTAAATCTAGTGTGTGTATATACGTAGGCTTAAATACTATAAGTATACGATAAGTATATTCTAGTAGCTACTGGTATAATAGGCGCATAAATTAATCTTCGGAAACACTTCCGGTTTTGTGAAAACGCCGAATCGTGTACATTTCGAAACAAATACGTGTCTGTATCATTTATTAATTTCGTAACCTACAATTCCAACCTATGTAACCTAAAGTCCCCCAAAACATTTCAATCTTAGCGGGTGAAGACAACCCGAACACGTGCTTAATAATGAGCAGACGAGCATCATTACAAAGACGAGCTCCGCTCAAACTGCCCGAGCGCGTGAGGTCTGAGTAGAGCGTTACACGGGTTAATACAGGGTGATTTTATTAAAACACTTCATTCTCATTGCGCCACTCGCTATAGTGTGTTTGTAAGCCAGTAGTAACTGTACAACGACACGCCTCTTTTCCTTACTAGTCTCCGCTGGATGAGGCGGTAGGCTCTCCTCCTCCTGGCCGGGTCAGCCTTCTGCCTGGACGCGGCGTGCAGTAATGGCGCCACCCAGAGAGGAACGCTGTGCAGTGAGCACATAACCAACAACCAAAACCAAGCACACAGCGTCAAGCACAGCATGTTTAATTTATCTTCAAGTTTTCACAAAATTTATGAGATGTAACAGTTGATAAATGACCTTTTGGACTGGGTTTGTAACGATGAGTGTGATAAAATAACGCTTCAGTCGTATGTAAAAAAAAATAAATAAAATAATTTGTTACATTGTCGTAGCATTATATTACCTGAAAGAAGAACATAGAGATAAATAAATGTCAGTCTTTCCTATTTCGGCCATTAAAACAATGTAAATAAGCAACCTGCTTCACTTAGCAGGTTACTTTTTAACCGTCTACGACAACATTTGTGCGCATGCGCAAAACAGACACAACAATGTCCATTGTTGCCAGATAGTCAAAACCACTAAATCATAAAGACCCCAAGTACTGTCATTGTATTTCAGGGCAAATTATCGCAAATGAATTGCAGCGCCCCACATCAGAGCTTGCTATAACTACGTCTATCAAATGGACTGCAATGGACTCAAACTATTCCAATTATTGTCTTTGAGCATCAGATAGTATTGCCTTCATGGGCTACACTGTGCTAGGAGGCGAGAGAAGCTGTCTCACAAGATCTCAGAAATATGGATTGGCTCATGCACCAGAGATCCATCGTCCGTTTTCTGTCACATGAGATAAACTGCTAAACTTTAACACCAAAAACTATGATAGGTAAATTATCGTATATCTGGCAACACTGACAATGTCAGAAAAAACAAAAGGCAAGTTACAAAAAGGCATAATTTCCCTTAAAATCTTTTATATAATTTCATATTTTAAAATTGACTTGAAAGTTGAACAACATTTGTATTTACTAAAAATTCCAGAGGTATTCCAATGTAATGTAAAATATTAAATATATTATGACCGAGCTACACATTGACGACAATCCTGAGAGAGATTAACAACTCAACAAAATTAGTGTTAAAGGACAGCTGTGCTGTATGCTGGAGCAGCATCATTTGCCTTCTTTCTCTGACCATTCCTTGTAAGCTCCTGCATAGTTCCGTGCACTGAGGGGGAACACACACACACACACACACACACACACACACACACACACACACACACACACACAGACAGACACAATCAAAACAGGAAATAAAGAAATCCATTAAAATAAGGTTTACAATTATAACCCCAATTTCTATACACTGACTATATTAGCTACTAATACAATAACACGTTTAATCCTGATCATACTTCTGGTAGCCGAGGTTTCTGGCTTTCTCAGTAGCCATTCCTCCACGACGTCCCAACTGGCAGTGAAACACCAGGTCAAGGCTATCCATCTCTGGCTTGGGGACACCAAATTTCTCTTGGAAATCGCGGGTATCCAAAGAGAATTCTCTTTCCACAGTGTCCACTACAAGACACAATAAGGATTATGAAGACATGGCAGAGTCATGGGTTAATAACAAAGTTATAGTTAAGAGATATCCTATTAGAGTCCACCATGAAACAAATGACTAAATCTGGAATATTTGTGATGTGCTTAGCTATTCTGGGATTAACATTTTTGGTTGATGGTTAAGTCATAAGTAAAATTCTCCACTGCACATGAAGGATTTCTGCATTTTCTGTCTTTGACAAGTCATAAACACCTCATACCGGTATTGAGGGAATTTTTTTGTGATTTTGAAACCATGGCTAGTCAGTATAACTGGTATAACCGGAAGCCAGCTTATGCTTAGTCATGGGTGAGGCAACACAGTCGGAAGTAAACAATATCTATCTTCTGCACGCATGAACATACAGATGCCCAGGATAAGCTTTTGTTGCTGTGATTGATGGGGGGAAAGATGTATGACCTCCCTCCCAAAGAAAGGATACAAACATGCACTTGTAGACACTTGGATGTCAAGCCCTCAAGTCTTGTGGAAGCTTTCAAAGTCAAACTTGCTTGCTTTGGAGGATGGGGTGAATTAGTTTCTGTTGCATAATTTGGAAGCTGGAGCCTGAGCTATTTGAGCAAAGTGTACAGATGAGGAGTGAAAGATGTTAGATAGACTACAGGACTTACATGCTGCTGCATAGATCTCTATATGGGAATATGGGGCGATGAAGGAAACAGTTAAAAAAAAAAAGTTAGAAAAAGAAGTGTACAAGTCAATTGCATTAGAAAATAATATAGAGTATTTAAATGGTGGCAGCAAGTTGGTGCTAGATTGATAAAATTAAGATGACAATTAATGTTCGAAAGTGGTTGAGAAAAACTGTCTTGCACATTTTATTGCTTTCTCAGGTCCCAGCACACCTAATTTAACTAATCACCTAATCAACAGCCTTTTCTTAATTAAAGTGAGTGTGGTAGAGCAGAGAAAACACTACGATGTGCAGGGCATATTACACACCCAGTATGGAGTGCATCTTGAAAAAACTAAACTAGTTAGTTTTCTCACTCACTCACCATCTATACCGCTTTATCCTGTATTCAGGGTCACGGGACCTGGAGCCTATCCCAGGAGACTTAGGGCACGAGGCATGATACACCCTGGACACACACACTACGGGCAATTTGGGAATGCCAATTAGCCTAACCTGCATATCTTTGGACTGTGGGAGGAAACCTGAGTACCCGGAACAAACCCACCAAGCACAGGGAGAACATGCAAACTCCATGCACACAGAGACGGGAATCGAGCCTGGCCGGGAATCGAAC
>JAOVVA010000037.1:18974940-19027212 GCA_028565275.1 Leiocassis micropogon
ACAAACATGCAAAAGAATAAGAAATCAGGAAGGGGGCAAATAGTTTTTCACACCACTGTATATATATATATATATATATATATATATATATAGTTTGTTTTTAAAGGAAATACATTTAAAAAATCTACAGAAAAGTATAGACTATAAAAATCAGTTTGTCCATGATGAGCATGCTGAGGGCAGCAGTGGTAAGGAAAAAAAAGAACTGCCTGAAATGACAACACTAAGAAACCTTGAAAGGAACTCATCCTCATTAAGGGTGGAGAATGACGCATGTGCAAATAAAAAAAGAATTTTAATCCTAAATACCGTGCAGTCCAATACAATATTCCGGGGCAAAGTCTAGGAAAGACATGTGCATACAACAGTAACAAGGTCAGGGGGAAATCTGAATCCATGAACAAACATGGCCAACAGCAGAACATTAAACTGCAACTCAAAGTTTTGCTAAGTGTGAGACTCATCTTCATGCACTTTCCTGCATGACTGCTGCATTTCACATAACATTGTGTGTTGCAGCATTCTCTTTTAGCCCCGGAGTGATCTTATCAACATCAAAAGTGATAGTGTTTTATATAAAACAGGGTAACAGGGTTTGCCTACCCTGAAAGAAATTGTTAAACATTCCATTTATTTGGAAAATATATCTGATAACACAAATATATTTTTATTTAAGGATAGTAATCACATAAAGTCATGTCATATATAGTTGTTTGACTCCATTTTAAAGCCTATTTTAATAATAACTGAAATCACCCAAACAGCCCTGATCAAAAGTTTACATATTCTTGAATGTTTGGCGTCATTATAAACACACAGGTTGACACACACAAATGGCTATTAAAGGGAAGTTTATAGCCAATAGTTAATTGAACTTTATAAAGTAGGAAAAGGATTTAAAATGGCCTACGGTGAAAACTCCACCATCGCCAGTAAAGCATGGGGTTGTAAAGCATGGTGGTGGATCTCTTATGTTTTGGGGCTGTGTGAGCTCCAGTGCCACAGCTGAAGTCCTATTTTGCCTTTTTACTTATGTTTTCTTAAAAAAAATAGTACACATCTTGCAAATTCTCCCAAGGTAAACTTTTTTTAGTCTTGTTCATGAATACAGGACTATCATTTCTAATAACTTTACTTTATTAGAAATAGGAAAGTTGTTGAATTTTACTTTTTCACTTTATAATAATTTTTATGTCTTAGTACTGTATTTGTGCTCTTATTATTTTATTTCAGTAAATCCTTATATGAAACATACTAGTTAGAGAATATTATATGAACTTTGTATAAATAATGTACATTAAGTGTTTGGCGTATAGGGTGCTTTTAAAAATAAGTGAATTGGCATTATGCTAGACATTTAAAAAAGCAACAGACTTTAACTGGTTTAAGGTTACCTTCATATCTCATTGCTGCTGATCTAATAATAATGAGTTGAATGCTGTTCCATGCCACCTCTTGAACCCTAACCTGTTGCTTTTTCTTTCACATTCCTGTGACTGAGTTGTTACTACAGAATTGATAACCTATTAGAATAAATGTCTTAAAATACATTTGATATTAACCATATTATAATACTGATATAATAATATTAATCATTGGAACTAGTACCAGAGCTGCTGTTGTAGAAAAATAATCAACACCAATCAGATTTGAGAATTGAGTGATGCTGTGCTATTATTCGATTTGTATTCATTCCACGCCGTGTTTGTTTGTTCTGTTTACAGCTTGATCATATCTTCAGATCCGGGGTAATAAAAAAAGAATTCCTCAATTTTTTAGGAAATGCAAGAGACGAATGAAACTCACATGAAGTAAACCTTTTATTGATAAGCTCTCAGAGAAGACTTGCTTAAGTGTACGAATCCCTCAATACTGATTTGGTACATAATGACATCCATAATGAGTCTCTTCACAGTGGATAGAATCCATTTCTACGGTTTTGGGTTCTAGTACAGCAACTCTGCATTAAAAAAAGAAAATAACAAACCTAATCAAAGAAAACATCAAACCGGAGATCAATACTGTTTATCTGGAATATTGGAGTGCCACAGATCCTAGCGTCTTTATATCAGCTATAGGTTTCCACATTACAAGCCACTTTTTGTTAGAAATATAAAATGTGATATTATGAACAATATTCTACTGCATAAAGGAAAATCTATACACTGTACATAGAGATATTTCGAAAAAAGCAAGTTTCACAGTTTTAAACTTTATTTAAAGTATAAACAATTTTGAACACTTTACATAAATTATTTTTTGTCTAGGACTAATTTGCGTAAGCAACTCAAAATTAATATAAAAACTTAATGAACATTTCTTACATATTTTACAAAAGAAAATACTCTGTTTTCTTGGCTAAAAATGGTGACGTCTTCATGATTGTCATAGAGTACTAAGAATAATAAATACATAGATAAATGAATGAACATAAAATCAAAATAAATAATTTCTTACACTAGTTAATGTCATGATAGCATGAATGTTTCTTCCTTGCTTTTATTTTCTGATGTTTCTGTACAGAAGTGCCCCGGTGAGAATCTCACAAATCTACTGCAACTGAAATGTACAAAACTATCTTGTCTAAAACCCACCCGAAACATCAGCGTTACCCGACACACCACAGATATTACTCTAATCTTCCAGTGACGAAACGAAACTATGCTGGACATTGACCTTATGCAAATATAGCCATAATGTTTTCATTGTTTAAGAACAGAACAGAAACAATAAAACAAATGAATCAAACAAACAATTATCCTTTGTTGGAGTTCTGCTTTCTTGAAGGAACATAAAGCAGTTTGTGGATGGAGCTTGTTGCAGCTGCAGGTTGCAGTCCTGTTATTGAGAATATGAGGCCTGAGACTGATACGACTGATAATCCATCTTGTGGATGTTGCTCAGTTCCGGCGTTGGGACTAGGCCTCTGTAACAACTCGAGAGAACTGTCCTCTCCGCAATCCAGATTACACAGGATAGTATAGCACCGTCCGGCACCAACATCCTCTCAGAACCCAAAAAATATGGGTAAAAATAGCATTTCTTTTTTAAAAAGGGGATTTTTTTTATACTAACAGCCGATCTGTTTTATTTGCAGTGCACAAAAACAAAGAAAAGTTCTTGCAAATTATTTTTTGCCTATGGCAGTAACAATAATATTTTTTTAAAAGTCCCTGCAGCGTTCAGAGAGTTACCCCTTAAGTTTATTTATTCTCCGTGGGTAAAGGAGATATAGGTAAAAAGGGGAACTGGTTGAGACAAAGAGTGTTGCAGAGAAAGAGAGGATGAAGAATGCACAAGATAAGAACGCACTCATAGTTCTGTAGTTCTGTTACCTCTTGCCCATCTCGTTCTGTCTGAGGAACTGGATGTTGGTGCTGCTATCAGCCAGTTCAGGGTATTGCTCCACAGGTAGCACATAGTAACCATCATAGCCAGGAACTTTCCCAGTGGACAGCAGCTGCTGCCTCTCACCCTCGGTCCACAGGCGGCTCCCTTCCTTACCATCCCGTGTCCTCTGCTGCTCTCGCAGCCAGGCGCCCGCTAGCGCCCGCTGTCGAGCCAGCTCTAGGAGCCGGGCGCGCTCCTCATCCAGTGTGTCCTGCGCCGGGCCATAGCGCACGCTCAGGGACAGTGCTGTTGACCGCAGCTCTACAGTGACCCCACGTCGTGAGCGCCCACTCACAGTAATGTTGATACCTGCTCCCTCTAACACCCTGCGGCCGTTACTAAGGCCCAGCGCCAGCAGGTCCGCATCAGCCGAGCCGATCTTCACAAAGAAGTGGCAGTCATGACCATCCTGCACATAATGTGTACCCTCAAGGTAGACAGCATTGTTGAGAACTAGAGCCACCTTCCTGCTGTTGTCACTAGCCGTACTCGACGCACCTGTCACCACGCGACCCTCTTTCACAGCCAACATCACGCCCCGCCCAATGATAGACGGCACCGTGCCAAACCAGTGACCTGGTTTATCACGCCTGTTCTGTCGATCTTTATTGAGCAGCTGACCCTCTAAAGCCATGAAGGCCTGGTTGTGTCTCTCAGCCTCCTGCTGAACTCCAGACATCAGCTGCAGGAAAGACAACAAAGAGACAGATGGAGTTTAGCTGCAGCACTTTTAAAGATATGAATAATTCCCATGGACAAGAATTCCAAACAAATAAGGACAGTGGTTAGTTCAGTCAAATTAATATTCATATTAATTATGAGATATTATGAGATATATTTTACAGTATGGTTTCAATAATTAATAAAAGGGTGCTCACACATTAATTTATAAATCTTTTAAACTGATCTGTTAATTAATGTAATGAGAGAATTGGTGGTTATCTGTTATTGATGCAGTCAGCGTAGCTAACCATGGAAGTTTGACATGGAAGTACCTCAGGTTTATCTCATTACATTTCACAAAGCTGGAAATAATTAAACAGCATTTTTAACTCAGAAGTTATTATTAGAGTGATGGAATGTAATTGTCTTTATGAGTTTGTTTCACCTTGGCAGGTTTTTGAAGGCAAACAGTGGAATAACATATAGACTACTGATGCAGTGATGGCTCTACTGAAGTTCATTCATGCTTTAACTTGAAAACTCACCTGACCATTTTCATACTCCTGACTGGCTTGTAGCTCATATGGTGGATCCACAAAGTATAATGTGTGTTTAGGAAATCCAGGAATGATGTTACTGAGCTGGAAGCCAAACATCACCAACCAACTCTTCACATCTGCGCAAGAAATATAAAATCCTTGTGATTTTATTTCACAGAAACCCATTTTTTCCTCACTTAATACTGTATATTAAAGACGTAAGCTCATATTAAACAAGTCTCATTAAATTGTGTATTTTTATTTCATCCCCATCAATGGGTCTGTTCATCCTGACACTTACCTGTGACATAATTCTTCACATCCAGCATATCGCTGAGGGGATTATTGTTCTTGAACATGTACAAGTTAAATGGAGCCAGATCCTTGCTGATCTTCTGCCACATGGTATAATCAGGTGATGTCCATCTGGCAGCTAATACATCGTAGTCCCTCTGCGTGAAGTGCACTAGCTTTGTCAGTGAATCATAGAGGCCACCGTGGAATCCGATTACCAGCTGGAACTCAGGATTGGAGTCATGGTACACCTCACCGTAGGCTGTGTACTGCACCTGCTTGATCATCTGCCCGTTGCTGCTAAAGACGGCCAGTGGTGTTCCTGTGTTGTCCGAGGCGATATAGTACTCCTCACCGCTGCTCACCTCCATGGCGAACAGATGGCCTTGCAGGTCATAGTAGAGTGATGTGATTTCTGAGCTCGAGTGGTTGAACACATGTGTGACTCGCACCAGGTTGTTCAGGTCTGCATAGAAAAACTGCAGGTGCTGACCGAGGCTGTTCTTGGTGGAGACCCGTCGTCCGAGGCCATCGTAACGGTACTGCACACTCCATCCTCCTCCCACACGGCTGTAGGCTCTCACTAGCTGTCCTTTGGAGTTGTATTCAAAGATGTCCGAGCCTCTCTGGCTGAGAAATCCGTCCTCATCCAGCTTGTACTGCACATCGCCCAGACGCGTGATACGGTCACGCAGGTCGTAACGTAGCGGCATGAGACGGGCACTATTGCCAGGGTTCAGCAGGTGCAGATTGCCATTGAGGTCATAGCTGTAGCGCCACGTCGACCAGTCATTGACCTTGACCCCACTGAGCTGCCCATCACCATCATACTCATAGCGATATTGTGTGGTGTTGGCATATGGCCCAATCTTTAGCTCACGTTTGATCACGCGCCCCATGTTGTCATACTGAACCGTCATCCAGTACATAAGTGAGCGAAATATTTCATACTGCACCTCTTTTATGCGACCATGTGCATCAAAGTGTTTGCTGAGTGTCATTACGGCCGTGGTGATGATCTGATTGATGTCATAATAAATGACTCCGAACTTCCCGAAATGCTCTACCTTGCCAGAAATCTCGTCGTAGCGGTACAGGTCCACAGGAAGTGGCGTCTCACTGATGACTGGCTTCATGCTTGCTATGCGGAAACTGTTGTCGTGGTAGGTGTAGTCAAAGCGGGCATTCACCATGCCTTCTTCAGAGAAGCGGTAGATCTGTTTGTCCACTAGAGGCCCCATCTTACGATATCTTATAGTGCAAGAGAAGCCCCCGCTCTGCAGACTGACCATCTTGAGTACACCAGATGTTTCATCGTAGCCAAAAGTGACAGCTGTGCTGTCATACAGAATCTCAGAGAGCTTGGCCAGTTTGCCATATTTGTAAAGGACACGGCGTCCCGTACCCAGGAAGTAAGTGGCCTGAGGGCGACCATCTTCGCTGAAGTCATAGATGATGGACGCGTTGCTTTCAGGGGGGTTATAAGTGTTTCGAATATAGCCAATGGAGACATGGGTAAACATTGTGTGCCGGGCAACGCTAGGCATGGTGACCACAGTGATACGATCGGAAGGATCAAACTCAAAGATGTACTGCCTCTGACTCTGCAGGAGGAGCACCATGGACTATATAAAAAAAAAAAAAGCATGAGATGGTTATCTTTATTACAATTATTGATCATATAAATAATAAAAAATCTCATAACAGTAAAGCAACAATTAGTAATAGCATACTGATCTACTATATAATTCTATACAAACAGTAGCACTATATACAGTAGTAGCACTAAGCAATATGCTAATATTGAGGTGATCTGAACTAAAAGTGATTTAAAATGACAAGCTTGAGCAGCTACAGAAGCACTCACCTTGTCGAGGTAGCTGTAGCTCCACACCTTGCCGTCAACAAATGTACGAGAAACGATGCGTCCTTGCTGGTCAAACTCTGTCCTCTCACTCATACTGCCGCGGTGCAAGCCCACCAGCCGTCCTGTGGAAGAGTAGGACACGTTTACCACAGCAAGGCTGCTACTGGGCTGCCAAATAGCAGGTCTCCCCTGAGCATCATAAGTGATCCTTAGTGTGAACTTCCTGTGGTCATCATAAATCTTCTCAGTCCGTGTGTTTCTGTCAAAATCGATGGAGAGCAGGTTGCGTCCATGGGCCTGAAAAAAGAGACAGTTTGTTTAATTTCCATGAAGGAATTTTGTTGATGCTGACACAGGCCTCTGCATATACAGTAGCTGTCCACATTAATTGAAAAGGTTTGACGAAATCCAGACACTGCATTAGATTTACTCACCCTCAGTTTCCTGCCAAAAACCGTGACCCTGCCCTTGGACAGCTCCTTGCGCAGTCGCCACTCTATGGAGTTAAGTCCGTTGTCGGTGGGCAGGGTGATGTTTCTGCGGCCGACAGTGGGGCTCACTGACCCGGCCAAGATGTGAGGTTCTGTGTGGTAGCTGATACCCATCCCATTAGCATAGACCACTCTTAGTGTGCCATTGTTACACAGCTGGTAGCTGTTCCGTACTTGATCTGCATAATTATTACAATATATTAAAAAATAAGAATTAGACTGGCTATTAGAAATGCTATTCTGCACTTGAAATGCATTCATTAGACCAACAGACTGAATGTTTTATAAATATGCTGATTTTTGCTGATCTGTTATACTAAGTTATACAGTAAATTAAGAGGTGGAAGCAAGGTTTTAATGAGAAATCTGTCTGAACAGATGTCGAGCGGGAAACATCTGGAGATTTAATGATTCTCAACTTCAGGTAGCTGAAAGTTCTTCTCTTTCACTGCCCTCCTGGGCTGACTTCTTAATTAAACTAGTACAGTTTCCCTCTTCAGACCCCTAGAATATACACTAATGGTATTACTTTAGGCTCTGTCTCATCTGGTGTATGGGTCAGGGAAAAGAGGCTAAATTGCTCCTACTTTCTATATGAATATATCATAGCTGTTCCAGTCTGTTCTACTGTATCTATCAATCTATCAATCTATATATCTATCTATCTCATTGGTTTGGCGGTTAAGGGGATAGAAAGAATTTAGGCAAAGACATAGGAGACAGAGGGCTATTATGTTAATTGAGATGTACCAAGATTGCATGTCACTGCAGAAATAAAGAAAAAAGGTTTTATGCATTCACTACTATGTGGAAAGGTTTGCTGTAGAATACTACATTGATGTAGAATACTGTTTTATATACAACAGTCAGCCATAACATTGAAAGCACTGATACGTTGAGTGAATAACATTGATTATCTCCTTATATTGACACCTGTCAAGGGGTGGGATATATTAGGCAGAAAGTGAATAGTCAGTTCTCAAAGTTGAGTTGTCAAGCACAGGGATCTGAGAGACTTTAACAAGGGCCACATTGTGATGGATAAATAGCTGGGTTAGAGCGTCAACAAAACGGCGGGTCTTCTAAGGTGTTCCTGGTATGCAGTGTTTAGTGCCTACAGCACCAAAAGTACTCCAAGGAAGGACAACCGGTGAACTGTTGACAGTCATGGGTATCAAAGGCTCATTAATCCACATGGGAAGCAAAGGGCCAATCCAACAAAAGAGCTACTGTAGCTCAATTTGCCAAATAATATATTTCTGGCTATGATAGGAATGTGTCAGAACCCACTGTGAATGTGCGAGTACACATGCTGACCTGTCCACTGATGAAAGCTCCTATAATGGGTACATGAATATCAGAACTGGACAATGGAGCAGTGGAAGAAGGTGGCCTGGTTTGAAAGATCATGTTTGCTTTTACATGCACCTTTGGAAGAAGGCATGCTGGCGAAGACAGTGTGATGCTCTGGGCAAGGTTTTGCTGAAAGAACCTTGGGTCCTGGGATTACACACTGCAAAGTCATTTAGGAATGGTTTGAGGAACATGACCAGGAGCTCAAGGTTTTGACTTGCCCTCCGGATTCCCCAGATCTCAATCTGAGCATCTGTGTTATTTGGTGGATTAAAAACTCTGATCGATGGAAGCCCCACCTCGCAACTTTTAGGACTTAAAGGATCTGCTGCTAACACCTTGGTGCCAGATATGAAAGCAGACCTTCAGAGGACTTGTGTAGTCCATGCCTTAATGATTCAGAGTTGTTTTAGCGACACAAGAGGGACCTACACAATATTAGGCAGGTGATTTTTATTGTTATGGCTGACTGATGTACATTTATTATAAAAAATTTACTGTAGAAAATGAATACCTCAAATTCGGAAATTTGCAAAGAATCTGGAATATTAACAATACATTAACATTTAAATTTAAGATACAGCTTGTACATAAAACCTTAAAGTATGGTCTCTCACGCATTTGATAATAGTTCATAGTACACACACACCTTGCACTACAGTGTAGGATGCCTCTACTGATGAAAGATTGGTAATGACGGTGATGTCATCATCTCTGTTTGAACTCTCGATGTCAATGTTGATGGATTTCTCGATCTCTCTGTGTAGGCTTGTCACCATTCCGGTCGGATAGGTCATATTAGTAAGCCTCCCCTCGCTGTCATACCTGCAGGCATGACATGAAGTTCACAAAACTAAACTTCACAAACAACAATTCTGAAATAAACAGTGGAACCACAATCAAAGTTCTGTGATTTCTATGACTCTAAGAGCGCCTCAGCAGGCTGTTTCTCATAGAAATGCATCATTGCATCATTTGGGTCTGACGGATTTTTATCATCAGAAGCACTGTGTGAGTGTGACTACTCTGTCACATGAAAGCAGGCATCTGTTGCTCTCATGAGAACTTGTAGGGTAATATCGGAGATCAAAAGATTAAAAGGCATATCATATGGCGAGGAACCTTTATTGTCTGGCATATCCCTTGCTTGCTCTCGCACTTTCTTTCTTTCCATCTTTGTTTGGAATTCTATGGGGACCGTGTTTAGAGCCTATCACAGATCTGTTCCAGACTAAATGACGTCTGTTTCAATGGAGTGCACTGGAGGGAACTGGATCCCCGGTTCCCATATTTAAATGTTTTTTTTCTTATTTGTAGGTATTTTTAGGCAGGTGCAATTGCATAGTCCGACAGCAGATGGAAGCAATGATTCACATAATTCCCACTATGTAAGGTTATGATGCTGAATACAAATATTTACACATCCTGATTTCCCACAGTCATAGGGGAATAGATACGTCATGCAAGCCTCCACAAACCTCTTTTATTCAGAGGAAATGGAATCTGAACCTTATTAAAATGCTTCTTGTGCGTTTCTAAACACAATACCGAAAAGAAGATTTAAACTAAATGACTCTGCAAAGTCTGACACACACAGATACACAGACACACATACACTTACTCATAAAATGTGGTCCAGCCTGTCTCGTCAGCCTTGCTGGCCAGCAGGCCTGTGCTGCCCTTGTAGCTGAGCTGTACAATCTCCTGATCAGCAGTGGAGATGGAGCGCAGGCTGCCTCCTATATCCAACCCCAGATTTAACACCTTGTTGTCAGGCAGTAGGTGGAGTCTAACCGTGCTTGCTCCACCCAGGCCACCACCCTCTCTGCGCACTAGCACAGTGTTGTTACAGTTATCCACGACAGCAGCAAGCTCTCCCTCAAGCGTGTAGCTGAAATTGTAGAGACTCATTCCACTGACCAGACTGATGGTATGCAGGTGGAGTCCTTCCTCACTGAACACATAGAGCTCCTGTTCTCTTGGTGATGCCACCTCATATTGGCCCACTGCATTCGGGCCTGGGCGGTTGGGATGCACAGCTCGAATGCGGATGTTGTTGAGGTCAGCAATGTAGAGTGTGCCGTCAGGAGCTATCGCTAGTGAGGTGGGGGCATTGAGGTTGGCATCAGTGGCGTAGCCTTCATCGCCAGCAAAGCAGTTGCAGTTGACATCGTTCTTGCAGTCACACTCGGAGGTGGCACCAGCCAGCAATGAGATCTCCCCGTTAGCACTGACCTGCCGTACACGGTTGATTTTTTTCTCATCGCTCTCAGCGATGTAAAGCACGCCGGAATGGGAGACAGCAATGGCAGTGGCACTCTCTAGTGCTGAGTGGATAGCCAGCCTGCTGAGGGAATAGTCGATGCCTGGAACCTGGCAGTGCATGGGCCGCCCAGCCACAATGCTTACCTGATGGTTTTCAGTGATGCGAAGTATTACATTGTTTTCTAAAACGTACAAGGAATTGTCCATGGGGTTGACTGCTAGGTCAGTGGGCCATTCCAAACGCACCTAAAACAGAGCAGCAATCATAATACGAATGCCAAATACCTATTCCCAAACATTTTTCTGTTTTCTCAACTTGCTAATAGCCTACCAATTACAATTCATAGCACGTCTTGTACATCAGCTTCTATAGAGCTGCTTACTGATCAGCTTAAAGTGTGTTGCGTTTTTAAGGTCAGACAGCTTGATATGCTGGAGCCTGTTCACTCCTTAAAAGCCTAGGCAAGAAAAAAGCACTACTCTTCTACTTTGAGGATTTGTGTGATCCCCTGCGCATGCAAGGATTAGTTCTGTTGGCGCACCTGGCTGACGTCCATGCTGGTGTCACAGCTGAGGGGCCGTACAGCAGTGAGATCATTAGCTCCCAGCAGTGTGGAGATGATCCCATTCTGGTCCACCTTCCTGATCATGGTGGCATCTACAAAGTACATCAGCCCATTTTTGTCGACTGCAATACCTAAGACAGAATGAGTAAAGAAAAAAATAGTCTGTCAAGGATTCTTTTTTTTTTTTTTTATGTGAAATCAGGATGTTTTAAATGTCAGACCCTCCTATCCCATTTCCTTTTCAGTAAAGAATATACATCCTTCGAATCTGACCTTAATCTGAGCACGTTAGTTCATGTATAGGAGCAAAGGTAAAACAGACCAAAATAGCTTTCAGAGACAACGAGACAACAAGTCGCAGAACCTGTGTGGGTGTCTTACATACAGAAGACAAAGCTGCTTTTCAGAAGCGCTGTGACTGAACTTAGAAGCAGAAAGACAGGAAGACAACCCAAAAGAGAGCAAATGCAGGGCACAGTAGATGCAAGAGTGCCTCTGCTGATGCTTCGCTGCTCACAGTCATCAGGGAGTTAGGAATCAGGCCTCTGTAGTCTGCTACCCTCTTGATTCATGATTTCATGTCAAGGATGAAAAATGTGACAGTGTGACATTTCTGACAGTATGGTGTCAAGTTTCCTTTCCTTTCTTTTCTTTACAATTCATCACAGGATTTCACTATACAGTAAGGGCCGTATTCAACACAAGTCAACAACATACACTCACTAAATATGTTAATATTTAAACAGGGGAAATTCTCCCATTCAGTTAACCAGTGCGCAGTTTAGGACTCCATGGTTGCCAGATTTTTCCTGTTAAGAGCTTTTTGGACAACAGATTTTATTGGTTGTGTCTAGCATACACGCATTTCAGGACAAGCATTACAAAATGTGAACTGAAAAAACAGACTTCATTATTTCTTGTGCTGTCAACTGTAACATGATGTGCCAAGCGAGAGACAATAAACATGCAATTTTATAGTACATTATACAAATAAAACGAAAGCAATGATTCAAATAAACAGCTAATAATTTGACATATTGTTTAATATATTAAGGCTGATTGCCACAATCAAGACAAGAAAAAATTATTTGTGATTCATGCATTCACAACAGTTTTTCACATCACGTTAATAGACTACAAGACACAATTGATAATTAACAGCAATTGATACAGGAAATTCACATTTCTTTACTTAAAGTAATTTTATTAATATATTTAACTAATGGTTATTTTGCACATGTTGTGGTGCATTATGTTGCATAATGTAATATTGATTTTTACCCATGTTTTTATATAATTTTTTTTTAAAATTCAGTATCTTTCCACTTTATGCTGTGATGTATTAATAAAAACTTCCCAAAAATACCATAATTTGTACCAATAAATATTACAGTAATGCATATTACGGTATGCATAATAATTTTTTATAAGTAACCATGATGAGTATCCTGGTTTACTGCACTTTCTTCTATAAAACATTTATTTACAGGGCTCAGCACCAGTAAAGAAGTTTACAGCCCAAGCCAGCAGGAACACCAATTTATTCTAGGAAGACTATAAGACTGCACTGGCTGTTAACTCCCAACAGCAAGCCTAAAAATGAATTAAAAGCCTAAAGCTGAATAGTTCATTTCACTGAACTAGGACTGTTTTACATGTTATTATCATCGACTACATATTCGAATTGCCCTAGTTATTGTTTGTTTCTTTCCTTTTTACCTTTTGGGCTCATAAGTGTTGCTTCCACAGCTTTTCCTCCATCACCACAGCGCTCATCAAAAGGTAGACACTGCTCTCCTGTTCCTGCTACCACCTCAGAATTGTCAGCCAGAAGCCGACCCCCGGTCAGCGAACGCACTCTGTAAATCCTTCGAGAGTTTGTGTCTGAGATGAACAGAGCCCCTGTAACTGGGTCTACAGCCAGGAAATACTTATGTGTTGGGTTGTTGCTACAGGAAATGATGACAAGAGGGTCAACACCGGAATTAGTTTTTATTTTTAGATTATTATAAGAATTAAGTTAGAGGTAAAAG
Organism: Leiocassis micropogon; assembly: GCA_028565275.1. Lineage (NCBI taxonomy): Eukaryota > Metazoa > Chordata > Actinopteri > Siluriformes > Bagridae > Leiocassis > Leiocassis micropogon. Next base: position 18,988,402 of record JAOVVA010000037.1, read on the forward strand.
TTACTCACCTGTGTCGAAAATCCTTATTTCTTCGGGGAAGAAAAAGAAAAATATGCATGTAAAACTATGGTAATTACAAGTATATGCAAGATATATATATATATAAAATGCATGAAATGTATCCTTATGCAAGAAATATATCCTTTTGGCATACCTGAGTTCTAGCACACGAGTAGTATTGAGAGATGGATACACCCTGCGCACAAAATTCAGGTCACCCACGTACAGGCTGCCATCAATACCCGCTGCCAGTGCGACTGGTGCCAACAGTTTATTCCCATCTGCCAATCCGTTACAGCTCGGACACGAGATACTCCGCCGACGCCCATTGCCCATAATGCTGGTGATGACTGGGGGCTGTTGGCAAACAAAGACGTTCTCCCCACAGCCTTTATGTAGAATCCCTGGAATGTAAAAGAAATCAGAATGTGCAAGGATTTCACAGTAAAAAAGAAAAAACTTTTAAAAGGTCAGTTTCAATAAAAGCAGTTTATAGGTTGCATTTTATAAGCTTTGTGTTTTCACTGCTGCAAGCCAGATTGTGAAGACTGGCGCATATTGGGTTATTGATTGACTTAACATCACTCTGTACAAAAAGCACCTATTTGAGCAATGCCATTCACCGTCAGCAATAAATCCATTCTTATACTGACAGAATTTAAAACACGTCCAATTATTTAACAGGTTAATTCATAGACCTAACCACTACTACCAGAGATGTTAAAAATAATGGAAAATGCAGGTTTATGATGTAGAAATGATTAAATACGGATAGAGGATTTGCTAGAAAGAAGACTATACCGCTGCGCAGGTTTAGGATGTGGTGCTTGTTCAGAGACCATCCTCCAAGGTTAGAGGGCTCAAGTTCATAGCCCTGCAACACAGCTGTCCTCTTCTCCCATAACACTAGACTAGGACATGTCTCATACTCATAACCCACAGAGACTGCAATGAGAATATATGGAGAGAGGAAGAGAGAGGGTGAGGGAGAGTGAAAAGGGGAAAGCAACACAGACAGTACATGTCACTCAAAAGACGTTAAAACCACATTTAATTGATTAAGTGTCAAGGCCCACATTAAAGATGAATCATTTGAAAATGAAGCTAGCTGAAAGAGAGGGAGGATAGATAAATCCTACATTTTCAAATCTGAAGGATGTGAACTAAAATCATTTATTTCATTTAACCATGTAAAAAGTCTTGGAGAGAATAATTTTTCCCCAAGAGAGACCCGGCCAAGAACGCAACATAAAAGGTATCAAGAAGCAAACAGACAAAACAATGAACATTTCAAACAGACAAAAACATCATCTTATCTGACAGATAATAGTAGGTGAGCCAGCTAATCCTATTCCAAAAGCTTTACAGTTCTTATAACCTGTATCACAATCAGACAGTAAGGATGATGGATCTGTATATAACACACAGTCTTCTTACATCCTTACGATACTCTAATAATCATGAACCCACAGACGTGGCTTTCTCTACTTCCTCTGGTTCAATTTTGGAAGTAGCAGGTGCATCCTTAGCATGTTAGGGATGGGTAAAAACATTAACAGGAAAATAAGTTTTGATTTCATACATTTAAAATCAAATTTTCTACTTAAAAGCCCATTTATTAGTGTGAAATAAGAATTAGGCTTTCAGCACCTACTCCAGCTCTTCAGCTCCTCCATTGCAGTAGTTCTTGCTTTTAGTTGAAGTGATTATAATAAACTAATAATATCGCTGTTGGTGCCGCGATAATGCCTCTAATGCAGAAGACAGCTCACAGTCTACCTCACTCTGGCTCACAATGGACCTTTAGTATTCACTTGCATTCACATGTATCTCCTGCTGTACCGAATGTTCTTTTACATGACTGATTGTTCTCACACAATTGATCTGAATTCTGACACATCACACTTTGAAACAACTTCAAAAACATTTTTTTGGTTTTGTTTTTCTCACATGGAAGAGAAAACACATTCCTGTCGTCGTGTTGCTGTGTTGAGTGAGTTTATGATTGTGCCTGGTTCCTGGCATGGTCATGTGAAGAAGCACATGGAAAAATACAGAAAGAAAATAGTTCTTATCTAATTAGTTGTACAACTATTATACTATATAATAGTATATATTATACTATTATCAGAATGCATCCATACGTATAGATGTGCCAGGATCAGATTCGATCCACCCATCCCTGATGAAAAACCTGCCTGCACACATTTCTAACAATGACATGCTGGACACAACTGCAGAATTTTACATACATTAGTATGAATCCATTGCAAAAGAGACACATTTCTGCACTTGAATTTGCCAACATTTGGAATGCAGCTACACTGAGGTGAGGAGAGAGGCAGAGTAAATAGAGCCGAGAAGATAAACGGGGTGGAGTCGCTATCACACTGTTTGCACACACCAAATCAGTGACAGAGTGCGATGCTCAGCAATTTCCTCACAGCACGGATACCTGAAGCCATTTCCCCAAAGTCAGTGCTGACAAAGGCTATACGTAGAGCACTCTTCTATATCACACTGAGTTTTTGGCTTATTTGGAAGTAACCTTTGTATAAGCCCTTCTTACATAATGAATTTGAACCCGATGTTTTACTCACCCACTGCCTCAGAAAGGCCATAGACTCGCTGGCCATAAGCATCTGTCTTATCCCAGATGAAGGTGTAGGCAAGGTTAGGCGAGGCATGGAACCACTTTTGGAAAAGATGACCTTCCACAGCCACCATCAGGTGCACCTTGATCAGGCTGAGTGGCACCACTGCTGGGGTCATGGTGATCTTCAGGAGAGAGCGGTAGCCGGCTGCCCGCGAGCTCAAGTGACACAGTTTTAGATTAGTGCCTGGTATCTCAATCAGTTCATGAAGAACCTGAAGAACATAAAGAACAAAAGATTAGCAGTTAATAGAAATTGGTGGAAGAATTTCTCCCTTAGGGATAATGAAAAAATAGATTAAGCTCAGCAAAAAGGTAAAAAAAAACATGATGAAATAAAAAACAAGATAGGATACCGAGAATGAAACTAGAAAGAAAAAACATTTTCTTTGAAACTCTCCTCGGTTTTAATCAGGTTCAGAAGTAGTTCATATATGCAAAACATTATGCTAGTTAAAATGAAATAACTGTACACTGCAGTCTCTGCAATGTTTACTCAAAAGAAGACTGGTTAATTGACGTGCAATGTAATGTTCGGAAAAAGTAAAGAGATTTGACAGAGAAGGGCTCGGCAGTGTATAAAAAAAATAGAAGCCTTTATTCAATAACTTTGGCCAAAAAACAGACCATGACACAGAACATTTTATGAGACCTTGTTCTGACCTGAGTCTCAGGGATAATGGATCTTTCTCCAGGTCGAGAGCTAAAGAACGAGGACAGGGGTGAAGCCACCACAACTGGATCTGGCCTCACGAAACCGCTAAGGTCGCAGCCTGGGATTGTGTTCTCCTCTGTTTTCATCATGAGTGTGTCCATGGCATAGAAGCTGTTCCACGGTAACCACACTGTGCGCTCTTGGCTCAGAAATGGCGCGCGCTCGAAATGCAGTGTGAGAGAAGCGCCTCCATTCGCGATGAGGTCAAAGCTGCGGGAAAGAGCCGAGAAAAGGAAAGCATGGAGGAAGAGGAAAATCATAATTATTTCTGCTGTACGCATTATTGATGGCACTATTATACTCTAAATGGTTTTACAAGTCAAAACAGCAGTTTTCTGGGGGGAATAATTAATTTCATTGATAAATTACAGCCATTTCAACAGAAAAGCTCGGGGTTTACAAGACTTTAAATTAACATAATAAACATTTGCTTCGTATTTGTTTTTAATGCAGTGGTATACATCAACAGCACTTGAAGCTGTGATAAACAGCAGTGTAGTAGGATTTAACAGTGTCATGAGGAAGTTCAACTCCTAAATATAAAGGACTGAGAGGAATGTATTAAAGCCAGTTTGAAGGCTTTGAAGTGACTCACGTTCCATCCTGCCGTGTAAGGGTATATCCATAGTGAGGGTACTTAACGAAGGACACGTTTACCCCCACCAGGGGCGTTCCATCTGTAGTCAGAACCTGGCCTCTTATCAGGGATGCCAGACTAAAAAAAGACATTTAACTCATGGCCATTCTTAAACAAGTTTCAACAAAGCAAGAAAAAAATAATATATATAAGTCTCTATCCATGGCTCGAAATCATGACATAGATGCCCTACTTCAACTAGGGCAAGAACCTGATGCTGTACCTGGCATTGAAAGGGTTTTCTCCCTGAATGATGTGAGTGCTATCCCGGCCGACCAACATGTTGACACGCTCATAGAAGGAGCGAACCTTCTGGACAGGTAACTGGCTCTGCTGAATCACTTGCAGTGGGTCTCGAGAGCCACGACACAAAGGGCTGTTTTGACATGGGCTCTGGATACAGCAATCCGGGTCCATGCAGTCCGTCAGACCGTCTACAGAAGAGAAATTACCCACTGTCACAGGTAATATGATCATTTCATTTGTTCCTTGCTTTCGTTTGACCTTCGTTTCAAAATATTAAACTAATGTTTTCTTTTCTCCTTCCAAAAATCTAATCCAAAATCAATAGTACTAAGCTGTTTTTTTTTGACACTCAGTTACTGTAGCTTTATATTTGTCTGAATAGCACAAAAGCACAAGCCGATTCTAAAGCCGAATTATTTTCTGTTACTGTGGCTGAATGTAAAAGGCAAAAGTGAGAGAAAAAGGGCGAGATAAAGGTGAATACAGAAGGTGGGCCCCAGAAAAAGGCACCTTGGGTCAGAGAAAACATTTATCTCTTTAACTGCATCCCACTGAGACGAACTGTCCACTCAAAGTCACTCTGACCCTTGAGTGGGAAGACTTTCAAGGCCACCATAATACACACGGAGATAACACTGCACTAGACCACAACCTGGCCAATCTGTAACTTTATGCAATTTCTCTAATCAAAATGTAGACATTACTGACCATGTTCAGGGCATCTAAGCGCAACAGTTGTATAGTGAAATAAAAAGAATTAAAAATGAAAGTCACATTCCACACTGCCACACTGACATAACCCACAGAATGACTGATGCAATGCAGGTCAAGCTCATAAAAAATACAAACAGACTGTCAAACTAGAACTAGAAAAGAATTTAAAATTGGAAAACATCTGAACAAAAAATCTGAATATCAGCTAATAGGGATAAAATGAGGCTATATGTTTATCTTGTGGCCACTAAAGTAACCAGTTACATTACAGCGTTACTTTCTGATAAAAGTAACTAGTTCGAGTACTTTTCCATTGCAGAAAATGAAAACTTCTTTGTGATTCCTCATGCATGTTGTTTTAGTCAAGACCTTAATAATTATTCTCCCATCATCACTCAGCGAAGTTTGGTCCATAATCTGTTAACTACTAATAGCAGGAATAACACTGAGGGGCAGGTTATCGGGGGCGGGGCTTGTAGGACAAGTTTCACATACACACTAACGGATTGGGAATGACTGCTGTCTTGCTCACGGATTACATAAATTCTCTAAATAACGGATTACATTTTTGAAAAAGTAACTAAATAACTGAGTACTAACAGTAAATGGCGGACCTAACGCGTCAGATTACTTGTTACATCAAAAAAGGTAATCCAAGTACTCTAACGCGTTACACCAAACACTTGTGGTCACCCATGCCCTCGGAAACTAAAAGCCAGCCTGTCCAGTCCGATGCCACAGAAAAGCCAATGAAGCACAAACTTTGTAACGCGTTATACCCAACACTGTTTATAATACATTTTTATGTTGCACTTTTATAGTCACCACTTCTCTATTAAGAAGTTTGTAATTCCTTTCAGCAGGTGCAGGTTTATAGGAAGGAATGAAGCAGGGTAGAGAATCTAGATGCTGACCCTTTCTTCAAAAGCATCCACTTTAAACCAAGAAAGGTGTTAGGTCTTGGTGCTGCATAATGCAGACCGCGGTGAATGCTCGCTTGAGAGTTTTTTTGGATCCGCTCCATACAATCAAGGTGAAGGGGCAAGTATGACACATTAATACAACCAATTCTAATATAACATTGCTAAAAGTTGAAAGCTTGAAACCTTTGGGGATTATGTGAAATTTGTCATTCTGTGACAGCACGTTAGAGTTATCCATCTCTCCTGGAATTCAGGGTACATGGAGCTTGCACTTTTCAGGATCCACAAACAAATTATTTTTCCAGTAGCCTCTGCAGCACTCTCTTGACATGGAGAATGTGATCTTCTCTGGAATACATTCAAATATGGTGTATTTAAATAATGTGCAAAACACACTGCCTGGCCAAAATAAAAATCGCACACTTTTAAGATTCTAGGCATTCAGTCACTTTTAGCTTTGATTACAGCACAAAAAGTGGTGATCAGCTCATGTGTGAAAACTCACGCTCCCAGAAACACCCCTTTCACAGTTTTAATCCTGAAATATGCCTGTGCCATCAGGGCAGAAAAACTCCACTGACCTGATAACCTGGTCATTCAGTACAATCAGGTCATCTGCTGACTTCATTTTATTGCCACACAACATTGCTGAGCCTAGACCTGACCAACTACGTCTGTTTTTACAGTGTTTATATTTTGATATTCATTTCATACTTTTGCATATTTTTCATATTCTGGCTTAATTCTATGTTGATATACAGTATATCCTTTTTTATATACCTATTCTTTTTATCCCCATATTTCTTTTTTACTATTTCTATTCTATTTTTATGCTTATTTTCTACTTTTTTAGCGGCATTCATTAGGGGAACAGCAAAGGAAGAATTTCATTGTGCCGGGGGGAACATGTTTCTTTACTATGCATATGACAATAAAACTTGAAACTTGAAGCTACACCAGATCATAACACTGCCTCCAGAGGCTTGTATGGTGGGTACTATGCATGATGGTACATCGCTTTACAAGCTTCCCTTCGTACCCAGAGTAGATTTTTTATTTTTTTTTTACCATGCAGCTGTAAGTGTTAAACACTCTCCATGCTTCTGATCACATTTCTTCCACAAAGCAGACTTTTTTTTTTTTGGCCAGGCAGTGTATCTTTGAGGATGACATTTATGAATGCATGAATTTTGGAAGAAATTCTGACTGAGCCTTATAAATATTGATAGTCATTTACAAAGTGTTACTAAAAAGCCTCTTCCATTCTCCTCCTTGGGTATGTTAACCAGAAGATAGCGACTTCTAGGTCTAGGCTAAATGTCTTAATTTGTTCTGTCAGATTGTGCTGTCTTCGCGTTGTTGGACATCTCAGTGGGACTTGAATAGGGGCATACTTTCTTTTTTTGGAGCATTTTATCAAGATTAATGGCAAAGTTAATGAGAAAGTGAAAAAACAAGTGCCTGTCTCTACATGCTACTTCAGTGACTACATCTCCTCTGAGCCCTTGACAAAAAGTGATGAGGAGAGCTGGGTTATATCCCACCACCTGCAGCCAGTGTTCTAAACTCCAAAGTCAACTCTGCCACTGTGTGCTGTCCCTGCTTGCAGGTTAATAGGTACGCCCACCTGCCTCTTTGCCCTTGGGATATGATTGAAGACTTTGCAAAATAAGTTAACAAAATGATTATGCGAGCACTGACAGCTCGCCATGATTCTTTGTAACCTCCTGCATCCATTCTTGCAGTGAAGTCATCTGTCAGACAAGTGCATGCGAGCAATACATGCTTTTCCACTTGCTGGGAATCACAGTAGTTTAATTTGACTACATAGTGAAAAGACGAAGCTGCCACACACATCTGCCATCATCCAGGCATGTCTAATTCCAGTAGCAGTGCTTACAGTAAAAAAAAAAAAATGCTGTGTAGACAATCTGTTTATTTTTAATAAAGTATTTACTGTATTATTGTAAAAATAACTTTTGAACAAATATTTTGTAACAGTGAATGTCAGCTTTGCTGGCTTGTTTAGTGTTGTCTGACCTCCTTCATTGTCTTTGTTGTCTGCGCAGGATGTTTCCATAGCGACGTTGCACCCAGTGCCCCTCCAGCCTGTCTTGCACTCACAGTGCCAGCTGTTCTGTCCCATGGTGCACTGCCCATTCCCATTGCACAGGTTAGGACAGCCGTCTGCAAAAGAGAAGAGTTGGGGCATAGGGAAAAGGAGAGGGTGCAGGGACAAAGGGTACAGTTGGAGTAAAAGTAAAATAAGCCAGAAAATGTGAAAAGTTAAATTGGTTAACATTGCTCAACATGTTCTATAGTGCCTAAGGGCATGCAGTAACATGCACACTCACACACATGCAATGTAGACATAAACACACTTGCAGCACTCCCTTGAGTTCTTGTTGAAATGGGAATATTTGATAAGAACACATATAGTAGTTCCCAGTTGGTTAATTTGGGCCAGATGATTTGATTCCCTTGGCTTGCGCACACAGCTCTCCGTGTGCGAATGTGATTAGGAGAAGCTAGAGACAGATCAGATCAGATTAGAAGTCTTGTGTGTATCTAGGTGAGAGTGTGCATGGGTGAACTTGAGATAGTAGGCAGACTTAGCAAGAGAGATGAGTGGAAGCAAGGTGACAGAGTAGGTGAGAGCCTTGGGTTGTGTGATGAGCTACATGGAAGAGTGGGAATAAATTTGTGTGAGTGATTTTTGTCAAATGTATGCCAGAGGCTGAGATATGCCTTAGAATTAACTTTGGAGTTCCTACTTAATAACTTCATGAAGCATTTATAATATATGCCGTATATATTTATAACTGCCTAACATTTGAAACTGCATATAGTGTTTTCATAATGTGAGAAAATATGCATTTTTTATGTGGAAAGTTTATAAATATGTAAAAAAAATTATGAAGATATTTTCTTTATAGAGCAAGATTTGGAAATGTTTAATATTAAAGTGAAAACAATCCTGCCACGTTATGTGTGAAATCGCTGCATGTACTGTCTGGGATGAGCAGCTGAGCAAACTGTACCATGAAAAGGCTAAACCTGCTACTGCTGCTTTTTAAAGACTTAATCAAGCACCTTGGAGTTGTGACGGGTAATTTGGTAATTTAAACAATAAATATTTTTAAAAATATGTAGTGACAGGATTAATTCTAGAAACCAGGCCTGACTAATTATATTCTAACACCAAAAATTTTAAGTGTGGAGGAAACTGACGCTCAGTTCGTATTACTGTAAGAGGATTATCACGTATGTCAGTGTGAGTTCAGCCATGCTTAGGCCAAAAGCTCAAAGATTAACCTTAAATAGTTAACAGCTTAGCATGTCGGTGACTTCGCTGTTGATCACCATGTTGATATGGCCTTTTAGAGTAGACCAGAATCTTTTATCATATGGTCATTAGTTCTGCCTGATTTGGCACAGGTGACATTTCAATGGATTTGTGGTTAGGGAGGACGTCATGGGCAAAAGAGCATGAAAAACCTTGAATGCACTAAGGCCCATTTACCCTTCATGAATCAAATGCAATACAGCTTTAATTAATACAATTTTCGAGATCTGAGGTCTTTGAGATGCCACATTAATAGCCCACTATGCATTGATTGTCACACAATATTGAGTTGAGAGAAAAGTCACTTAGAAATGATTGCTTCTTAAATTAAGTTGCCATTTTAGACAGCCAAATACTTATGAAGCGCCAAGACAGCAGAATCTATAGTAGCCATTGATCTTTTTCGTTGGGCAGGACTGAGAACAGCCCCGCTTTTATGCCAAAGGCCAGTCAATTCTCCCCACAGTACCTAGAATAAAGTGGGGCTTCACAAGGTATTAAGACACCAAGCTAAAGTAATGTGATTGGACATCATTGTAATCCCTTGAAAAAGGAGGTGAAATTGCCTTGGGTTATGGGTCAGTACACATTCTCAGAGAAGGAGAGATGAAGGTGGAGGGAAGGCAGACAAAATCCCTCTATGTAGTTAGGAGGCAGAAGGACTATGATGTATACTGCACAATGTAACTAAAGGAAAGGAAAGGAAAGGAAATTAAAGGAAAAGGAGGGAAAGAAAGGAAAGGAAAGGAAAAGAAAGAAAAGGAGGGAAGGGAAGAAATATAGAAAGAAAACAACAAAGAAAGAAAGAAAGAAATGTCAGGAAACCTGCTCATCACTACATCCCACAATCTGCTTGTGTGCAGCGCTATCCCCTTTGAAGGTCATAAAACTAAAGGTTAGATTCATAAATCCTTGAAACTATCCTTGGGATGGGGCTGTTATAACTCAAATAGTGAAAGAACCTATAAAATACCCTCTACTAGGACTTGCCTCAGCTTGAAAATTGTACTACCACAAACTCAAATTTCTCCCTAAACTTCTAAGACAGAAACTACAAGAAGGTTAGATGAATGTTCTTCACAAACCTCAGATAGTCTACTGCTATAGAAGAGAAGAAATGTACCGTATATCTGAAATCTGTCTAAATTCCTAATTCGATGTAACAAAATATAAATTCATATATAAATAAAAACAAATTTTAAAATATGGCAGAATGTATGGCCCATTGTCAAATGTAAAGTTTCATTTAAACCTTGATGGACAAATAGAAAGAGGCACATTTGTCTTGCATGCCACTTCATCCCCAGTGAACATGGCTTACACAAGTGGTCCAATCATGCATTTGATCACGTGTAAACCACGTTCACCTGGAGTGCACCAGCATGTAAAGTCAATGTGCACACTGAACAACTTTCGGCAATCACACTTTTTCTTTTATTATTCTTTTTCGTTAATTTAATTCTGCATTAGGGACGTGCTTTTATTTTAATACATTTCAATTAAATGTTAATGCTTGGTATTTTGGAAGGATGTACAAGGGGGGATTCAGCACTGGGTTTTCTTCTTTCTCTAATTTAAATGTTAAAGGTCCCACTGATGCATCCTAATGGGGTGATTACTGAAGGTCTATTCTGCACCCCATAGTTGCTTCTTACACACTGCTAGAGTGCAACACAGTCAAATCCCTCCATTAGTAGACACAGAGACAAAGTCATTACAATGGCTTGCTTTGGCCCTGTGCCCTGCTAGCAAAAATTTTGCAGAAAAATTCTGCACCATCTCCCTGCACTCTAAACTCTGCACCACTCACTCATGAAATTCAACAATTACCTCAGGATCTGGGCTTTCCCTGGTGCCGTTAACCTCAGCTATAGTCCAGCAATCCCAGTCTTTGCAAATCTGCTGCACATGTTCCAGACCCACATTGCTTTAATTCAGCTTTTTGTTTGAGTTCTACTCTGCAGGGCTAATAAGCTAAAAAAAAAAAAAAAAGACTTGTCCTCCCACGTTTGTTAATGAGAGAGCACTATATCATGCTCACGTACAGTAGGCTGCTTAGAGTATACTGTATGGATCCTCATTATGATTCATTTCTATTATTTTGCCCGAGATGCCCTCTCAGTGACCGATGAGGTCTTTCCTTTCAGTTTGTCTTGTGATGGGTAGCATGTGGAGACAGATATTGTATATATCCTGGAAACAGTAATGGATAGGTAGGAACCGTATTCAGTGGGCTTACACTACCTTTGTCGATGTACCGGACCATTGGAAATTCACCAGTGGTTATTTGAAAGTCATCTTCGGTTATCTCAAAACCCATTTGCATTAGAAAATCTCACACATCACAGATAGATTGAGAATGATCTGAGGATTTATAACCTTCATGGTTATAATAATAAACTAGTACAAGAAAACACGAACGTAGAAGAAACACACACACCTGCTCTACACAGCTAGGCACTCTACATTACACCACCAAAATCTAGTCTACAGGACACACTGTGAGAAGCACACAGTCTCTACACAGCCAAGCTGTCAGGAGAAGTGCTTGCGGCCAGTGCTACGGTGCAGCTAGCACTAGGACATAGTGCGGACGAGGTACAATACCTTCTTTAGTCTCATCCCAATAGTCTGCAATAGAGAGAGCACGCAAAGAAGGGGGGAACAAGAGGGCGAAGTGAGAGGCAGGAGACATGCACACATGCAGTTATTTCGGAATATATGAGAGACTTCTGAAGCGATTGCCGCTTGTCTTTGAAAAGCGTTTAAGGGACCATATATGGAACTTGATGGCTGACTATTTTAGACGAGATTTGATGAGAGTAGCCAGACAGGCTTTCTGTAAAACTGTAGGAGGGGAATGAACTAAAATCAAGAGATGTTCAGACAGGTAAGTGTTTGTTAGAGACACTTGTGTCATCCTGCAAGTGACAGACTCTCTCTCTCTTTCTCTCTCCTTCTATCTGTCTGGCTCAGACATGTATGCACACATATGCACTCACATACAGACGAACACTCACACTAAGACTTCCAGACACTGACAGAAAAACATGCTCATGCTCATAGATTTTTTTTTTTTCATTTCTATTTTTATGAGAGAGAAGTCAGAGGCAAGCTAAAGGTGTGACTGTTTGCAGGGGAAGACATCTGGAGCTTACAGTTGCCGTTCTATTATGTGGAGCAACGTACCTGTCTGTATTGTTTGACATGTGAGACTAAATCTTTTCTCTCATTCAAACAAAACACAGCTCTAAAACTCCTCGATTCCTCACATCCACTGTAAAATTTTTATTTTATTCCTTCAGTTTTTTCATATAGCCTGGATCAAATACCTTTGTAAATACCACTGCTAACTTTGGATCGTGTCTCTTTTTAACATTAAAAGCGGCCTTAAGCAAACTCCCCTCAATATTCTGCAGATCTTCCACTCTGTTCTTATTATGTAGGTTTTCTGAGTCTTAAATAGGACAGTGTAATTGGGCTTTTTTTTTTTTTTTTACTTTTTTTTTATTCCCTTTAATATTATTAGAGTCCTCTTTCTACATGTATTTCATCATGTATAAAAGAAAGTGAAAGACCCAACAGAAGAACTTCTACTCCATTCTTTTCTATTTGTCAGAAAACCCAGTGTACGACTTTGAACTAGTGGTTTTCAATCTCGGGTTTAGGGAAACCATTTCTGTTTTCCATGCTCTGGCACCCTTTATCCAGACCACAAAGGGCTTGCTATTGACATGATGAGCTGCATCAGACGAGTACAAAGATAGGAGTTCGTACACCCTCAAAACATTGTTGTAGCTTATCACTGTGTTTCTTTTGTACTAAAGAAGGACTTTGTCCCTCCCAATGCTCTGTTGCTTTGAATGAATGTGACAAGACAGACAGAGTGTCTACTGAGAGTGGATGCGTGTGTACAAATGGAAAGAGGGATGCGCCGGCCGTAAAAAACCTACCGATGGTGCAGTGCTCGCCATTCCATCCCTGGTGACACTCGCACTTGCCGTCCTTGCAGGTTCCATGCTTTACACACAGAGGACTACACACACGCTGATCACATGCCTCCCCTGTCCAGCCCTCTTCACAACGGCATGAACCACCCATACACACGCCATGAGTCCCGCAGTCCACCGAGCAAACCTCTGTAGATGTATATAGAGGACACGTGTATATTATTGATAAATATTTTTTATAATGTTCGGTTTATACATTACAGATTTTTTATTAGGTGTCTTGTTCCTGTCTGTGTATTTTCAACAGCTATTATCAGGCCTCTCAATGTTTACAAATGAAATGGCAACTCATTCTTTATCAGGATTATTTATAGCAGCATCTAGATAAAAGTCTAGATATTTAATGACACATCAGGAAAACATTATTTTTGAGATTTTTTCAGCTTGTAGCTAAGATTGCTTTGAATACTATGTTCGACCAAGTACTTTAACATCTATGCAACATCTCGCAGAGTACCACAAGGCTAAATCATGGGTCCGTTATTTCTAAATCTGAAGAAAGTGTAGAATAATCCTTTATCCTAAATACACCTTCATCCTAAATCCTGGCAAAATCCTCACATGCATAAAATATCTTCGCATTCTAGTTTAGGAATTTAAATATGATCGTAGTATTCATTTTGAAAGCTATTCATATTATTGCCATAATCCAACGTTAGTGTACTGAATGTTACAGACAGAATGCTTCTGCTAAATCAACAGGCAGGTCATGCATAATTTGTAGATTATTCCAAATAAGAGGAGGCATTCAGATTTTAGTTAACTTGCTAAATTTTTGCACTTTTAAAAATCAAATGCATTACTCATGCAGACAGTTTTGTCTCCCCTGTTATGTTCATTGTAACCAAACAACATCAAATGTGATTCATATGTTATTGACATCTTGTTAAATGCAAACAACCTGCAAAAGCAGTGAGCTGGGACTGACCAATGGAGCAGTCGGGGCCCATCCAGTTAGGATCACAGCTACACAGGCCTGTGTCAGGAATGAAGGCCCCATGACCGTGACACTGGTCAGGGCACTGTGCTCTGGGCAGCTCACAGTGTGATCCTCCCCAGCCTGGTTTACAGTGACACTCGCCACTCACACAGATGCCATTATTCGAGCAGGAAGGGTCTAGGCAGTCCACTGCACAGAAAAATGCACCACAAAAAACAAAGTGCTAATGTTGTACAATAGAATAAATCATTGGATCACACTGACATTAATAGAGAATTGATTTGGGAAATACTATAAATGAGTGTAAAGTGTATGCGGTAGCACTAGAATACATTTCTAGAGAGAGTGCGAGTGTAAATCTAGTATGCATATAAGAAAGGCAAAGCAAGTGGAGTCTGGGGCGTTAGTGACAAAAAGACACGCACACACTATACACACACACACAGACACACACAGACACTACACACACACACACCCTTTCAGCTGAGCATGAAAAATCAATATCCTCCACACTGTAGGTCTGTGAATGAGTCTTTCCTCTCAAATGCTTTTCCCATCTCCCCCTCTCTCCTTCCCCGATCTATCTCCCTCTCTAGTCTTTCGAAATTGTCCGGCCTGTTCTTTGCATGCAAGCTCGCACTGACCAAGAGAAACTGACATTGTCTGCTAAGCTGCCAAGGTGATCAGGCTGCTTAAATGGAGTGAAAGCTATTTGATAAATTGTCTGCCCCTATGAGCAGTTTGGGGGTATCACCTCCTCTCTTTACAACACCGTCTCACCCTTCACTTTCATCCCTCAAAGTCATTTGCAGAAGGCTGCTCTTTTTAGGCCGCAGAAATGGTGCATCACTTTTATTGATTTCTGTGCTTCTGCCACTCCAGATAAATTGTATGAGCAACTATATTGTGATGAAAATCTGACATGAGGGAAGAAAGCGAGAGGAAAATGTGCAGTAAAGGAAAAAAAAGGAATAAGTGCTAACCTTGTACTCAAAACAAACTCCAGCTCTTTTTGTTGGTGGTGTGCTATCTCACTCTTTCTCTCTCTTGCTCTTTCTCTCTTTCTTTACTAGAAAATATGCCCGCCCTTTCTTCAACACGATATTTCCTCTTACCTTTACCTATTTTTGTATTTAACTCTATCTTACGCAATTCTCTTGTCTGAGTAAAACATATCTATAAATAAATAATACAACTCCGTGTTATTCCACTCCTCTTTTACCTGACCAAAATCATTCTTATGAGGATTTTTTTTTTTATTATTATTATTTTTTTTTAAATTGATGGTGTTTTCTGTCAAAACTAAGAAGCACACTTATAGACTACATACAGTAACGGTCAAATTACTTTTTTCTTTTCTTCACGTTTGGATTTATTTTCTCCATTCTAGAACAATATTGAAGTTTTTCAAAATTATGAAATAACACAAATGACAAAGTAACAACAACAACAATAGTCATTTAGAGTTACCAGCCTCAAAAATCACCAATTATCAGCACCTCAGATTAGAGATCTGAGCTGTTTTGGTCAAGGTGCTTTGGATGGCAAGAACCTACATATTAATCAACAGAGAAATTAGGAATAGTAGTATACTAGTGTTAAACACACATATACACACCTTCAGCACAGTTCTGTCCTTTGTAACCCAGCGAACAGACACAGGTGCCCTCCTTGCAGGTTCCGTGGCCGCCGCACAGAGGATCAATGCACTGATTTAATGGAATGTCACACTCCGGCCCCTTCCATCCACTGTAGCATGTACATGAGCCTTTATCATACTGTCCATTACCACTGCAGAGCACTGGACATGCAGCTGTGTGTGAGAGACAGAGAGACAAAGAGTATTCACTAATGAATTGATTGTATTCTCTCACATACCAACGCTTAGTAAATCACTGAAACACAATACGCATAAACTCGATCTCATGTTGGTGTAAGCAGTATACAAAGAGCTCACACGCTTCACTGATGACAGTTGGGGAAAAGGACTTGATTGCGAAATACATGCGTCTATGATTACTGCATTGTAGGAACAGAGAATATGAGGAGGGAATAAATAATGGGCATGTACAATCTGCATACATGACAGGAGGAAAACAGCAGGGAACCATTCCAACACAATTTTTATGAACTTGCTCATGATTGTAGCACAGACTTATTTTAATTCGTTCATCTGCTTAATTATCTTCAGTAACCGATTATCTCAGTCAGAGTCACAGCAGATTCCAGAAGCGATGAGCGTGAAGAGGGAATACGCCCTGCAGGGGACGCATTACAGGCCGTCCTGTACGGGCCTGAAGTCACGCTCACTCGAGTACACTCGTTCAAACCCAGGGACAATTTAGCGTAGCCAATTCACCTAACGATGTCTGTTTGGTAGAAACCTGGTGCATCCAGAGAACATGTGCACACAGTATACCCGCTGTATGTGAAGCCTGTAGTTGTGATGCCTTTAGTTTAATTTACTCTTTTAAATTATTAAGCACATTAGGCAAAAACAAACAACCATAATTACTTATCATCACCACTGGGGCTTTTTAATGAACTTTATACCCCAAAAAACACAACCCAGTATTACCCCCACTTTTAATTCTATGTTGTTGTTTTTTTGTGGAAAAACATAATATAAATCAGCTGACTCTAACAGTTCTCAGTATTAAGCAAATAGAACCTAAAACAAAAATAAAGCCAAAAACAAAAAAACCCTGGGCAATATTAAATACCCCCCGTGTTTCAGTAGCTTCACCTTTATCAGCAATAGCTTGAAGTAATCATTTACTGTCTTTCACATGTTGAGGAATTTTGGCCCATTCTTTTTTTTTTCTACAACATTACTTCAGTTTATTCTGGTTTTTGGACATTTGCTCTTAAGGTCCCGCCACAGCATTTTAGTTGGGTTGAGGTCTGGACTTTGACTAGGCCATTCCAAAAACTTTATTCTTTTATTTTTCAGCTATTCTGGTGCAGATTTACTGGTGCGCTTCAGATCAATGTCCTATTGCATGACCCCATTCTGACCAAGCTTTAGCTGTCGGACAATTGGCCTTTAGGATATTCTAGAATACAGAAAAGTTCTTATTTAAAAGTTGACTTATTGACTGTAAGGTGTCTAGGTCATGTGGCTGTAAAATAAACCAAAATCATCACTCCTCCACGTTGTGTTTGACACTGGTTATGAGGTGTTTCTGCTGAAATGCTGTTTGGTTTCCCCAAAATGGGTCTCTGCAATAAGGCCAAAAAAACTCCACTTTGGTCTCATCCGTCTATAGAATAGTGTTCCAGAAGTCTTGTGGTTGGTTTAAATGCAGTTTTGCAAACCTCATTAATGCTTCTGTGTTTTTGAAAACCCTTTCTTCTGGCAACCTTCTCAAACAAACCTACTTGTTCAGTCTTTTTCTAATTGTCCTGTCACATTAAACATGCTTAAATATAAGGCCAGTGGGGTCTTGGGGTCTTTTTGTATTTCTTCGAGCATGGTCTTCGCAGCAGGTGGTGGTGCTGATAAAAATACATTTAATTGTAAGCAATAGGGCTTATAATGAGAAGTTAGCTAAATAAGTATTTGGACAGTGTCACAATGTTCATATTTCTGCTTAAACCACAACACATTTGAAATTAAGCAATCATTCAATTCAAGGGGTTTAACAAACTCACCAATATAAAGTACTGTGCAAAAGTCTCAAGCCAATCCTCATTTCTTTATATTAAATTCAATTATATTAATTATTTAGAAAGAATAAAAGAAAAAGAAATAGGAACAAATGTTTTACAGTAACAAACCCTAAAGATGCAATAGAAAAACTTGTTTCTTTATGTAACATCCTCAGCAGCAGCCCTTATTTCCCCTCTCGTCTGATCCAATCACTCCGCACTCAGCATCATCAGTATAATAATCACTAGGCTGTTCATCCGTCATCATCTGCACTTGTTTTTTTTCACTGGTTCATGCCTTAGGTTAGATGGGTATTTATGTTTGAAAGATTCATGGGTTCTTTGTGGCTTCACAAATAAAAACATTCATCTGAAACTGGTCAGGTACAGGACCTGAACTGAAAATGAGAGCCAAAAAAATCTGTCAGGAAGCCTGGAGAATTATTTCTCAAGAGTAAATAAAAATTTCAAGACAGTCAGGCTATTTGAAAGCAAAATATGAAAAATTAGGTGTGTCTGAAGATTTTTTGCACAGTACTACATATATACACAGGGGGCCAAAACAGTTATATATTAAGTTTGAATTTAATTCGAACTTAAATTAAAATATGGCAGCAATGTAATGTATGGTATTATGTTTAAAATACCAATAGGCATATATTTTTCATGTTGAAGTTTGTATACATTTTTTGGGCCCTATTTGTATACAGTACTGTTCAAATGTAAACAAAAAAATGTTGCCACTTATCAACCTGAGTATATACAGTATTACCAATAGTCAATTACAAGTACACTTAAAACACAAACTAAAAACAAACAAGCAAACAAGTAAGGCTATATAGATATCACACTCCACTTGTGTTATGAACTCTCCTGAGTGTCTGCTGTGGCCCTCAAAAGGCATCCAGGCTCCCAGAACAATTAGCACCGCTTCAGGTTTTTTTGTATTTTATTTTATCATACTTATTTTTTTATAGTCATGTGGTTTTGTTTATGTCATGCAATTTTACTTGTGTATTTTCTTTTGATTTTGCATTGTCTCTGTCCCTGCCCTTTGATTATCATGTGCCTCGATCATTCTTACCAATGTAATCAGTTAACTCTTGATTAGTTTGTGTACTTTACTCCTGATCGTGCATTTGATTTCCAACCAAACTTTGGTTTCTTGTTTCCTGGTTTCCTAGTGCCATGTTTCCTGGTTTGATTTAAAGAGTTTACTTCATAATTTTTAAACTCAGAATTATTTTCATAGAAAAGAAAATCTACTAAGGCACTATGAAGCACACTGCTCCTGTGTGAGTATGACTATAATTGGTTGGGACTCGC
This sequence comes from Leiocassis micropogon, assembly GCA_028565275.1. Taxonomy (NCBI): domain Eukaryota; kingdom Metazoa; phylum Chordata; class Actinopteri; order Siluriformes; family Bagridae; genus Leiocassis; species Leiocassis micropogon. The sequence goes on from JAOVVA010000037.1 coordinate 19,007,563, forward strand.
GAATAGTGTGTATGTAAGCGAATAAGAGTCTCTCGCTACGTGTGTCAGTGTGTGCTCATTAATGAGTTGTGATGGATGAGTGTTAGGATGTGAGAACAGATGTGCTCATTGGTTTTTGTCTCATTTATAAGTCTGCAACCATAAAGAGTGAACGCCTTCCTTTCACACACCCCTGACGACAAACACACACGCGCGCACGCGCACACACACACAATGCACAGTGCAGTAGTCCACCAGCCTGTTACAAGCTGTGGCCTTGAGATGGTTGCCTCTGGTGATGCATTCGCAATTTATTTTAACGAATGCTGCTCGAACATGTCCCCCAAGTTTCATCTGACAGCTGACTAAAGCAGATTCGCCATCATCAATGTTCCCAAACTACATTACTCATAACCTGGGTTAGATCTGAACATCTCTCGCTGGTATAATCTCCAACTTTTATTAGAGCATTTGTAGGTGAAAGAGGAATTTTATAGCATACATCCAATGTTTTCAGCGCGCGCACACACACACACACACACACACACACACACACACACACATGCAAATGAATGAGTACTGTAGACAGAGGATCAGGAAGAGAAATAGATATATACAGATGTGTAGCTATACAGTGAAAGGAGAAAAAAGGTCAGAGGATGAGGAGGGAGAATGAGATGGCAGAAGGGTTAAGATGAAGAAAACTGTAATGAAACAAAATGTAATCTAACAGTGAGGTAACTAAACTATTAATCACAAGGCTCCCAGGTGAACAATGGGAGATATTGGCTTGCGTGAACTCACATCCATCATCTCAATGCCTTAGAGACGCCTGCGCGTACAACCCTAACCCCCTCCCAACACACACACACACACACACACACACACACACACACACACACACACACACTGCGGTGTTCAGGAAGTTCCAAGGGTTGCAAAGGCCAGGGCAGTGAGACTAACACTAATCCCTGGTACATACGGTGAATTAAAAGGTCAGAGGCTAGATTAGGCAGGATTGCACAGGGGCATCGTCCTGGCACTTTCCGTCAATTGAAATGCCAGCCTCAGTTTATCTTTCTGATACACAGCCCGCCGAGATAGATTTTATCTGTTTGACGGATGCGGGCTACGGCGTTAACCCTCACCTTCCCCTGCAATCGTTCTATGAGCGCTCCAGTCCCTGATGTTTACCGGCTGCATGTTTATAACTGTAATTTGGGTAAGGCGAGAATACTAGAATACACTATGGATGGGACAGAAATCCACCACAGGACACCATGTTCACACATTCACACAATTTAGAGTCTCAATTCTTCCTATTGGTGTGTTTTTTTGAATGGTGGGAAGAAACCCACACAGACATGGGGAGAGCATGCAAAACGCTCCACAGACGGTAACACGAGATCAGGATCAAACTGAGAACCCACGAGCTGTAAAGCGCCGACGCAACCCGGTGCACCAGCAGTGATTCTGATCATTTTCCCCAGATCAAGGTAATTGTTTATGTCGAAACAGTTCTTAACAGCTGTGTATAGATCTGATCATTGAAGCCAAGTGTTTTCATATACCTGGTTTATAAGCTGCACTGTATTATGTGTCACTGCCAGAACATAATCAGGAAAATATTTTAATGCCAAAATGTATAAACAAAAATACCGCACACCCAAGCTCTGGACACAGCTGAAGTTTGTTAAATTAAACCCTTAGGAAAGAAAAAGGATCTATCAAACACTTTAATATTTACATGATACTAGTGTTGAGGACCCTGAAGGATAGCACCAATGGAACAAGTACTGTACTGTATGTTCACCTTCTTTTCTTTTTCTTTTATGATGATCAATGTTGTGTCCTACTGTATGTCTCATCTCGTTTTTCTCCCTCATGTGATCTTTTTTTTACTCTCTTGCTCTTGACCACGGAACGTAATAATTCCACTTCGCGTAACCGTGTGTCATCATTGACTCCAGCATTCAGCAGGGGATTGTAAGCGTTCCCCTGCTACTCCCTGTGTGTACACTTATAACAGAAGGGCAGCAGGTGAATTGGGAGGTCTCCTACCTTTCGAGCAGTCCATGCCATGGAAGCCGGGGAAGCAGTGACACACTCCTGACACACATTCGCCGTTTCCATGGCAATTCCTCGGGCACTCTTGCACTGAGTCTGTGAAAGGGAGGACACTTGTCTGAGAAATGGCGGTTATGAAAGAAAAGACGACGGAAAACCTTGATAGAACTGCCTAGTACACTTATGCTACTCTTGTTCGCCTTTCTATCCCTTCATCTCTACCTCATCCTTCACGATCCTAAAATCGATGGGAAATATTTTTGTAATTTCATGTTCATGTTCAATTCCACAGTCATATACAGTATATGCAGTTCGAGCGGAGTTCTCTTTAAGTGAGTGTTCTTGAAAATTCATTCAAAACATTGATAATATTCCATTAGGTTCTGATCAATCTTGGTCAACTGGACCAAAGAACACGAAACATTAGTCATGTGTGAGTGTATCCTTTAAGCTACAGTACGTACACTGATTTGTTTCTCCAGTGTGTCTCAAATATCGATTTAAGCCACTCCCATCACGTTTCTATGCTTTTGCTCCCAAAGGGTCAAATAAACAAAGGGCCCAGGGCTGTAAATTGTATTGAATCACTCTTCTCTTCTCTCGTGTCTTCTCATCTCCTCTCCTTTCTCTTTCTCTCCAGAGCCCTGCATCATTATTGTTACAACCAATTCAAACCTCAAAGCATTTAATTAGCCATGTTCAGCAGCACAACTGATGTGCGTAATGTTAATTGGTGTGATACCACTTATTACAGTTATCTATTCATGTGTGAATAATATTTCTGTATGTGCAAGGTGTGCGTCTCACTCAAAGTTAAAAGGCTGTGAAGTATTTAATTTATTTAAATGCTTTATATTATCTGGTATTAATGATGAAAAAGGGCCAAGACTGCACTCAAAACACAAGACAGTTGTCTGAGATCTAATTAATCACATCTCTCAGTGACTTCTGTTTAATCCTGATGGGTGAGTGATGTCTGACAAGAGGGCTTTATTCTATTATTTAACTCGCTACTTTTTTTTTGTATCTTATTGACTGAATAACTTTTGTCTGGTGAGAGGCTGGGGAAACAACAACTGATTATAATCATTACATTTATGTAAATCAGGGCTTCTGAAACAGAGAAATAATATGATGCACAGTACAGATTTTTACCAATCAGTCATAACAGTAAGACTCAAGACATTATGCCCAGCTTTGTATACAGTAGGTTCCTCTTGTGCCGCCAGGGAAGCTCATGACTCCGCAAGACCTCTGGGGATGTGCTGTGGTGTCTGACACCAGGATGCTAGCGGTGGATCCTGTGGGTGCTGTGTGTTTTCTGCAATTACACTGGCTGTTCTGTGGAAGAGGAAAGGACAGGCTGGTCTTTGGTCCTCACAGGCATTGATGAGCTTTGGATGCCGATGATCCTGTCAGCAGTTTACTGGTATATAATTCATAATCGATGTGATTCAATTCACCTGGTGTGTTGTGGTATTTTACGAACATAATCAGACTATTAGCTTTGCTGCTCAAATGTGTACAATCATTTTCCGGATATTTATTGGTGCTGTTGTGATTTTTGTGAATATTTAAAAAATTATATTCATGGCACACATGAGGTTCACACTAACATTATTCATAAGAAAATCACAGACACCCTTGGGTATGCTTCACAGACCCTCTGAGGCCCTTTTACTTTCAGAACCACTGAGGAAGTGAGAGCAAGAACCATCTTGCAGACATTTCGCGAAATATAGTGTAACTATAAACAAATCAAATGTACGGCGTGTCATGCTTTAATTGATAAAACGTGTAATCCTTTTTAATGTTATTATAATATAAATTAAGTAATTCATTCGGGAGATGCTGTAATTGGAAAATATGGCAATAAACTCAAACGGCTATTTTCGAGATTGCTAGCTGCATTGTAGCATCCTGTCTATGCCGATCTTCGCATCCTTAAACACCTGTGAGAAAGGTAGGAAAAACAAAAAAGAATCAGAGAAGCACCAACCCTCAACTGCTTTGCTTTTCCTCTTCTACTCTTCAAACCTCTCTGCACTTTCCACATGAAAGTGGAAAACAATTCTGAGTGAATTTATCGAGCCAGTGGGAGATAAAGGCGCTGAGAGGGAGTGACTGTGCATGAGTGGATGTGAGTGCAAGAGGCTGACTGACCTAATATAGCTGTGCTAAAGGACACAGACTCTTTCTCCTTGCCGTCGTTGTAAAAGGCCAGGTGCCATGTGCCTGGATCCAGATACTGCACGAACACGGCTTCGTTCAGGACCACTGTCTGGATGCTGCGTCGCTCTCGAGGAGACTCCACCACGCTCCATTTCTCCTTCCCATCCAAGCACTCCATATAGTCATACTACAGGGAGAGAGACAGAAGGAGAGCGAGAGAGAGAGAGAGAGAGCGAGAGAGAGAGAGAGAGTGGGAGAATGTCATTTACAAAAGAACAGTTGAGATCTTTGGATATATACTAGTGCTGTATAGTGCTGAAGTTAATAAAATCAATGCTGTCGCCTACTGTACATTAAATCCACAAAAAAAAAAAATCCTGTCCATGGAAACATTTTGTAAATGAGACACTATGACTGGCAGTAGTGTGACCTCCTTGAGCCAGGCCTACCACTATATACAGTATATGAAAACTGATGCATATAAAGAAAATTACAGAAAAAAACTGTGATATTTAAACAGTGAGAATTCTGCAAGCAAGTACAATAAATATGATTTATTTATCCATTATAAACTATAATTAATATTATAATGAAGATTACCTGTGCGTGAGATGGGGGCAGGCCTTTGCGGATATAAACCCCGAAAAGCGCATCTTTTCCCAGGGAAATGTTGAATTTTAGAAACTGGGGCTGACTGAGATGAAGCAGTGATCTCCAGAACACACCAGGTGGTACTTCCTGGGTCACCCGCCTGCCCACATCCAGATTTCCTGTATCTATGCTGCTGTTTCGAAACGTACCAGTCCCTGAGATAGACAGAATTGAAAAAAATTAACCTCCTTCACCTCTTTTATTGGTGAAGAATAAAAAAACAACAACAACATTGCGTTCTCTATTTCCCTCAGAAATGAAGCAATGTAAGCGCTTTTTCTCACGTCTGTGGGTCTCAGGGGAACCACCTTACTGTACAGAGTAAAACAAACTGTTAAGTTTGACTTGAGTCAAACTTAAGAAAAAGAACGGAAAGGGTTTATTTGTTCTTTTATTTAAAGAGATAATTCACATACACTAGGTTACATGTTAAATATTTTACCACTTGCTCTTTTCTGAAGTTTGTAGAACATATATGTTGTTTAATGGTACAGAAGATAATGGAGGTACCATGCATGCAGTATTGATGAGACGATCATTGATTCTAGTCATTGATATTTTTGACAGGATGATTTCCTGTGCATTTCAAGCATCAATTATGTAAAATGGCAGTCGATTTTAATTGTTAAAAATACCTAAAACACACTATGCTTCATGTTTTAATGGCCCTCACAGGCAACTGCCGTGTAGTGGAAACGTGCATGTGTATACAGCGGATAACCGCCCATTTTCACAACACAGCTGTGTATGACTAACCATCAAAATGGCTCCACATGGCTAATAAAATATAAGTACTTTGTACTTAGTACTTTGTACTAAATAAACCATAATCTTGAAAGATAGGATTTAGATCATTGGGACTGCAGAAGTTTCATATGAGTCATATCAGTGAAATGCATCTTTGCGCGGAACGAAACTTTGGTCAAGATTCCTTAAATTACATTATAACATTACACACGGCCCGGGTGAAAAACTTTATAATCGGTGTGCAGAGCAGAGCACTTACTGTATGCCGACTGAGATCTATGGTAATGTACTTATACGCACTTCTGATTTGTACACAAGTCTGATTTGTTTTTGATTGACAGACTCCTTTGCCCTCTTTACATCTGCGAGGTAAAGAAAGGCAAGAACATGTATCAGTTTGTAGATGAATCCGTAGAGGATGTGTGCATTGGCCTTGAAAATACCCCCTCCTCTAATAGCAGCTCCACGCAGGAAAACCAGGAAATGGGAAATGACACACCATGGCAGCTCACTCTGCCTCTCAGTCCTTCTCTCTCACTCTTGTCCATCTCCTCAGAGACTCCATCAAACTTTAAAGAGCGCTCCAACATGATAAGAGCGTGTATATTCTCCAGCCTGAGGCCTGTAGTGCACATCAACAAAACACAGTCCCTGTTTACCCCCCTAATGACACATGCTGTTATCCACTTCTGATTTAATGGAAAATGCTCATGTGCTCTCTGTCTGTCTCTCATTCCCTCTCTCTCTCTGTCTCACTTCTTTCGCTCTCAGTGATGGATGAGTGTAAATGGATGTAGCCGACACTTACTCTCTCTTTGGCTTTTGTATGAAGGAGAACACACACACACACACACACATACTGTACACACACAGTCCTGCTGTAATCAGGTCAGTTCGACGCAGGAGACCACTGGTCTGACAGAGCAAAGCTGTGAAAAATGGTAAAGGAATAAAGAACAATGAAAACACAATCAGGAAAAAGTGGCTATCACGAGTGGAGTGAGCCACTGCTCATTAATACAGGGCAGAAGAGAGCAGGGCAAGAAATGGAGCAACGGCGGGAGAAAAAAAAAAAGAGGGTCAGGAAGAAGGAGACTCCTCAGGGATAGCTTGGTGGCACTGCGCTGAGACAAAAGTCCGGCTCCATTTCTTACAGGAAAGTATTCTTTAGTTAGGACGAAGGCAAAAAACATATATGAGTTATTTTAGAACAGACATAAAAGTTGGTTAGAAAAGAAACGAAGAAAAGCAGATCACACTGATTACCTTGAATGAAGAGAAACATGAAAAGCCACAGTGATATAATGAAATACAGAGAAACATACTGTAGCATAGAGGAGTATGCAGCCTAGAGGAGAAGAAAGGCATCGTTAAACAGACAAGATCAATCACAGAGCGAAGAAATAAAGAAATGCCCGAAATGCATATTCATAAAGTGCACATGTGCAGGTGTGTGAGTAGGCCTGATGCAACCATGTTGAAAGGTGGAGATTTGGAGCTCTTGAAATGGAGTGCATTTTTTCCAGCCCACACTTTAATCAGAGAGGAGAGCACTTCCAACTCATCACACACTCGCTCGGATAGCAGAGAGAGATAGAGAGAGAGAGGATGAATGTAAAACTGAATAGAGAGAGGGGGCCAGAAATATAGAGATTCATGCTCGACACCACTATGAAGTTAAGCGCTTGAAGATTGTGATTGGGGGAAAAACTGTTTAGAAGAGGGAATATGTGTTGTGGCAGAAAGTTTGTGTGATTGTTGAGCTGAGAGAGAGAGAGAAAGAGAGAGAGAGGGGCTGCAACACTGGGGGGCGATTGTAGAGCTCAAGGTGAGTGAGTGTCTTTTTGACTAAATGCTAGAGCAACGCTATACGCTTTAATGCGAGATGTCTGTCAAGATCTGGAGGTATTTTATAAAAGACTTAAAAGAGATTCTGAACTGATGTAAAGAGTGTGAGATGATCTCAACATGCTTTCTTCTCAGACAATCTGAGACAAGTACCAGAGCTGCAGCTAAATGAACTAAACGTCTGAAGGCACTTGCGGATGAGTTGGATGAAGGATTATGTGGCTTCGAGTGTGAGAAGAAGTGACTGAGAAAGAAAAAAGAGAGATTCCTCAGTAGTTTCACCGAAATGCTGTGCGGGTCAGTCTGCGTGAGGGGAGAAATCGTTAACCAGTGGTGCCACGCTGTGACCCTTACCTCTGTGCCATTCATTCCTATCTAAATTCTATCTCACTCAGTGTTAAGACTATAGTCCTGCCGCTCCAGAGACTGTGCCGCTTACCTCTGCCTCCAGAGGGCCCTGTGGTATCATCATTGGTGCCAGGCATGCCTGCTGTGCCCAAGCCATGGCTCAGCACGGGAGCTTCCACGGGCTTCAGTTGCCAGGTCAACCCCAACAGGTTTAAAGCTGCAAGTATGAGAGAGACAACAGAGCAAAAAAAGAAAAGGAATAGTGTAAGTGAAAAGAGAGTGGAGGACAAAACGCCTACCCCAGGGGTGTCAGACTCTAGACACAGGAGGGTTGCTGCACTGCAGAGGTTAGCTTTCTTACTACCCAATTTAACACACTTGATTTAGCCCACATGCTAATTCACACAGCTCTCAAGGTCTGTGTTAGAAGGCAACCACTACTCTCTCTAGGACTGGTACCTTCCAGGATGTGAGTTCTATACGCCTGCTCTACACCAATAGTTCAGGGTGAGCATTTCTTTTAAAAGCATGGAAGGTGTAAATGAAGAATAGAAAGCGTCATGAAGTGCACAGATTAATATCTTGAGGGATGCAAATCAGATCTCAACAGAGATGGCATGACAAACACATGCGATGGTTGAATGACTTCTTGACAGAAACTTCTGATTCTACATTTAGTGAGACTAATGGGAGTGCTTTAGTCTCTGTTCAGACTTAATCACAGGTGCTAACTATCTCTCTCTACCAATTCCAATTCTCTCAGCACAGGAAACAATTATATGCAAGAACAACTTTAATGTTATAACTGGTTTTGCAAAAATTTTGAATATTACTTTTTCCCCAACAAATTCTTTCCCATCAGTCATATGACTGACCACTAGACAAAGCTACTTCACGTATTTAACCAAAATTTTCTTCCTTTTTTTTAATTATTTTACAATAATGTTATTTGGCAGACACGCTAATGCATGCTTTATCTTCTGTTGAGGGTTAAGGTCCTTGCTCAAAGGGCCCAACAGTGGCAGCTTGGTGATACTATGGCTTGACCTGTTCACAATAGTCCAATGTCCTAAGCACTATATACACCGATTAGCCATAACATTAAAAACACTGACATTTTAACCACCTAGGTTTTGGGTCCCATCCATAGGAATTCTAAGTGTGTGCCATGGTGTCTGGCACCAGGATGCTGGCAGAGGCTTCTTTGGGTGCCCATGGGGCTTGATTGGATTTATATCTGAGGTGTTTGGAAGTCGGATCAGTGGCCTTGGTGCTGTGGTACACTGTGTGGTCTGGTGTCTTTCTTTCGTGGCCAGCATTGATCTTTTTCTTGGCAATTTGTCCTACTTTGGCTTTTTCGTGGAAACGTACAGTACTGGACTGGCTGACCACTGGTCCCCGTGGGTGAGCCTCGAGTGCCTGTCACCAGTTCCACTGGTATATAAATGAAAATGATTATGTTAATAAATGTGTGTAAATATACAGTGTTAGAGTGTCTTAGTGGTCGCCTTACATCTCCAGGGTTGAGGGCTGAGTTTCTTCTCTAATCTGTGTGTGTGTAGTTTGCATGTTCTCCCATGCTTCGTTGGATTCTTCTGGGTAATATGGGTTTTTCCCCCAAAGACCAAAAGAAAATTGCCAAAAGTGTGTAATAAGGGGTGTGTGTGAGTGTGTGTGTGTGTGAGGTCCTGCAGACAGCCCCATGACCCTAGCCAGGCTAGGCAGTATAAAGAATACATGAATCGATGAATGGATGAATAAGAGAATCCCAAGGTTATAATATATCCCTTTTTCTGAGGTGGCGAAGTTGGCACCTGTGGCTTGATCAGTGGTGGAAGCTATCTCTAACATCTAATCCTCAGCCATTTAGAAATCTTTGCAAATCTGTCTTTGTAAGGAGAATGACAATTATGACTCTCCACTCTGTATTATTTTCCGCTTGCAGATGTTGGGAAAATAGACAGTAATTGGCACTTTTCACAAAATGCCTCAATGCTCTTTTTTTTTCTTTTTTTTTTGTGGAGAAAATCAGGGACCGGTGGGAGGCAGCGAGGGGGAGAGAAAGAGAGAAGGAGAGAGAGAAGAGCAAAACAACAACCAAAGCTAAAAAGAAACAAAGTACCTAAAAGATGAGAGATAAAAATAGACTTCCTCACGCAACAAGAAACTTGAAGACACCTTTTTCTGTGTACGAGCTGACACCATTTTGAACATGCAGTAAGCGACGGGTGAAAAAGTAGGCAGTTTCTCTTTCTTCCCTTCCCGTCATTACTCACTCTGAAGCCATTTGATTCGTTTGAGGCCCGAGTTCCGTCAGCGGCTCGGCATCTTCTCAGCTTCTTCTTTCAACTGCTGCCAAGGAAGTTTAGCAGAAAGGCACGGAAAGACAAAGCTAACTTCCTTAAATGTACCAAAGCGCCATGGAAAGTCGACACACCGCCAGGCTTATTGTGGCTCTTTGGTCTGAATTTCTGTCGCCAGCTCTCCTGCTTAATTAAAGCAGACTTTCTACTGAGAAAATGTCCTTCAGCATCTCGAACTTCTTTACTGCTGACAACAATTACAGTAAAAAGCAAGTGATTCTCAAAAAAAAAAAAAAAAAGCCCTGAGACATATCATGTAAATGGTGATGTCTGATAGAAAAAGAGGGGGTTTCTCTGGCAACCCAGCCACATGGGCCACATGAGGTTTACACTGACAAATATCTGCAGAATACTTCGTTTTAGGGGTCAGTACAATAAGGTGGAAGATTAAATTGTGTCCTCGTGAATCTTTTTCCATCTATTTGCTCACTTAGTCGTTTCCTTTCACGCGCAAAGATCCGCGTACGTACGCGCACACACATCCGTGCTCCTGCCTCGTCTTCCCCCCGCAGTGATGGCGTGGATAGCGGGCTGTGTGTTAATGACTCCCGCCCCTTTGCTCACCTTCATTCTGCTTGCCTATCACACCTAAATCTCATCCCAGAAAATCAATTTTCTCTCTTGTCAAATTCCATCTCCCTCTGTCTGTGCCTCGGAGAGAACAGGGCCCCCCTCTCTGTCACTCTGAGCTGAGGGAAAGAGCTGACACACATAGACAGTGTGCAGATATACATACTGCACTGGCTTTGTGCTTCTCACTTCTCTCTTGGTCTGTCTCTCATTTCACTTTTCCTCTCTTTGTCTCACCCTCCTTCCTCCCTCTTCTTGTATCACTCCATTACGGTGCTTTTTTTTTTTTTTTACTTCGCTTAAGGTTTAAGTTAAATGGATATTATAAAATTAGGTGATGAATTAGGAAATGAATCAGTAATACACATTGAGCAGCATCTGTGGCGGCACAGAGAGACCAGACACAGACGGATTAACTGCAGCTTAGACGCTTCGTCTCGCTCTCTCTTTCTTTCTCCCTCTCTCACATATATTTGTGTGTATATGTGAGCGTGTCCGAGTGTGCGCAGCCGCCCTTGCGGTGTCAGTAGATGGCAATGTTGAGTCGAAGCCACACTGGAATGCAACAGGCAATTGGTGAAAATCCGAGTGAGTGAAAATGATGAAGAGAAAAATAGAAAGTGAGGTAAAGATAGTTTAAGGCACCTTTGTGTCATGCTTAAATGCGAGCGTGCGCAGATACACAAACAAAGTAACATTTTCAGATAAATCGATCCTACCTAAACATCACACACCGAACACCTTAACTATGAAATGCATCCGTTTTAGAAATGAATAAGTTGCACATTTAATGTAATCCTCATGTATAATTCAGTGTGTATAGTGCATGTGTGTGTGTGTTTGTGTGTGTGTGTGTGTGTGTGTGTTAGATGATACAGCAGCAGATGGAAGACTTTACGAGTGTTGACTTAGAGCCGAATCCTGCGGTTTACCGAGCACACTCGCCATCAAGGATGAGAGAGAGAGAAATGGATATGCCATGCTCTGCAAGTGTGTGTGTGTGTGTCTCTTGGCCGTATTGTCTTATGACATTGCCATGGCAGGTGTTTGCATCTGGAGTGTTCCAGAAAGACAAAGACTGGTTGGATGGATAGCAATCTGGCAGTCTTTTCGCAAGGTTACACTGGTCAGAGAGAGAGAGAGAGAAAGAGAGAGAGAGAGAGAGAGAGAAAGGAAGAGAGAGATCGATGTGGAAAAGCAATAGAGAAAGTTGTTTTGGTATTGTGTGGTTTTAATACACAAGAAATGACAATGTGGGTTTCTTCCTGGAGAAGGCAGTTGTCCTTTAGGAAATGGGGTAAGATATATTTGTCAGCGATAGAGAGAGAGAGAAAGATAGAGAGAGAGAATACTGTATGTGCATACTGAGTGCTGAGGAAATGCCCATATGTGATTGAACTGCACCTGTCATCACCGGTTAGACCCCTATGTCCAGACCATGTAGCCACAAAAACGCAAACACACCCAGGTGGCTGGCGGCGCACGGTGGAACAGGCCCATATGCCTGCGTCCAGTGCTGCTGTCGGTCTGTTTCTGTGCTGATGAGAGAAAAATCGTGTGCTCGAAGATCTCAGGGTCCAACTCCACACTGAGCGTGAGCTAAAAATAATAGGACAGGGAGCCAACGCTGGCCTCGCACTCTGCCACACACATACACGTGCACAGGCTGAAAACCGTCAGGAGGCTCTTCTACTCAACCAACACCAGCTGGATGCATTTCGGAGAGTTAAACGCGACGTGTCCGGGATAAACGCTACGGTGAGATGAAACCCAGACTCTCCACAAACTGGGATTTGGAAATTCACTGCTTACATTTACTGAAAACTTTCGTACTGCTGGGCATCTGAATTCTAATGAGTCTGTGTTAATATCAACCATATACAATTTATCTATTCGATAAACCCACAAGAACATTATCATGAAGGTAAAAGATTCAGTATTTCAATGGGATTTCACTGAATCCAAAATTATTCTGTTCCTTAAATATGAAGTATAATTTTATATAATATACGTACAGTACATGTACAACACTATTTAAGATTCATCACGGAATGAGGGACTCCTTATTACAATTACAATTAGAATTGTGTCATTAAATCAATAAATTAATTAAACGATTACAACTAATTAACACTAAGCTCTATGATTTAAATGTAGGGAAAATAAAGTATGCCAGGAATGACATGTTCATCCGATCTCTTGTTATCCACATGAGGCAGTGTGAGACATTCGGCTGTTGGGAACTGCAGACGGGAGGACGCATGACTTCAGACTATTCTGGGAACAGAATAGGCATAAGACGGGAATACATACACGCGCACGCACACACACACACACACACACACACACTCGCACAGTCATGTAGTGTCTAGGGGCGATTTAGAATAGCCAGTTCACCTACAGGCATGTTTTCAGGAGGTGGGAGGAAACTGGAAACCCTGGAGGAAACCCACACACAACTGTGTGAAGCTCGAGCTCCAGATCGAGCCCTGGAGCTGTGAGGAGGCAACGCTACCTCCTGAGACACCATTACACCTAGGAAATATTGTACAAGTTTTTCAAATAACTTCTGGCATCCCTACTACGCGCCCTGTTGTCTTCAATTGAGCAGATGTCTCTGTCTCTCTCTCTCTCTCACTCTCTGAATTATACAGATTTATAATAAAAAAAAATTCCCGCTAATATAAATACTATTAACAGAAAAATAAATGATAGATAATAACACAGGAACAGAGATGTTCGCAAACCTGCAAAGCATCGCCAGCTGCTTCAACCTGCACTCATATCCGCTCATACACGCGCGCACACACACACATACACATACAGTACACAGTGACAGATTTGTCACTAGATTTAGCTCCCTGTCATATGTGTTGAACATGAGCATACATATCATATCACTACAAAAAAAAAAAATATATATATATATATATATATATATATATATATATATAAAAAAATCTGTGCTCACGTCCCAGGGGAGAGGAGATGGGAATACGAGTTTAGGCAAGCATTTGCTATATGCATACATATCCATTATTCATAAAACACATCATCTCTGTCTCAAGCTGTCTCACACAGAGAACACACTAACAGGTTTTCACTTCTACACCTGTGGTACACTCAGCATGCTTCCGCAAAAATTCGAGTGCATTGTGCGTTGCGTTGTGTGTGTGAGAGAAAGAGAAAGAAAAAAAAAAAGGGGTGTGTAATTGCTTTCCTTTTTGTGTGCGTGTGCACACATATCGAGCTCCGCGAGTCCTATTTTGTGTTTGTCGTCTTATGTGTCTCTATTTCTGTAAGTAAGCATTCTGTGCAGCAAACGATCTGCCTCTGGAGTGTAGGTGTGTGAGTGGGAGAAAAAAAATCTGTTTGACTAGGATGTGTGTGTGTGTGTGTGTGTGTGTGTGTGTGTGTGTGTGTGTTCAAGCCACAGATGAAGGACAGCATTGGGCCGTTCTTCTCTTTCGCGGAAACCAGGACATCCCATCCGTTCTCGGTCTTCTCTCTCCGCCGATCGCGCTCTTACAGTAGCGTAATTGGAGCAGAAAAAAAGACCTTCGTAGTGCTTAAAGGGTAATTTTCCCTTACCTTATTTTTACAAATTCCCTTGGCCTTCCTAATATATGCATATTAACTGTTCTAATTTACCACTAAATTAACAAGTCTGACCTCAATTAGGCCAATAAATGTAAGCTGGGGCTCACCGGATAGCGCACGCAACCGGGTTTACGAATCCTGGCACGCGAAAAAATGAAATTGCTCGTTTAATCCTTTGCCTTTTACACAAAGGACCCACGTTTAATCAAGTGCTCTCGCTCCTTCTCTCTGCGTCCCAAAGAGGAGCAAACAAACGGTCCTGCTTTGGCGGCTATTAGCATCCCCCTAAACCGCCAAACTGAGAGCTAACGTTGGAGCTGAACGTAGTTTGTCACATTCACGTGCTGTGATAAAGGCTTCGGGAAGCTGAACGCCTGAGACGGAGGTGGTTCATCTGAAGCTACCGGACGCAGAGGACAAAGTGCGGATGGGAATAGCTTTTCCGCGATGAGTGGATCTGTGTGTGGGGGGGTGTTTGTGTGTGTGAAAAAGGGCAACACTAGAAGCAGATTTATCATAAATGAAGAGCCTAGTCATAGAGCTTTGAAGTTTGGTTCTTACAAAGCTCGGGAAAGACCCAGGGGTACTGTGTGTTTGAGTGTGTGTGTGCCTGTGTGAGCGCATGCAAGTCCTGGTCAGTGCCCCTAGGGAGAAGAGCAGCTTCAAATGCACAGTTAATGAGAGAAGCAATCAGTAGCATCCTAACCCATCAGAGCTCCAGCCGTAACACACACTCTCCTCGTGCGCCTCCAGGGACGAGCGCAGCCTAATGATGAAACCAAAACCTCATTGACTGTAATTCAAAGGTTAGAGCAATTGTCCTTTGACTCTGTTAGCAACACCCGCATGCATGGATGCTGCTGATTAATCACACGCATGACTTTCTCCTACTCTGATAAGAAACATGTCACATATTTTACACACCGAAAACGAGTGCATGCATGTGTATGTGTGTGTGTGTGTGTGTATGTGTGTGAGAGAGAGATTCTGTTAGCTCAGAGAAGTCGTTTCTATTGCTGTCTATCATTGCAAGTTGATTGGTCTCTGAAACGCACACACACCTTATTTCCAGCTTAGATTGAGAGACAGTGAGTAGGGTCTATATTACATTGTGTGTGTGTGTGTGTGTGTGTGTGTGTGTCCGCCTCATGGCTCATCTATTCACATTAGTGACAGGAAATGAGAGGCAGCTGAAATCCTGAGCTAGATCAATGCTACAGTCAGACAGCAGCATCCGCACCGTCTGCCTTTATTATCAGGCCCAAGCTCATCTCTCTCTCTCTCTCTCTCTCTCTCTCTCTCTTTCTGTCTTGCTGTCTCTCTCTCTTGCTCTCTCTCTTTCACTCGCTCTCTCTCTCTCTCTCTTGCTCGCTCATCACCCGCTCCGAATCACAAGCGAAGGCATAAAGAATACTCTCTCAATTTACTATAACAGTAGCAATTATTTTTGCTTAGCGTTCATCTAGGGAAAAAAAATATAGGATATCTGTGTACACTTCCTTATTCTGGGACAAAAAAAAACAAACAAAAAAACAGCTTACTTACTGCACGCTACACTTACAACTGAAAACAAAACCCGGGATCGGACAAATTGGGATAAAAAAAAGAATAACAGGAACCCCTTCTTCTGTCGAACTGCATCAATATCCATGCATCTTCAGACCCCTGTAATGAGATTAGCAATGCAGAACCTTCTCTAAAACGATCTCCATATCGACAAATTGCATGCTCCATTTAAAAAAAAAGTAAAACTATTTAAATTGTTCTGCCTAAATCTATATTTTATATAATAAATGTTGATTAATTCCTTCTATACCTGCCCTTGGACTTAAATTACAAACGAGTTCCATGAATTAAGTCTCCATTCAATTCTCAATACCCAGGTATGTGTGAAAACTGTACTCATTTACGCCTTTACTCTTTTATCCCTGTATGCTTTAATGATTAATAATCCCGCTCTCCAGTGTCGTCTAGAAGAGACGACTCTCCCTTGTGAGTCTGGTATCTTTTTCTCTTTGTTTTTTTCCCCTGCCAAGAGCACATCTAGATTCCTCATTACGGATCTGGATTCGGTAACGCCGCTCTCTTAACACTGATATATGAATAAAATTCAGTTCGACTGAATAGTGTGTAGTATCGATAGTATTGAAAACGCCTGAAAGTACGTTGCCTCACTTCTATTTGTGTGCGTGCGCGTGTGAACTTGCGTGTATCCTAATTAACACTTTCGAACTGTTTTTAAAGTCTGAGGCTGTGTGTGTGACGAATGCGGATCTGGCGGTTTAACGGCCTCAGCCCGCTTTGTGGTGAACGCAATAATGCTCTTAGTGTGTCTGCTGCTCTCACTAGTTACACACACATTTATTGACACTGGAGGAAAATGTCTTTTGACAGTTGTTTTGTTAAAGGGGGAAAAAAAAAGTGCAACCTGAAGTGTGTGCAGATCACTGGAGTAGATATAATATCTGCTGCTGGTTATTTGAACATAACCGCTATCAATCTTGCACAATGTTGCAACATGCACGCAAACTTGGATATAGACAGACAGGCAGACTGACAGGCAAGCAGACAAACAAAGCAGAACAACTGATGCATGCAAACATGGACGATGAACAAATCCAGACCCAGCCCGCCAAGCATGATTGATTGGAAACATCACCGGACCAGAAGAGGCTAAATTTCATGACTGACTATTAAGGGATTGGCATAGTGTGCCAGAAATCAATGTAACGGCTTCTGAAAGACTCATTAATTCTTTACAAAGAGCCACCGAGGTAATTTTAGCCGGGGCTTTAGAGGGACTGGGAGGTTCGCACGGGCCCTTGATCTGACGGAAGCCACCAATAAGTCAATGATAGAGAGGGGGAGTGGGGGGGGGATCAAAAAGCTTCCCTTCAGAGATGACACACTTTGGTTTTGTTGAAGAGAAATAAAGGTGGCATGAGGGATGTGTAAAAGGGGATGTGAAGCCGACACACATAGGTCAGCCGGAACATCATCACCTAAAGCTGATATACAGTACCTGGCAACCTTGGATCACCATATGTATTACTAGACACATGAGTCAAATCTGACGAGAGACAGAGAAAGAGAGAGAGAGAGAAAGAGAGAGAGAGAGCAGCAAATGGTTACATCCTTCCTAGTCCTTTAGGGACACAGAGATGTAATTTGAGTACACTATCATCATCGTTCCCTGGCCCGTTATGTCCCTCCTGTTATTTCGCCCTTGACTCCTCTTGCCCTGCTGCATCTGTTAATAGTGACCCGCTTAGCCACTGATATTGAAACACACACACTACACACTATACGCAACATATGCTTCCTGTTTCATATGCACCATATGCTAATGTTTCCCTCCCTCTATTCTCATGACATTCTAGTCTTGGGGTCAATACTACAATTTGTTATATACACAAACAAACTTCTCACACATACCTTTTTGAATAAAACGCTTGCCGTATTTTGGTCTCCACAGCCAGCTCATGTTTTACATGGAATTCTACAGCAAGTGGCCAAAAGGCAGGTGGAACGCGGTCACAGTGGAGCGCTTCCAAAGGTGAAAAAAAAAAAGTTTAAAACTACACAGTGATGTCAAGTGCTATTTTTTACCTCCATACAAATCAGGTCACAGGTTGTGGGGTGACCGAGAGAAACAAACAAATGTTAGAAAAAAAAGAACAAAAACGAATAGAGGATGAAGACCCAGCAGGAAATTTATCTTACTAGTGAGTACATAGTGAGTAGCGAGACTACATGATTAAACTCTATGCACCATTGTAGCGTTTATTCGCGTTGAAGGAATAGTTCAGTTTTTTCAGATCAAAATCTGAAAAAGTTGAAATACACACATTATAATAGGTCTTTTTCGTTATTAATGTTCCTGCTCTGCACAGCGATGGTGAAGTTCGTCACCGGAACACGAGTACAAAGTAAGTAATCTTGGCCAAATTCCACGACTCTCCTTCCGTGCAAAATACATTCCAAGGTTCAGCTGAGACTGAAGCATTCTTTTAAGTCTTGTCCAGCACATCCTAAATACCTTCATTAGGTTTGAGGACAGGACTCTGTGTTAGACAAAACAGGTGTGGACTGAAGAAACACCAGATCATTACACTGCCCCTAGTGGCCACTATGCATGATGGTTCCATTGCTTTATGTTCCCTTCCTACCCTGACGTATCCATTACTGTGGAATAAGTCTAAGTCATCATAACCTTTTTCTATTGCTCCAAAGTCCAATATTTATACTCCATAACAAACTGAAGCATTTTTTATGATTAGCCACACTAACTAATGGATTACTTTTGGCCAGACAGCTTTCATTCCCAAAAGTTTCCCTGTTTACTATTCACTCCTTTGAGTATGGAAACACTTTTACTGTTACTGTGAAATATAGCTGTGATTTCTACTGTTAACATGATGCAGACTTAAAAAGTAAACTTAAAATCGTGTAATTCTTGATTTTTTCCTGCTCATATTTTTCTTGCAATTTAATTGACGGATCAGCACTTTCCCCAGGTCTTAATAATATGTTTGAATACAGTTCCAGTAATTTTAGCCCTTCCTTAGTTGTTTTCTTTGCTTGATGCAGACCAATAATTTGACCCTTCTGAAACACATAACCACATTATATGTCTACTGACATAAAATAAGAAGCTACTCACTGCCTCGGAATTATCCAATAAATATCAGCTTTCTAAAAAAAAATCCAAACTGAATCTTAGACAAAGACGTACTGAATTAAAATTCATTTCATTGCCAGTATTCAATGATGCATTATAACCAAAATGGGACATTTGCCAACATGAGACGTCCCACTTTAAGACATTCAGTAAAATCCACAGACAAACAACATATATTTTCATGCTTTTAGCTAAAAAAAATAAACAGTTTTAATCCGTCAGTTTGGACAGACCTTCTAATTCCATGGTCGTTCCCGATTTTTATTCATTTCTACACTGTAAAACAATGCTAAAGGCATCCTAAATATGCAATATCCTCATTTCAGCAGTTGATATTGAGATGTGTCTGCTACTTATGCTCTGTAAAGCCTTTTGAACGAGTCTAATCTGAGATGCTGTTAATTGGTCATTTTTTAGGCTCTGCCGCAGAGGTACGTTTTGGTCTTACTTTTCTGGGACGGTCTTCTTGAGAGCCAGTTTCATCATGGTGTTTGATGTGTTTTGCAAATGCACTTGACAATACTGCTCTTGCAAGAACTATTCCAGAACAGCTGACCTTTTGTGTCTTAGTGTCTCTAGAATGTAAAAAATAAATCCAAACTTGTGTTCAAAGTGGTACTATAT
>JAOVVA010000037.1:19033506-19047074 GCA_028565275.1 Leiocassis micropogon
GTGTGTGTGTGTGTGTGTGTGTGTGTGTGTGTGTGCGTGTGTGTGTGTGTGTGTGTGTGTGTGTGTGTGTGTGTGTGGTCACAGGGGGATGCGAAGTGCTGCAGGGGATGAAGTGGGGTGAAGGATACTGTGTCCAAAGCTCCTCAGCGCGGCTCTATGGACATATGGCATGCGGACATACACTGCTGTAGGCTGCTGCTGGCCCAGTGAAAGACACTTATACAACACAAACACTCAATAATTCAGGAGACTTTTGCTCTACGCATGTCTAGAACACACACACGCACACACACACACAAACACACACACACACACACACACAATCCGTGTTTTGATGGAGACAATAAAGCTCGGAGGAAGATATTGGTGCCACAGGGTGCCAATGATAATGAACTGATCCAAAAAAGATGATTGTATTTTTTTTTTAGGGAGCTAAATAATCTTCGTTCCGTCGAGACACAATTTTAAAATAGAAAACCGCTAAACACCGTTGTGTCCTTTCTCTTCTTCTTGAGCACGAGAGCATTTGGTGCTCAAGGCATACTTACAAAAATTATTTGAAGAGAAAACAATTAAAATTGGACGACCAAAACCCGCAAAAAACGAACAAAAGAAACAACGAAATTCTATTTGGCTTGCTGTGATGCCACTATTAGGTTCAGCATAAAAGATGTCTGGATTAAGATTTCTTTGTTTGACTGTCTGTTATGTTTAATATTAATAATAAAAAAAAAAAATCAAATAATACCAACTGACAAACATTTTTAATGCACTTGCAACCCAGCTGATTAACAACTTTTGTTTAATTTGTGTTGTTTTTTTTTCTGTATAAACAAACAGCACATACAAAGCATCAATTAACCTGACCATTTAGTTTTTTTCATATTTAATTGTTATGATGAATGTTGACAGTGTGACAAAATTGTTTTGCATAGCAAAACATTCCTCCTACTGTACATCCTTACACCAAGTACCATTAACTCCTCTTGGTACCGATCTTGAGCAAGAACTAAAATAAATACAACGGTTTCTGGTATGAAGAATGAAATCAGGACCTTTTCGTCGTGCTGAAAGTTGAGAAAATCGTGCAGTTGGAAGAATGCCTTCTAATTCATTTATTTTCCCCCGCTGATATAGTGGCAAACACTTGAAGTCAAGAGCAATAATTCAGTAATGATCACGCTGGAGGAACGCAGTCTATGTACCAGACCGAAAGCTCTCACAGTGTGTATGAACACTCTGGAAATTAGAATTACTGTAAAAATCAGCGCTGAAGATATAACGACACGCCGCTTAAGATTCGTAAGTGCATTCAAACACGTTTGTATGTCGCTATAATAAATAAAGAAACATCATTAAATGAAGTTCTCTGTAAGGCCTGTGATTCCTCCACCAAACCGCCGTAAAACACATTCAGACTCTGTAAAGGCATGCAGGTGCAAACGAGATTGGCACAAAGCACTTAAATGACGCCTCTTAAAAGCGGCATAACCACTCGAAAAGCTGAACGGCATCCTGCATGGCATGGTGTGTGTAACTTCTGTGACACCTGCATAAAGAATGATCGCTTGCATCCGTGCTGCAGACAAAGCCGCATATCTATTAACACACACTCCCGAGCAGATCGCACGCTACATTACATTAAAGATGAGACATTTGCTTTTTCCGAGCTTTGTGCAAAAAAAAAAAAAAATAAATAAAAATCATTTAGCCTTTAATTACAGCACCCTGAGCAGCACCCCATGCCTTCACCTCGGTAAATGAAGGCTCTCAGATACTGATGCCTTGGGGAAAGCACGGAAGAGAAGGCCGGGCTAAATATATTATCCGCAGCAATCAGCCAGGCTTGGGTCACTGGGTCCGTCAGTTTCATTAGGCCCCGGCCTCGATTAAGACTCTGATGGGAGCTAAAGTGAGAGGCTGAAAGCTTTCCTGGCATCTGAGAGCCTGCCTGGAAGGTGTGTCCTGCCCCGGCCCTGCCACAGAGATCTCTCCGGCCCCTTAACGCTTACACACCACGCAATCACACCAGCCTTAATAACAACTTTCCACAAGATGGATTCCAATATTTCCAAACATGATCCCATTTTCCAGGGCTGAGCTGTGGTGCGTTTGGCTCGAAGCCCAGCTGTCTGTGGCTGTGTGCACTTCTGTCGCTCCCACACCAATCCATCAGCACGGATTCAGAGCCCTTCAACCGCAGCCCCAGTGGGTAAGAGCCCCAGGACCAGATCATGCAGGTGTTCTTAGCCATTATCTCTGGCTGCACCTGCCCACCTGCGGTTCCACACACACACACACGCACACACACTAGACAATGTCTCACAGGCTAAACCTGGAATGTCCACGAAACCGCAGCTGTATAAAACCAAGGTGTGAGAAGATAAGAGGAAGAGATAGGATGCTTTTGTCCTCGATTCTGACCAGTGAGGAAGGAGAGCGTGACTAATTCTCTAATGAATGGTAATAAATGATAATAATGCAGTAGGAATAATGAAGGCGAGGCAGGGGGAAGATTCCACGTGTGGCTTTACATAACAAAGCTATTTCTCTCTGCTGTGTCGGAAATTTCTGCCACCTCAGGCATTACTAATCATGCATGCACGCGCGCACACATATACAGCACATACACACACAGAAGGAGTTGGAAGGAGAATGATAATTGTGTGTTTGAGCTGTCGTTGTGCGCGAGCTGGGAGTCTGGGTCACTGATGAAAAAAACCCGACACTTACTCTCTGGTTCTATTCATCTCCTGCTTTCTTCTGCCTTTTCCTTCATTCTTTTCACATCTTCAATTGACAGCGTGCCATACACATACTGTAGACTTCACCCCTTTCCTCCTCGCCTTTCCTCTTATTTATTTCCCTCTCCCCTCTTCTTCCTTCCCTCCTTCCTTTCGCCCTTCCCTCGTGCAGAGTGAAACAGCCTCAACAGGCAGGAAGAGGAAGATCTGAAATCAGTCTCACACACGGAAGGGCACTTCGATGGACAGGGTGTAAAAGGTGCCTGTCCAAAAATACCACACTGCTTCCTTCAGGCCTCCTGTCTCTGTGTCACTGCTCCTCTCGCTTCGCCGTGATGGAGTGACTGAGCCGCCACCCAGACGCCACTCGAGAGCCCGAGCGAGTCATCTCGAAATGCCACAGTATTTTTACCAGCTCTCGGGGTTGTGGCTACACATTTAATCGCTGACAGGGGTGATGCCGAGAAATTAATTAAGGTGATTTGGGGTGGGAAAGAGTTGGATGCATGTGTGTATGTGCGTGGGTGGTTGTGTGTGTATGTGTGTCACGGAGTGCGTGTGCAATCTACTGTGTGACACTTATTTCATTAGTTCAATGTCTGTCTGTGAAGTTCATTTAATTTCCATTTGCGAGGGAAAGTGAGAGTGTTGACTAGGTGTCGTAATTGTGAAATGAAATTAGAGAGCTTGATTTTTTTTTTTTTTGCCTGCGTGGCTAATTGACAGTGATTTATGTCGAGCATTGTTTGGGAGGAGTGTGGGAAGACATGTCAACACCAGCTGGGACAGGAGACAGAAAGGGAGAGAGAAAAAAAGCAGATTCAGATTCAAGCAATAAAATATATATTCCAAATACAATTTAGCTCCATAGTATTCAGTTCTGGCAGTGAAGTCAGGCGTAACGTCCGCTCACTTAATATAAACCGATGATTATATATACAGTATCCTCAGATATGTGCTAATTAAAAACATTATACTAAAAAAACTTTTTTAAAAATATTTTGTACCTGCTACTCTCCATCAATAATTCAACAATGATTTGAGAGCCTGGGGTTCTGACCTAGCTTCCAAAATCCCCAGATCCCCATCCGACACCTTGTACCCCAAACTATGCATGGCCAACATCCTGGTGCCAGACAATACAGAACACCCCAAGAGGCACTGTGGAGCCACACCCTGAGGGACCAGAGCTAGTCCAGTGGTAGCATATGACAAAACCTACTGTTGCTGGTTATAACTTTAATGTTATGGATGATCGGTGTGTATACACCTACCTAATATTGTGTCCATCTCTGATCCATCTCTGAGCTCTTATGGTGGGCTGTAGTATCTGGTTTCAACACGTTAACAGCAAATCCTTTAAATCCTGCAAGTCCATGAATTGGACTGGTCAAGCTCATTCTACAAATGCTTGATCAGATTAAGATCAGTGGGGAATTTTAGGTCCAAGTCAACACCGTAAATTCTTTGTCATTCATTCTTCGCCGCATTCATCCTGGTGCCATATCTTTCCCAGGTAAGTGAAGCACATGCACCTGACTGTCCACATGATGTAAAAGCAAAGTTTCATCAGATCAGAACACCTTCTTCTGTTGCCGCATGGTCCGGTTCTCATGGGCTCATGTACCCACTTGTGTGTGCTTTCAGTGATGGACACAGGTCAGCATGGGTACTCTATGCAGTCCTATACACAACAACCTTTCTGACACCTTTATAGCCAGAATGAGCATTTTCAGCAATTTCAGCTATAGCAGCTCTTCAGTGCTCAGACCAGAGCAGCTAGTCTCACATGTATTGGTAAACCTTAACACAGGTTCACTGGTTGTCCTTCCTTGGAGCACTTCCTTGACCCCAATTTTTGTAGGCACTAACCAGTGCATCCTGGGAACACCCCACAAGACCTGACATTTTGATAATGTTCTGACCCCGTCGTCTAGCCATCACAATTGGGCCATTGTCAGTGTCACTCAGATCTTGCCTTTGCCTTTTTTTTCCTGCTTCGCACGGACTCAAATTTGAGAACTGATAGTTCGCTAGCTGTTCAATATGTCAAACCCTTTAAATGTGCCATTATATCAAGATATACCACGCTATTCATTTCACCTGTCAAATAGTTTGAACATTATTTTTGATTGATGTACATCCAACAGATGATATTTCATCTAAATATGTTGAAGGTACAGCAAATTTAAGATGGTAAAAATGTCCACTATCACAGTTAGGAAATTCTGTCAACCCAAGTGTTATGAGTCAAAAAAAATGTGACAAAAATAATGAGGAATTCGGTCACAATACCGAGCTATTACAACAAAATAAGGACATAGAACAACATTTAATGACTTGCCATTCAGGGTTTATATAACATAAGCTGCTTAAAGCAAGGATAATGCTCTGTTAAATCACCTCTTATTTACGTCCACTGGCGTGAAACTTATATTAAACTGAACCTCTATCATAGATACAGTATACAAGAGCAACACACCTTATTCAACAATGTGAAACAAAATGCTTTGGCAAATGGTAAAGAACTGCTGAGGGACACAATGGACAGAGAGCCTATGCTTATGTGAGTTTAATATTGTGGAAGAAGAGTAAAGCTGCATCCTGCTCTTGCTGAAAAGAATATATGCAAAAATAATTTAATAATAACTGCTTTAAAAAAAAAAATTTTTCTGATGTCTTGCATCTTAGCTAATCATCCCTTTTTTCATTTCTAACACAATGTACCATTTCGATCCTCTGTACTTATGTAGCACTGTTGAGTCTAGAGGGAAAGCCAGATAAATTCAAGCTAAGGGAGAGAGGGGGAGGAAGATGAGTCAAGAAACAAAGAATAAGTGGTATACAGCTAGGAGAAGTGGTGAGAATCAGGAAGAAAGGGCAGGTCTTCCCAAAAAAGGATAGCTGACACCACAAGGGGAAGTGGAGGTCAGTGTCAAGGCTCTGGCAGTTTGCAGTTTTTAAAAACCCTGGGGTATTTCAAAAAAAGGAATAATGCTGGAGGGAAGACTCATAAGGGAGCAATAAATGTAAAGAGAGAAGAAGCGGCTTGGTGTGACAGCTCTCTCTCCCCCTCTATCTCTCTTTCTCTCTCGCTCTCTCCCTTTCTCTTTCTAGACCCTGATGGAGATGTAGGTGAGGTCATCCTGTCGTTCCTCTGAGCTGGCTGATTAATGACCTGTCTGGGTTAAACAAATGTGCTCTCTCTCTCTCTCTCTCTCTCTCTCTCAGTATCTGCATGTGTACATGAAACAGTCATCACGCTCTGTTAAATAATGTAAATCTCCAAACATATTTTGCCAGTCATTAGTTGTGACATAGGTGGTAAACTCCTCATCACCAAATATCCACTTAGTGCCAAACACCAGGTTGTTTACTTATTTACCCCTTATGGTTTTCATTTGCTCAGCTCTCTCTCTCTCTCTCTCTCTCTCTCTTTCTCTCTCTCTCGTGCATTGCAGTCTGACTCCACTGACACTCGGTGCTGGCTTCCGAAACATCACTTTCTCCTCTTGTAATGAGAAACCAATTTAATCAGGAGCACGCTGAGGTGGTAATACACGCCGTATATTTAGCAAAATACATTTTGTCTCCATAGATGCAGCTTAAAACAAGTAAACCTTTCACAACCCTTTTGATGGGTCGGAGTGCGTTCGATGTGCTGATCCATGCACATTCAAGCTCCTGGTGTCAATAATGCATCAGCAGTACAACGAGTTTGAATCTGTGCTACAGGGAGCTGTTTAACCTTCTGCGACGCCACAGAGCTTTAGCCGAGCCCAAAATTACAGCAGACTTCATAATCGCTAAATCGTAAACTCCTGCAGAAACAAAACCATCTGCTCACCAGCACATATAAACAGAATATTTTGATAAGCCCAGCGCGCAGCATCCTTTTTCTATAAATACATGCAGCTTCTGTGGATTCACAATCTGCAGCCAGTGATTTTTCTAAATAAGCAAACAAAAGTCTACGAAATGTTTTCTAATTACAGCAGCTTCAGTTTGTATGCCGTGTCCGGTATTCAATCTGTGAGCCGAACAAGCAGAGAAATAGCCCATAAATCTTCACTGAGCCACAGGCTCCGGCGTTCTGATTGGCTCCTGTTAGGATGTTAGGATAACAAATTGGCCTCGGTGTGCAGCAGAGAATGTAAATGTGCCCCACGCAGATACCTTGGCAACAGAGAGAGAGAGAGAGAGAGAGAGAGAGAGAGAGAGAGTGCGATTTTCCTGTGAATGCCTGGTGAGTCTGAATTAAGGAGCTAAAGAGGGTTATACTGTAGATAATTACCAGAATGTAAACAGGAGGGAGGCACTTCTCTTTCTCTTACAGTAACAAAACTTACACAAAGTGCACATTTATAGTTGCTTTCACTCACATTATGCGGTGATTATCATTACACCCAGTGTTGTCGAATTTTCTAAAAACAGCAGGGATTCCCTACTTAATCTGAGACTAAGAATGAACATAGATATATAAAACGGTTTCGTATTTCTGAAAAGAAAACCCGTATACATATTGATACAGTATGGCGAAATTTTCTGTAAGGAGTCTCAGGGGTCAGTGCTTTGTAACAGTCAGTCTTCCAACACAGAAGAGTCCCATCTGGACAGATGATGTTGCTCTTTCCTGGCAAAATAACAAGCTGCATTATTTTTGTTTTTGTGTCTTATTAGGCCTTTCTCCACATGCACACAGGTATTTTTAAAACCAGATTTTTTTTTTGTTGCAAAATGCATTTTAGATCACTGAAAACATTGACATTGGCAAAAATGAAAAAAAAAAATTCAGTTTGATAAGAAAGAAATGTTGTAAAGCAAAGCAAATGGCGTTTTTACTATAGTTTGTCCTTATGCGTCTAGTGTCCTGTGTTTGACCTCAGAGTGTGACATACCCTATAATAACTTCTGATTGGCCAACATAGCTTTACAAATCGTTTTATCGCTTGATGCTGGCTTGGCATACTTCCATATCATATTCTCTTGTGGACGATTTTTTTTTTTTTTTACAAACAAAGCAATTTTTTTCAATTATCCGCAAATGTATAAACCATGCCTAATCCACAATTACATAAATCACTTACTCATCTTTTATACGGCTTTATCCTGTATTCAGGGTCGCGGGGACCTGGAGCCTACCAGGAGGCTTAGGGCACGAGGCAGGGTACACCCTAGACAGCGTGCCAATCCATCTGAGGGAACACACACATACCCATTCACACACTACGGGCAATTTGGGAACGCCAATTAGCCTAACATGCATGTCTTTGGACTGTGGGAGGAAACCCACCAAGCACGGGGAGAACATGCAAACTCCATGCACACAGAGACAGGAATCGAGCCTAGCTGGGAATCGAACCCGGACCCTGGAGGTGCAAGGCGAAAGTGCTAACCACTACCCCACATATGCATAAATATTTTTTAAAATCGTTGAAGAATAAAATATTCGTCTATATGTAAAGGCAAAATTGCATTGTCAAAAGCATGCTAAACCAACAGGTGGCATTATAACCTTAACCGTAAAGCCATGTTAGGCAATCAGGAGCCTGAAAAAAGGCACAGTCTGACTTCAAACACAAGAGAACTTTGTATCACATCGACACTGAAAACAGAGCTTCTAAATATCTTTACCTTGGACTAGGTTTGCATTGGGATATAAGGAAGATTGTTTAAAGCTGCATGTGCTGACTAAATAGAAATCCGCTTGGCATGAACTCATGAAAAACAGTACGTCACAAAGTGCTTTATCATTCACGTTAGAAATGTGGAATTGGCAAGTGATATTGCATTTTATCAAATGCACCATCGAGAAAGAAATTCATTCATCGTTTTACATTTTGAAACAGGACACACCTGAGCAGTTGAAGCTTAAGGGTGGTGCTTAAGATCCCAAAAAGGCAGCTTGGCCCTGCTGAGAGTTGAACTCTTACCCATCTGTTCAGCAGCCCGAAGCCTTAACCACTGAACCACCATATCTCCATCCTTCTTGTATACATATTCCGATTCAATGTTTTTGTCTTACTGTCATTAAAATATAGTCAAATTTGTCCAGAATGTGTTCGTATGACAGATCTGTGATTTATGTATTTAATTTATGTAGCGAAACATTCATCTACATCCCCGACAGCTCTGTTGGCAGACAGCCCCATTCAAAATATGAAATATGTCACGCAAACAGTTTGTGCGCCTGAAGAGGATGGGGGAAGTCCCCATGCTCAGACTGTTCTCTCTCACGCGTACACACACGCGTACACACACACACACACACACACACACACACACACACACACACACACAGTCAACCATACTATAATCGCTGAACTATCCCTGAAAGTATCTCATACGCTATGCATGTAAATGGGATTTTTTTCCCTCCTCTGCCTAAACTGCAATGCTTCGATCCTCTCAGGATCTTATATCTGAGTGGGTGTGTGTGGGGGGGGGGTTTGTGTGTGCATGTGTGTAAGTATGAGCAGAGAGGGATAGCGAAGTGCACTGTGTACTGAGATGAGAGTGGAATTGAAAGTGGCATCAGCTGGTGAAGAGGCTTCGCTTTGCGATTGGAAATCATCCGTTGCAGCCCTGCATGGCCTCAGCCATCTTTAGTCATTTATGCCGCTGCAAACTGATTTCTTTCTGCTCTTGCTTCTCTGCCTGTCTCTCTCCGTCTCACATTCTTTTTCCCTCTAGACAGCCCAGATCTCTTTCGTGTTATCTTTCTTTCTGCTCTCCAACTCAATAGCAGAGACTCGATCTATCAAAATGTAGAATTTTTGCAGCATATACAAATATCTCTCCCCTTTTTTTTTAAAGACGTTTATGTATAAATATTATCATCGTTTTTATATGTAGAAAAGACCTGAGATTTTTAGGGATTTAGCACACGCTCATTTACTCCGTCACCTCTTTGTCTCTGAGTAGATACTGACCAAAGATGGCGATTAATCCAGAGAGAACGAGAGCATGTGGAAGAGAAAAGCCTTTCTTTAATAGGCCTACAGGGAGGCGGGCTGCTTTAGAGCTCTCCCGCTTCTGCACCTTCACTCGGCTAGTGGCTGGTCGTCATAATGGAGAGTTCTCTCTTTTTTCCTCGTGAAGGAGGGGAGGGTTTGATAAATGTCCCTTTCCTGTGCACTCAGAACCAGGGCATTTGGTGAGAAAGCGTCTCTTCTCTGCTACCAGATATGACGAAATAAAAATAGATAGTATTAACTTCTGTGCAACATCTGTGTAACGTTCGACCCAGAGGAGAAGACGGAAGAGGGACTAATGGCCTAACCTAGAGAAGTCTCACTATTTCAGAAGGCTTTAAACAGGCTTAATCTTCCAGCCAGAGACGAGTTATCACCAAGGCTTAGCACTAGAACACGCGTATTTGAGATACAATTAACAGCCTTGATCACCTTCAGGGCATTCAGCCATGTACGATGCCAGTTATTACACCACTTAAGGAGACTGAAAGTATGAGGAGAGGAAAAAAATGATTTTATTTTAATAGCTCTACTTCTTTACTTGCTGCTTGTTATCAGTCTCCTGCAGGTAAAAGAAGGCAAGTTGCGTCAGATCCTGGGTTTGTTTAGGGAAGAGCATCATCACGGCAGATTTGTTTGACCTTTTCCTTATTCTGTGCAGACCTTTTCGCATCACTTTATTGTTCTCATTAATGACTACCTTATGTGTTATTTATTTAATTAGTATTTTGTGCTCTAATTCGTAGTCAGCGCTTCAGGTGAAGGCTTTTGATCAAGGTTTCTTAGCAACTTGTATTTGAATGCTTTTTTTTCACTCCATGCATCTTTCACTGGCACAGATACAGATAGCTTGCATTCTGTTTCCTTCGCTCATTTTCTCTGTCTATGTAACACTCAAAACAGGAACTAGCGTGACTAGCGTGTTATTTCCTGTACGGCCCCGTGATCGGCTCGCTTTCACGCATGATGCTTTCAACACCTGAGTTCATTTGAAAGCAAATCTGGAGCCTGGGATGTTCAGGTGGAACGATGAGTCTACAACCAGGCTGGAAAAGAGGTTTCACACTTGTCCGAATAAACTTGAGTAGCGTCAGATCTGTAAACACATGCACCTGAACTGGTAAAGTACGCCATGATGGGTAGTGCCAGAAAGGCTCTGGTTCGAATGATCATCATCCATGCACACATTTCCTCCTCCAATTAACCAGCTGATGAATTTAGTGAAAACCAAATGAATTATGGGTGTGTGATGGTGTGTCCATTTGGTCCATCTGACAGAACGGCAGTTAAAAAAATGTAGCTGAGATAACTGTAGCGCTTGTGAGCAGGAAGTGCAGGGAGAAGCACACGAGTTTAGCGCTGTTGCGGAAGTGGAGTCTCAACAGATGGAGGCTTGAGATTACAGAGCCTGATCCCTTAACAATGTTTAAACGGGTAAGCTTTGGCACGCAAATGAATGTGGACGGTCCTTTTCATTTAGCTCGGACGTTTCATAATTCATATCGACCTTCATATTCTGTTTACCACTGCTCGGTGCGGCTTTGTTTAGCTTGACAACTTTAGCAACACCAGAGAATTGAAAAATGGATTTGTGTTGAGGATGATACAATAAAGGCCTAGACAAATTTTCAAATACAGACTGGAACGTCAAGCTTGGCATTTAAGGCATGTTAGCAATACTGCTAATGAAACTTCGAGCCTCAGCGGTCGTCTCTTAACTCTTAACTTTTTTAGTTGTCAAGTTAAATTGATGTTTTATGTCCAAAGGGAACAGTAGAAATAAGTGCTGCACTGAAATACAGGTGAGGAGTCTGGGAGCTTGTCCTGTAATGCCCGGTATTTCTACACTGTTCACGAGACAAAAATGAGCTTTAACCCATGCAGAGGTGGGTTTACTCTGTTACATTTACTTGAGTAACTTTTTTTTTTTTATTACTTCTATGTAGTTTTACTGCACAATACGTTTTACTTTTACTTGCGTAGATTTGTGAAGAAGAAACGCAACTCTTACTCCGCTACAGTACATTCGGCTACACTCGACACGTTACTTTTCTAACCATTCATTCTACACGGGTGGATGTACCGCATGACTGTTTCACCAATAAGATGCAGAAACAATGATCACATGACTCTGTTTGACCAATCAGGCTTTCAGCCGGTGTTCTATAAATTCATTCTACCTGTGAATCCGTCCTAAATACGCGCACTGCGCATGCAAAGACAAAAATTTTCGCGTCTTTCTCTAATTTTGCGGAACGCCCATAAATCCATGCTGCTACAAGTGGGATCTTGCGGTTAGTGTACAATCTTGCGGTAAGTATAGAATGCTTTTCTCATGCTTGTGTGATTATACTGTATGTTAACTTTAATTGTACATATAATGTTACTGTACCAATCTATGAATATATAAGTATATTTCAGTACACAATTAATCAACAACACACATGTTGTACATTAAAAAAAACAAAAAAAAACAAAAACAGTTACTCAGTACTTGAGTATCTTTTCACTGTATATTTTTTTACTCTAACTTGAGTAACATGTTGGATGACTACTTTTTACTTCTACTTTTAAGTACAGGTTGCTTTTTAATATGTATTTTTCCATTTAAACTGTATTTTCCATATTCATTTTCTTTTCCAATTATCATCTCATCTAAGTAACTGGCAGCCAGATCAAGTTGAAGTATTTATCTTAAAATCACTATTCAGTATGACAATATAACAATATGACAGTCAAGATAAAATGTCACTACTGTAAGAAAGAAAGTTTCTTGGGATATCATGCCCAAAAATATTCAGTTCCTTGGGCAAAATCAGCAGCCTCACAAGTTACACGTAAAAAGAATTCTGAGTGCATTGACAGCTCGGGCTACACGGCTGCAAATGATGACAGGGTGAAAGAATGTGCCATTCGAGCTCAATAGATAGTTAAGAGCAGAAAGCAGTGTGTAGGTGTGTGTGTGTGTGTGTGTGTGTGTGTGTGTGTGTGTGTGAGAGAGAGAGAGAGAGAGAGAGAGAGAGAGAGAGAGATACACCCCAGCACATGGCCCTAAGCTCAACAAAAGCCTGCCACTCTCTGGCCCTGAACACAGAGAGCCCAGCAGTCCTGCTGTATTCATGTCTGAGCTGTGGCTGGAACTGGTGACATACAGTACTGACTATCAGGCCTGCTTTTAATTACGTGCCAGTCAGGCACCTGCAGTTCCTACAGGCCTGAGCTCTGTCCAGCTGAATT
The DNA here is from genome assembly GCA_028565275.1 of Leiocassis micropogon. Taxonomy (NCBI): domain Eukaryota; kingdom Metazoa; phylum Chordata; class Actinopteri; order Siluriformes; family Bagridae; genus Leiocassis; species Leiocassis micropogon. The sequence goes on from JAOVVA010000037.1 coordinate 19,046,462, forward strand.
AAACATGCTGCCCTGGGCTCATGAATACTGCAAGCAGCACCCGCGTACTGCTCTGATCCAGGACCACTGGGGGAGACTCAGCGACCAGCAGGGGACTATAACAAAGCTCTGAGAGAGAGAGAAAGAGAGAGTGAGAGAGAGTGAGAGAGAGTGAGAGAGAGTGAGAGAGTGAGAAAGAGAGAGTGAGAGAGTGAGAAAGAGAGAGTGAGAGAGTGAGAGAGTGAGAGAGAGAGAGAGAGAGAGTGAGTGAGTGAGAGAGAGAGAGATTCCTGTGAATGCCTGGTGAGTCTGAATTAGGAGGCTTGTTATACTTACTGTAGATAATTACCAAAATGTAAACAGGAGCGAGGCACTTCTCTCTTACACTCCACATAAAAAAAGTTCACATTTACAGTTGCTTTCACACACTTTATACTGTGATCATCATTACACCTCAGTCTTGTTTAATTCTTAAATCTGATTGGTCAATAGGATAGGTATTCATAAAAAATGTTGTTTTTATGGTCAAATTTTTTGTAAGGTGTGTGCAAATGTGTATGTACTGTGTGTGTGTGTGTGTGTGTGTGTGTGTGTGTGTGTGTGTGTGTGTGTGTGTGTGTGTGTGTGTGTGTGT
>JAOVVA010000037.1:19083739-19105917 GCA_028565275.1 Leiocassis micropogon
GGTCAGGCCATGCATGTTTGGAGAATTGGGAGGAAAGTCACGTATATGATACGGAGAACAGGTACAGAAACTCCGGACTTTGGTGAGGAATTAAAAGTCAACTGCATGCTGGGTCACCGTCCGCCCCGCGCATGAAGAGATACGACATGTAAAGACACTTCTTGATACACAACTTTTGATAAATGACCATCTGATAAGCAGCACAATAAGGCATCTGACTGTCCCAACAGGCAGGTGGTAACTCAGAAATAAATAAATTAAAAAATTAATTAAATTCCATCCTTATATATATATATAATTTTTTTTTATTTTTTTTTTTTTAATGGACACACGTGTATGTGTACAGAAGTAGATGGTGGCGGGTGTTAATTGCCATTCCCATGTGTGTGTGACAGGCAATATAAACCCAGCAGGATGTCTCCACCTTCATTAGGTTCTGCTGATAATCCAGCTGCATGTTGCAAAAGAGCTGCTTTCATTCCCTTTTCACTCTCTCTCTCTCTCTCTCTCTCTCTCCCTCTTTCTTTTACTCTCTGTCTCTGACTCCAATTTCTTTCGCTATTCTCATTATTTTCTGGGAATTAATTTCTCCAAGAGCGCCTTGCCGAGCACAATCAGCTCAAAAGGGCCTACCAAGTTCCTTCCTGCCCAATCACTAGATTCACAGTTCTCCAAGATAAAGCCTTGTGTCTACGCTGCCTCTAAACTGTTCCCTTAATGCTTTTCTCCCCATCAAAAATAAAACAACCACCACCACCGCCACCGCCACAGACTCCCACCCACTCCAGTAGACTTCCAGCGGCCAGCTGGAAGCTACACATACTATACCCAATTATGATGCTGTAGAGCCCCCCAAAATCTGATAATTAGTGCTAATTCAGAGACAGACAATTTATTCTCGGATAGCACTCCTTGTTGAGATAGCTATAGAGAACCATAGAGCAATACGCTAGTTACAGTAAAGCAGCTGATTTTGGGGAAGAATGGTGCAGAGGGGGGGAAAATGGCTTCGCAGCCGGACAGAATGATCCTGGGTGAGGGCCAAGGCTCCTCTTCAGTCAAAGGAAAGATACAAAATATTGGAGAGAGAGAGAGTGCAATAGGGTCAAGAAGCACTCAGGATAATAATAATAATAATAATAATAATAATAATAATAATAATATCTACATGTCTAGTGTTGCTGGATATTTAACAAAGCTACAAATTGTCTGATATGCAGGAAGCAAGTGTCTCTCTAACTGGCACAGGATTTAATCGAGAGTGACAAACAGCGGTCTGAGCGTCGAAGGGACACTTCCCCGACACAGCTTGGTTAATTTGACCATCATCTGCTCCGGACGTGATCACATGAAGGACGCCGTATTCTCTCATGTCTCTCATGTCTCCATAACGAGCACTAAACATCAGAAAAGACCACAGGGAATAGGTGTAATGATTCTTGTCTGGGAGAGTTAATGTTCGAATTTTTTAAAACAGCGGCGACTGCTTAGCGACCTGACAGTTAGAGATGAGAAATCGACCAACCTGATAGGATTTTTCTTTTTTTTCTGCAGACTTACTAACATATCGGGTGTGAATTGTCTTTGTAAAACATGAAGCATAGTAATGTACTTATAGTAATGTATTTCAGTTCCTAATACCTAGCCGTTTGAGCTCGCCGGGGCTGAGCAGACGTGGTGAAGGAAAGTGTGAATAAGAGGAAGGAATAAAGAAGAATAAAAGTGACACCTCTATAACACGCAGCACATTCAGCACTGTCTTGTCTCTACTGGTCTAATTTTACGTTGCTCACCTCTACCTCTTCACATATCATCTCTCTCTCTCACACACGAACACACACACACACACACACATACACACACACATTAATGTCGTTAATGCTGGTCCTAATGATAGTCAGCACTGAAGACATTATACAGAAAGACAGAAAGAGAGGTGGATGAATTCCCCAAGGCTTCTCTCTCTCTCTCTCTCTCTCTCTCTTTCTCCCAGATTCTACAGGAATGCAATCACGATCAGTTAGCACTGAGCTTTGGCATAGTCAGTCACTCTCTATGCAGGGTAAGCCAAGCAGAAAATTGTTTTGGACATCGTGATGAGAAAGAGACTTTTTTTATTTTTTTACATTTTTAATGCCAAAAAAAAATCAGCCAAAAATGGTAGATGTCAAAGTTATGCATTTCATTACAGTGCACAGATAAAATGCATACCTATTACCTTGAGGAACTGTCACTCTTTCCATCCACAGCTTACAGACACTACAGCTCTTTCTCTCCACCCCTCCTGGCCTCCACCCTTATTACTTCCGTGAGAGCACTTCGAGGCATGCAGTCACTAAATCATCCATGTGACCCCTGACACACACACGGATGCACACACGCACACGTTTACTGAAAGATAATGGACATGCTTATCTCGCCATTTTCTAACTAGGTCACTCTGTAGTTCTTTATATGTAGCAAATGAGTGTTCTCCCCCCCGACAGACACAGACAGACACACACATACACACTTTATCACATCACACATGCTCAAGACACACACTCCTGTCTAGGGCTGCTGGCGGGAAACGTCTTGACGCCTCACTCCGATCTCCACGGATCCGCTGAGTGGAACCGTTCGGAAGCTGACGTTAATTAACCTCTCAGGGCTTCACAGCAAATTAAAAGACTAATTAATAAAGTAAACAACGTCGAGGAGACGTAGCGGCCTGTTTTAGATGAGTACACATGCAGACCACCTCTCTTTTATACGGTGAGGGACCTGAAGCAGTTTCTCGTAGAGAATAAAGTCCTTTCTAATGCCCAACTATGAGGCCTGAAGGTCAACATTTATGCCTGGGTGTCTTTAGGGGTGACCTAGTGCTTATGCTGAACTCATATCAAACATCTCTCTCTTATTTGCACAAATCTCAATATTAGTGTAAAGTGAAATCTTCCATTAAGGTTTTCGTTCAACCTAATCTTCTTGTGTTCATTGAAATGAAGAATTAAACTGTACGTATACAGTTATACAGTTAGCACTGTTGCCTTGCACCTGCAGGTTCCGGGATTCGATTCCCGGGCATGATCGATTCCCATCTCTGTGTGCATGGAGTTTGCATGTTTTCCCTGTGCTTGGTGGGTTTCCTCCGGGTACTCCAGTTTCCTCCCACACTCCAAAGACATGCAGATTAGGCTAAATGGTGTTCCTAAATTGCCCGTAGTGTGTGATTGAGTGTGTGTGCCCTGCAATGGTTTGGCACCCTGTCCTGTCCAGGGTGTACCCCTAAGCCTCCTGGGATAGGCTCCAGGCTCCCCGTGACCCTGGACCTAGGATAAAGCGGTATAGACGATAAGTGATGAGTGAGTGACTGACTGAATATACAACGGGAAGTAAGTTTCTCGCTTTGATTATCAGCATTGTCCACATCGGTCTTTGACTTATCAGCTGATTTAAATGAACAGACACCTCAGTGGCGTCTCTTCACTCCAATCATCTGTTCACGTTAACATCGATAACAATAGTCACTGATTGGGTCCCTTCTGTACTGTTAGCTCGATTTCTTTTTAATATTGTTTTAGGCCATTTAACATTTTAAAACCATTCAGTGTTGTCAGTACAGAGTGTATAAGTGCTTTTTAATAGACTTGACAATGATGTGTCAGTATGGATATGAAGAAGCTTGAGCAGTGTGTTTACATTGTTTTACCAGACAGGCAGCCGAGAAATCAAAAAGAAAGCAGACTAAATACAAACATGTCTATGTTCGTTTCGCAAAATATAGTTAGTTTAAATAATATATATATGGGCACAAAAAGCTCAATTTTTATTTAAAACTGTATATTTTTTCTCAATTTATTATTATTATTATTATTTTTTTAATTACCGTGATGTCTGTCCAAAGATGGGAATGTTATCACTATGTCCATATATGGAAATATTTTAGTCTTCAACCACCCCTTATTTCTTCTAATTCTGCTTCCATATAGTCAGACTTTTTGCATTTTTATTGTGGTATTGAGGAATAGTTCTCCTGGCTCCCTGAACTATTTTTTTGCCTCTAATTTTTGGCAAGTTTTCAGCTCTGATATTTAGTCCAGTCCCTGTACCGGACCAGTTTCAGAGGAAGTTTGTAGCTTGTTAAGTTTCACACTGACCTATGAATTACTTAAGCATAAAACAACAATCTAACTTAAGGCATGAACCCGTTGAGGAACAGATGCAGATAATGGAAAATCAGGTCGGTGATTAGTATACTGGTGATGCTGAATGCTGAGTGGTTGGAACAGACGAGAGGGGAAATGAGGTCGCTGCTCAGGTTGTTACATAAACAACCAATTGTTAAATTGTAGCTTTAAACACTTTGCAGTCTGGCACCGTAAACCGTTTGTTCCCATTTATTTAATTTAATCTTCATAATTAAATGTAAGTTGAAGAAACGAGGGGCGGTGCAAGACTTATGCACAGTACTGCTTGGGTTTTTTCACAGATTCATTTTACCTGGATGTTTTGAAATTGTTAAAACATTCATGTTGCATAACTTTATTGTTAAATCTGGGAACCTTTGAACAGTGGTTAGTTCTTCAAAAACATGCGAGAGGGTGTGTCTTTCATTTCTCATATAAGACTAAAAGGTACACCCACTGAGCTAGAGACAGAGGCTCCTGTGATAGTCGATCTCAGTCAGTCTGTACTTCAAACGGAGTGAGACACACACACACACATACACACACAAACACGCTCGAGTACTCTACTAATAGCCACAGACACTCCACTACCCACATTCAAGGCACTGATCTACTGTGTAAAATGCTCGTAATGAATGGTTCTGTAAGCATGAAAGCACATGGTGTAGTTATGCCAAAAGCTCGGTGTTCATTTGTTCCCTTTCCACAGCTGAGTGAGATCAGGGCCTGACACTGCCGGCTGTTAGATCCTCCTGTCTCAAGTTCTCTTTTCCTCTCTTTCTAGTTTTAGTATTTTCTCCTTGTCTCTCTTTTGCTTCTTTCCCTCTCTCACGTCTTCGGTTTTAGTTCGACTATTTCCTGAAATCGAGGCGCCACCACGGGAAGGTGATTGGTGTCCTGTTGTCTCATGTGGTGACAGTGTGAATCTCTCTCTCCCTCTCTCTCTCTCTCACACACACACACACACAAAATCTCGCCCTGTCTCTCTCTCAAGATTCAAGGTGCTTTATTGACATGATGAATATGGACATAAGTCAGAAGAAAATTAACAGGAAAAGATAGATTTAAAAAAGTAGCAATTAAATAAGTAATAAAGACAGAATTAAAAAAGAATATGATAAAATAGAATAATAACAAATACATACCTACAGTATATTTAATAAAGAGTACACATCTTTAACGCTAATATTTGATATCTCTCTTTTCGTTTATTCATAACGAGTGTGTTTTAAAAGTACACATATGTAAATGGTTACGGTAGAAAACACATGCACATGCATGTACATTCGCACCTACTGTAGTAAAGACTGACGTTCAACCCACGCAGCTTCCGACTTCAGAAGCGTTACTGACGAGAATCTTTTCTGGCAGCTTCTCAAATTTCAATTATCAGTAAACATGAGGAATTATGAGACAGTAAGACAGTGAACAAACAGCATATTGTGTTTGTTCTGCTTCCCCATGTTGGTGTAATGAGTAACACTGCTGTACAAACACTTTGCTCTGAAGCTACAGGGTGCACCATCATAATCATCTTTGTAGATTACGTCTTTAAATACAGTTGATAGTGTAAAGAATGAGTACAGTATCTGCAGGTGCGTGTGTGTGTGTGTGGGTGTGTGTGTGTGTGTGTGAGACATTAACTGTGTTGTCCATGCTTCAGCAAGCTGGAGAGGATAAATAATGCAGTGTGACGGATGTGAAGGACTTGTGATGAACATAAACGGCATACATTGTTCCTCACAAGCTGGTGTGGACTGAAATGTTCCAATATCTGTTCTAAGAGACAGGCTGAGACATTTTCACTAAGACTTGGTCGTATGATGACACCCTGTATGTGTGTGTCTTGTCTATCTGTACAGCAATCCCTTATTCCTCCTGCAGAAAATTTTAAATCTCATCTCTCAAACACACTCCCTCTACCTTTCTGTTGCTGTCTCCATCATTGTCTCTTCTCTCTCACATGAATTTAACTTGCTGATGCTCCTTTTATTTTTAATTATTAATACTTAATTTTTTTTTTTCCCTATATGTTCTGTAGGTTGCTAAATATCTCCTGTCCTGGTGCTATATTTTTCTTTCTTAATGAAAACCCTACTGCTCACACAACCCTGAAACCACACACACGCGCACACACACACACACACACACTCTTACACACTCACACACCCCACCCTGCCACCAAAGAATAATGCTTAATATATCCATGATTGTTTTGATATCTTCCGCCTCTTCCAAGAGTGCTCCATTTTAGATAAGCAACGGATGTGGTGGGATCATTAGCCATGCTAAGCTAATGGAGAAGAACCCATCTTGCCCATTGCTTCTTTTTTAATAGCCCCGGCTTCTTTCAGACAGAGGACTTGGGCCACTCTCGGATGCTATAATGTTTAATGAACGATGAACCGTGCATCTGCTGGAACACAGACAGCAAGCTTGATGTGTCTTGGTTTAGCTGTTGTTTAACCAGTTCCACTGCAGGACCTGAGCTGGGAGTCTACAGTGGGCCTCATTATCTTTAGCAATATCGTCTTTCAATGTGCCAAACTAATCTAAAAAAAACCTAAAATCTTTAACATTTTCAAAAAATTTCACAAACGCTGTTTTGTATGTACTCATGTAAATGAAGGCCAAATACCCACAATGCCCCAAGCACATGCATTTGGCATCATTTATGGTTAAATTGTGTAGTGCTTTCTTTCACATAACCCCAGGTCCTGTGGCTGCATAACAAGCCCGAATCATTACCTCTCCAACACTGTGCTTGACAGTGGGTTTGAGTTGTTTCTGCTGAAATGCTGTTGGGTTTAACTCGATCAGAAAGTACATGAATTTAAAACATATTGTCGACATACGCAATGTATTCCATTTTCTTATTATTTCTTGTATGATCCAGAATGTGTGCAACTATGCTGAATACATGGTGCGTTAAGGTAAACCCGGGCTGCCTCAGCCAGAGATGGAAACTCCAGCTCTCTTCATTATTATTTTTGTGATAATGGTTTTAGGCTTTTTACTCTCAGGAGAGTGAGGCTCAATTTTTTCGAGGGCTTCTGCTATAGATGGTTGAATGAGGGTCGACTTACAAGAGTTAGCTGTTGGCGTTTCGGATAACGTTTCATACTCAAATTATTCACGGTGTGTTTCTCTTAAGTGGTGAATAAGGTTTGTTTTGTTAAAGCTTTTGGCAGACGTTTCCCCGCATGGTTTTGCTTTCGAAAAAAACTTTGCATGTTGCAAATTTGACATCTTTTAAAGAGACTTGGTAATATTCCCAGACTGGTGACGGCATGTTGATGTAGCTTTCGACTCATGTCTTTTGCATCCTAACAATAGTATCGGTTTATGTGATCGGCCAGTCAAGAAACAACTGATCTGTGAAATTGAAATCATTATCGGCCAATTTTGCTCAGCAGCCGATTGATTGGAGCCAAACATGGAACTGACCAAACAAGTCCAGGTACAGGGATAGCTTAGTGGTTAAGTTTACAGTGCAGAAGGTCTCAGGTTCAAACTCCACGACCACCAAGTTGACCCTATTGGGCCCTTGAGCAAGGCCCTTAATTCTCAACTTCTCAGATATACAATGAGATAAAAACGTAAGTCGCTTTGGATAAGGGTGTCTGCCAAATGTATCTCCAAAAAACTTTTCTGGTCTGTTCATGGGGACCGCGCTGGGTCTTTCCTATGGTGAATAATCTTTCTCAATGTAGAACCTTGAAGTCCAAATTATTTGGAAATGGTTTAATAATACTTTACAGATTGATGTGCAGCAACAATTAGTTCTCTAAGACCATTGCTTATGTCCTCCCCCCTTGGAACTGTGTTAACACACACCTGAATGCTCCACACTAGCAAACTGCCAAAACGTCTGCTTTTATAAAGGTCTACACTGCTGATGATTCATTAATCAAGTGCTGATGATCACCCTCTTAAAACCTGTGGAAGCAGTAAGGGGTACTTAGTATTGCCTTCATTTTTGTTAAATAAATAATGGCAGTTAAAAACGTTATATGTTGTTCGTCTGAGGTAACATTTGCCTAATACTAAGACCCATTATGATCAGATGACTTTTATTATGCTTTTACACAAAAAGTCATAGAATTAAAAGGTGATGTACTACCTTTTACATATGACTGTACTTTCCATGTTATAAGGATTCACCTCACTATGCACATTATATGGGCAACAGTTTGTAGATACCTGACCACATTCACATGGTTTTAAAGAATTCATTCTAGATGCAGTCCCCCTGTTCCTTTATAACATCCTCTGCTCTTCAGGGAAGGATTTCCACTAGATTCTGGAGCGTGTTGGTGGGGATTGCTTTTCATTCAGGCACAAGAGCATTAGTAAGGTCAGCCACTGATGTTGGCCAATGCCTAGACAGCATTCCAGTTCATCCCAAAGGTGGTCAGTGGGGTTGAGGGTACAGTAGAGCTCAGTGAAGGCCACGTAAGGTCTTTTATTCCAACCTCAGCACACCATGTCCTCATGGACTTCAAACCACAGACCCCATGGGGCACCGTTATCTGTGCTTACAAATCTGAGGCAAGAGTTTGCGGAGGAATAGACATATGGATGTGGAGATGGTGTCAAACAGAAACAAACCCAAAATGATGTATCATCTAAAGGTGGCAGAAAGAAACATTTCTTTTTTAGTCATCCATCCTGAAGCTACTTATCCCACACACACACACACACACACAGTAAGAAAGAGTAAGTAGAAAAAAGAAACTTTTCCGAAATGCCGATATATACTTTGCAAGAAGTGATTCTGAGAAGTGCTTCTAGAACATTCCTTTATCCAACATAATAATGAGTCAGGCTGTCAATCAAACTACAGTACAATGGGGCAGTGTAGTGTACAGGAAATATATGGAAATCAAACATTTTGCCATTTGCAGACTAGTTCTGAAGTGCGATGATAAATCACACTGTCTTGGTAGTTACTTAAACATACAGTATAACCATACAGGTCATTAAACACTGACTCAGGAAGAAAGAGCTTCATTGCATGGACATGCAAGCAATACAACAGCCAAGAAAATGTTTCATGCTCTCATGGGCTACTGGATTTATATATAAACTATGCTGCTACCTTGTTACTGTGAAATGTAGCTGTATGGTATAGCTCTGCTCCTGTTAGAGATACTACTGTCCCACAGCGAGTCTTGAGCAAACATTCATCACAGCAGTAGAATCGAAGCTCCCATCAATTCTCACCCTACTCTGTACTGCTGGCCAATATCTGCAGAGGTGGGCGGCACATTCAGACATTTCTGTTCCAGAGGGTGAGTTTTCTCGATTGCCTCAAATGCCCTTTCTCAGAAGTGCTTTACTGAGCTGCTAAAGCTTTGGAGGCAACATTAAAAGGAAACATGAACCAGCTTTCTGTTTGTTTACCAATGCAGCAGTCTCAGTTTTAATTAAGTGCAAAAGCTATGTATATTAAAAACACACAAAAAACAGCAAACTTAGAAACACATAAACATAAATTGAAATAAAAATGCAAAACACAAAGGCTTGGTCTGTACTCAACACATGCTCACTTCTAACCGGACACAGCGTACCACTCTCACTGTTTCAGGCACTTTTCTGCCTGTTATCAAGTTCTTCCAGCAACAACGATTCATGTGATGCTAAGCAAAATTGCTGCAAAATTGTTTCAAAATTCGCTCTTTTATTTTCCTGAACCAGATTTGGTGTTATACTCCCCAGTTTGCCGTTATGTTCTTAAACTTATGGTGACATCACTAACTTGGCTCTAGTGTTTCTGAAATTTGTGTTGTGTTTATGTAATTGTTTTACTGTCTTTTTGGCTTTACTGTTCTCCCAGCAGGAATTACTGGCTGACAAAACATTCTGGTGATGGCAATTTCCACACATAATTTCCACACTTTTCGAATTTTACGGACGTTGGGACAACATTGGTATTAAGCTGTTTTTGAAAGTTAGAATTAATTTGTGGAAATGTTATCAGAATATAATGCTGATATGCTCCAAATAAAATAAAAATGTCATTCTTCTGTCATTCAACATTATCTTAACATGATATTTTATCAAAGTGACCAACTTTCAAAAATTTCCTGATAATTTTTTTTTGTTGTTTGTTTGTTTCTTTCTTTTTGTCTCCATTAATTTGCTGCTGTGTTCTGGTTTGTTAATGAATACACACACTATACAGTAAATTTCATAAAAGCATCTACACACGTTAATTCGTTGACCCGTTGAGAACCCCGCATGACCTAACGAGTATTACAGCATCTGGAAGCAGAAACTTTCACTGTTTAAGCAGTTGCATTTTTCTCTGAACCACAGATTGCGGGGGTGTGTTTTTCCTAGCAGCCTTTATTTAATGTTAAAATTATCTGTGGAATTATTGAGTTAAAGGCTACAAAAAGTGTTTATTGCTAAATTGCTAAGATGATAAATGGAATTATACTAAGTGCATATAGAAAGATGCTTTTTAAAGTTTCACTTGCACTTGATGTGAGTTCCAATGAGTTTTTAAGTAAATGTTTAAAGTATTAGGCATGGCTGCTGTGATTAAGCTAAGCTCCATGGAGACTTATATCAAGCTCAAACACAACCCTATCAATTTTCACAGCCAAAAGTTTGTGGACACCAACTACCCATCACACCCAGATCTCTGCAGATCCTCCTCAAACAGTTGTCACATACTTGGAACTACTGGGAAGTCTTTGTATGCTGTAGCTTGATAATTTCTCTTGAACCCGAACTAAGAGGGTCAGACCCGTTCGAGGATGACCATGCTGCTGTGCGTATAGCGTGTTACATTTGGACATGGTTTGCTGAGGTCTTGAGTGGAGGAACTCGGCCTCAACCCCACTGAACACCGTTGGGATGAACTGGAAGGTTGACTACGCGACAAGGTCTCCTCGACCAACATTATTGTCTGACCTCACTAAATGAGCACAAATCCCCACAGACACGCTCTAAATCACGTGGAAAGCCTTCCCTGAAGAGCAGAGGCTGTTGTTACAGCAAAAGGGCTACTAAAATCTGAAAGGTTTTAGATGAAGATATTCACTAAGTAGATATAACTATGGAGGTCAGGTGTCTTCAATCTTTTGGCCATTATAATCTTTTTTTTTTTTTTTTTCCTTAATCACATTCTTCAAAGGGGAGCTCCAGTGGTGGCACCGGTGGCGTCTTTTAATCCAACAGATATTCTGTCACCTGTAATTCAAGGTAGATGAGTAAAAAGTTGACTGGCTGTCTTTCAATAAAGTACAGCAGACAGAATCGGATTACTCTATCTCTCTCTCTCTCTCTCTCTCTCTCTCTCTCTCCACTAGACCAGCTGGGGGAATAATCCCATTAAGACAACAGTATGGGCTGCTGAGCATCCTTTTTCTCAAGCAATTATAAAGCACCAGAGACAGGCACAAGCCCATTCCTTTCTTCTCTCATCCCATCCATCATCTGTTTAGCTGCTGATGGAGGCTCACTGCTTTAAGCTTTGTTTGGGTTAGCGCTGTCTGTCTCACTAATTTCTTTCTCTTTTTTTTTGCTTTTAATAGATTATATTCAGGCTACATAAGGAACACTACTTTTAAAAAAGAGAAAGAAGTGACTGATGACTCGTACTGAGAGATGCTAACGAAGCGGAAATTACTGTAAGTAAGTAATAATGCTTAATAATAAACCAAGTGATATAAAACGCACATAAACAGCTTCAACAAGATTAGCAAGAAGACAAGAAAGAAAGATAAAAGTAGTGTTGTGGAATTAATTTCATACAAATCTAAATCGCAATAAGGACCTGTTCAATTATTTTTAAACGCAAAAGGCTGCAATTTATTACATGTATTATGCGTATAGTCGGGAATTTATGTAGAGTTTGTCATTAATTTTAAGTATTTGTTGATTTTTTGAGCTGATTAATAAATATTGGCAAACATCGTCTTAATGAGATCTTGTGTCCAATTATTTGCTGTTAGCCTAGATAAATACAAAATGGTTTAAATCACATTCGCAAAATGTGTCAAAATAATCACCAAAAAAAAAGCAGCCCTAAAAAAAAAAGTATGTAGAATAGGTAATGCAATAAAGTTAATATGTGGACATGTAATAAAAAATCTAATCAAATAAAAAAAAGCCATTGCCAGATGGACACAAACTCATCATAAAATCTGTGCGTGCGTGTGTGTGTGTGTGTGTGTGTGTGTGTGTGTGCGTGTGTGTGTGAGCGAGAGAAAGAGAGAGAGAGAGAGAGCTGGATGACATTGAGTAGCTGTGGCACCGATGAGATGAGATGTGATATGCCCACACCAGCAGTGGCACTTTAATTAAAACTGCCAGCCACACAGCCATTTCATTACAGACGGGCACAGAGAGAGTGAACGCAGGGTGACACACAGCAGTCTGTGACCTTTGCTTTCTAAAACTATTCATATGGACGGACATATGAGGGTTAAGTGATTACAGCTACAGAGAGCATGAGCAGCACTATACAGCGAGGACGGCAGTGTATCTTTGGCACTCAGATCAGGCATCAGATGCGGAGTTACAACGTGCGCGTTATTTATTTATTTATTTTTGACTCCTTCAGCTTTCCACCTTGCCTGGCACTTTCTGTTCAGCTTTCATGTTGTCTGAACACACACACAACACACCTCACTACTTAGAGAGATGGAGAACAAGATCACATGTGGGATAACAGGGCTCAGGGGGTGCCACCCAACTAGCTCATCCCCAAACACCTCCATCCCAGTACACAACCGCGCTGAGCCACAGAGCCAAGTTATTAACTCACAGCGACTTCTCGACGTCCTCATCTCCACGCATACAGAGGATGTCATTTCTTCATATTTCTTCATCTCCACCTCGACACCCTACCCTAAAATAAGACAGCCTCAGCCAAGGGACACCTGGCGAGGTGTTGCTCGGCATGATACTCTATGGGGACCTGCCAGATGTGATGCCGCAGCGGTTCGCTTTTAATCCCTTCCATCTCCATGGGTAACACCCCAGCTCAAGCAGAGAATCAGATTGAAAGACAGGAGCAACAAACGTGTTTGTAATTTAAAAGTAGACTAGGTTTGTAACAGTAATCTGTATAAAGCTCGGGTTTGATGAAATGCTTGACTTTCTGTAACAAATTTTAACTTTAAAAAGTGATGCTACTCTTTATGTTTCTAAATCATTAACAGGTGAATTGCAGGAATGACACGAGAAGTAAAAGTATCATTTAAAACTTTCCCTGTTACACAAACAACCAACCAACCAATCGACTAATTAATATTTATTCCTGTAACCAAGCTATTATGGATCAAGGCCAGTTTTCAGTGAAACAAAAGGAAAAGTATGTGTGAGAAAAGTTCCAAACACCTATCTGTAATCATCATATACTTTGCATGCTTTTAACTGTGCATTTAACATTTAATACAATTAGATAACTTTTAAATGGCAATAAAGTTTTGCAGCGCATACTGTATGAGATTGCAGACTATTTGATTTTATATCAGTAAAAATGATGCTTTAAGTTTATGCAGTAAGTATAAGTGTTAAATTAAAGGCTATGAAGAAAGATAGGGCAAATTACAAGGGTTGTTCAAACCAATCCGAGACTTTCAAATTTCTAGTGAACAAAGGTGTAAAACCACTTGACATTTACAGAAGACTTCAAGCACAGTACGGCGATGAGACTCTTAGCTGCAGTAAAACATCTGAATGGTGTAAAAGTAGTCTGTATGTCCGTGAATGATGATGATCCCGGCTGATAATGTTTCACTGACTCACAGAAGAGATGCATCTGTCTGTGGGAACTTTACACACGATCATTCACGAACACCACTTGCACATTACAGGAACTCGGCTGCTCCATCCTCTAAACAATCCTGACCGCAATCTGAACTCAAAGCCATGATCACACAGCCTGCTTCATGTCTGAATCATGCGTACTGAGAAAACTTTTTACCTTTTATGATATCCAAGCACTGGTGAAATGCTGGAAAAACGGCATTTGTGTATCAAGGGATTATACAGAAAAATGAACCGTGTTCTGTTTCAATCAAAAGTCCTGGTTTGACTTAACCACTTGACTTTTTTTTTTTTTTTTAATTATCAAAAAAAAAAAGAGTCTAGATACTGCTTTGACATGGTCTCCGATCTACTGTTCCTGACTACAGCGCTACAGATTAGTCTACTCCTTTGTTTGAATAAAACTAAATGATGCAGATACACACTTAATAAATGTCAAACAGCTACCACTATATGTCATACGGTTACTAAGTGTAGCCATTATGAAACTCCAGAGGGACGTTATCACTTTTTAAATAGCTGGTGGCATGGGAAAGACTTGTCTAAATACAAAACAGCTCTCTATTTAAAATTTAGTGCACTGTTTAGGATGATCCATGCTGTGCACTACATAGAGCATAGGGAGCCATTATCTACTGAAAATGAAAGGCTCATTAGTTTTAGAAGAAAAAAATGAACATTTACAGTAAGACACAGCACGGTTTCTGTAGAAGCTGGCATGACCAGCTGAACTAGGGTGTTGAGAGATGATCAGTTGTGGAAAAGTCACGATCCAGTGGAGAATACAGCTTGTGAAGAGACATGTTTAAAAATCTATATCAAGGTTGATTTGAAAAAAAAGAAAGAAAGAAAAACACGTTTTAATCTACCGTCTTCCAAACTCAGATTACATTTAGAAAACATACTGGGTGCAAACTAACAATTTTCCTTTCCTACGTGACAGAAAAAGAAGATAACACAGGGAGAAAAATTGCAGTCAATCCGAAGCATGTATGTCAGGCTTCTCCTCATTATTTAAAACAAAGCTTTCTCTCTGCTTCTGTCACTTATGGATAGACTGCGTGTGTAAAATTTTTTTTTTAATTTTTTTTGTTTTTTTTAAAGATATACACATGGCTCGCACGATTAACATTATGACAACTACGCTTTTCAGGGAACGGCCAGGAAGAGAATGCACGAAAAAAAATTAAAGTGAGAGGATTCGAAACAAATAAGGGTATAAATTTATCAGATGATGGCGATTGTAGTTAGGACGACTAAGGACTGACGGCGCATTAAAGGAAAAAGTGAGGATTATGAGTGAGGTAAAGGCAGATGTGAAATACAGTGGCAAAAAGAACTATTCTGGTGTGTGAGGACTGGGAACTGATGCAGCTGTGGGTACATGACTGACAGGGAGTAATGAGATGGGTGACCTATTGATCGCCCGCTGTGTGAGAGAGAGGGACAGAGAGAGAAAGAGAGAGAGAGAGAGAGAGAGAAAGTGAAAGAGTTAGAGTGAGAGAGAGAGAGACAGACAGAGAAACAGCCTGATGCTTTCAGCTGATACAGACAAAGATGAGGAACCAAAATAACACACACAGTCACGGTTTGTCCAGCACAAGAGCAGGCGTGCTTGGATACAATATCTATCCTCTGCAACATGCACAGAGCACACTGTACACCTTTATATGGAAGACAACGCTATGCCATTCACACTATCTGTTCAGAACTCCAAATATCTACATCTCCTCAATCTCAGGTACATCACTCATGTTTATAACTGTGTTATATAAACGTTTTAAAATGTATATTCATTGAAACTGGAAAGATGAAGGTTAAACAAACAATGCCTGTTCATCTACGCTGTTTAGGTGAACGTCAGAAACAGGTTGTACATTTTGACATGCTTTTCATTTGGTTTATCATACACTGCCTGTCAACTACAATCAGTCTGGACATTTACTTTTTGCCCCCTTCTTCATAGAGATAAGATGAAATCATTTGTCACATGTACCTAACAACACAGTGATTTTATTTTCCCCACATATCCCAGTTAGGAAGCTGAGGTCAGAGTGCAGGGTCAGCCAGGATACAGCACCACTGGAGCAGAGAGGGTTAAGGGCCTTGCTCAAGGGCTCAGCGGTGACAACTTGGCAGCACTGGGGCCTGAACCCCTGATCTTCCAATCAGAAAGCCAAAACCTTAAACTTTTGAGGCACAAGACTGGAATTATGGGTCACAGTACGTTACCCTGTAGTGTAGATAATCAATTATCATTTCTACATTATTATTGTTATCAGTCTATATATGTCACAGCAGACATTATTCATCTGAGTACTCTATATCACATTCAACAGATTTTTTTAAATACAATTGTTTTACATAGATAAAAAGAGGGGATGTTTTCCACAGAACAAGATGACATCATTTGTTCCTGGTCACTTGCCATTGAGACAAATCATTTTTGAGTGGCAGGACAAAGGTCTGTTAGTAACATAGTTGAAAAACTGAGTAGTGAAACCATCATTAACTTTGACAAAAACTGGTAATGCTTAAGCTTTGCAACTAGCAGATCTGTTACACTGAAGAACATTACTAACTTGGACCCCTATTTGTTCTAATAAGAAAGAACATTGTGGATGTACTTTTTTTTTACTTATGTTAAATGTTCCCAAAATTATAGAATGAATACTCAAATGATCCCATCCAGCATCAATGATGATACCCCGATCAAAATCACATTTTACCCCTTTCTGAAGCTTGATACGTACATTAAATTCTTGAAAACCAGGACTGGAGCTGTTAAAAAAATAAAAAGTGGTGTAACGACATACCAGCAAAGACATAACATGATACAAGCAACAAATTTCTTCTCGGTGCTTATGGTAATATACAGTATGTAGTATTTCTGGATGTCTGTAAGGGATGTTAGAATCTTGTCTAAAAATCTGTTGACATCTGCCATTAAATAACACCTTTTCTACACATGTATCTTAAAGGCATCCTTGGTGGTAATATACTAACACTCTAGGCGTTAGAATGGCAGCAAGTGGATTGGACTAGATTTGGAAGACAGGAGAGACAGCTGGAGCGTGAGGGAGAGTGCGGGCTACATATTAACAAGAGACAGACGTCCTTAGACTGACATTCTAATTAAAGGATTTTTCCTGTTGCGGCAGAGAATAAATTACTCCATTAGAGGAGAGAATTCCCTATCACTAATCCAAACACACATGCACACACATGCACACACACACACACACACACACGCCTGCCATCTTCACATGGACGATCTTCATACAGTAATATGTATGTACACAAATGCATATTCATATATTTTGGTTGCCATTTACTAAACTTCTCATATTGTCTTTTGACTCGTATAAATATAAACAAAACATCATAACCATTCATTCATTAATTTTCTATACCATGTATCCTGTACAGGGTCGCAGGAGGCTAGAGCCTATCCCTGGAGACTTCGAGCACGAGGCAATCGCAGGTGACGCATGCATGCACACTCACACACTTTTGAAAACACCAATCAGCCCACACCTCATGTCATTGGACCTGGAGACCAGGAATGCCACAGCTGTAATCCTGTAGGCTCTGTGCACAGATATTATAGTAAACGAGTTTAGTCAGTATTTACATCCCTGGCACCTGGCGGTCAATGTACATTTCTGGCGTTTAATCGTCCTGCTCACAATGTAGGCTAATTTAGCCTATTTTAAATAAGTAGCCTAGAAACGGGCACAAAAAACACAACTGAACATCTTTTAAGCCTTTGAAAAGAGAACATGAACTGTTGTAGGAAAGAGTGGACTTGCACTGATGAACATCCATGCTGGTGCTGGATTTGATGCAAAGGCCGTTCGGCAAGAGTTTGATGCAATGTGGAGACACAGAATGAACTTCAATTAGTTAGGAATGCTAATCCAGTTTATCGTTGCATTTTTATTCTTTATTATAGCAGCTTGGTTTGGGCTTTCAGTTGCATATTGTTATTATCTCCATGCCTAATTGTTCTTAGGGAGTCTGTTGTTTGCTTTGCTGACTTTTATAGAACATTCCTCTGGGCTATATTCAATATATTCTATGTTAATATGGCCTATTATTTAGGCTGTTGTTTTTCAGACATGTTGGATGCCCTTTGAAATGCATGTGCTAGGGTAATCAGAGTTTTATGGTGGTGTAGCAGCGGTAATGTGCAAAAGCACCTGAATCAATCTCTCTCTCTCTCTCTCTCCCCCCCCCCCCCCCCCCCAAGCTTGCTCACTTACTTGCTGAATAGTCATACAGTAGGTGCATGCATAGCACAGAGACATGAAAGGTAGCAGACTGTAGAAGCAGGTGGTTCTTGTGCATGAAATACAGTCTATAAAATACATTTCTGTCTGCGTCGCTGCTTTGGAATGTGAGAGGAAACAGGACACACAGGAACCCACCAAGCCCAAGGGGTGCATGTAAACGCACTTTTTTTTTCCTCCAGAATTTATGCTTTAAACCTGATTCATTTTTTGCACAGTATGTAACCTATACATGTTTACTTTTTTTTTATAGTGTCTGTTTAATAGTGCCTGTTTTTTTTTTGTTTTTTTTAACATATCTATGTTTATGCTCATGAAGACATGGAGGTCTGTACAAACCTACAAAGTCAAAAAGTGTGTAAAAATGAAAATTTTAAAGTAGACATGAAAACACCGGAAGTTAAACAAAAAAAAAAACTGTCCAAAAAATATAGGAATATTTTCAATATATTCAAGTTTTCATATAAAATGATTTCTTCTTCTTTTTCTTTTTTGTGAAGCAAACTTTGAAAATATACATCAATAAAAATATAATAAATATAAAATTTAAGTAATTAAAAATACATTTTAAGTATTGCATGCTCTCTCTCTCTCTCTGTCTCTCTTACACACATATACACACACACACACACACACACACACTTCAGCTATAGCTCTGTAGAGCTCAGCCCAGAGTTATATTCATCATGTTAGATGACAGGTCTGATCCGCCGCTGCTGGACTCACTTAGCACACAATATTTGACCAGTGGACGCCTGCAGGCGTTTGTGCTCTAATCTATGTAAAATGCCCAGGAGCTTTACACTGCTGAGGTAGACAGAAGTAGAGCGAGTGTGCATTTGTGTGTATGAGGCTCAAACGTGTATGCATTTGTGACAGGGCCTTGCAGGTGCCAGGTCTGTAGCAGCCAGCTCGCTCTAACTGATTAAGTCTGCGATGTCGAGGCCAAGTTTTCATGTCTGAAGAAAGATTGATTCTGGCTGTCCTTCACAGGCGCTGATTGATGAAACATCGATAAACAAATGTGACTAAAAGAATTACATTTGGAAAAAAACGTCATCACAAGTGTACAGTAAATGTATGACACTCTGCCAGGCCTCTTGTAACATAATAATAATAATAATAATAATAATAATAATTGAAACACTTTAAAAGCAGCGATATGCTAGTAAAGTCAAGGCACATTAATGCAATACCCAAGGGGTTAATGATTAAACATCACTCAGAAAATAAAAGTGTCCCTAAAAGTTTGAGGTGCGTCTATACAAAGTCGTCTCCTCAAACATAAGGTTTCCTTTATGGATGTTCAACTCTGTGACTGTGTAATGAATAATTTAGTGAGTGCTTGCTATTCAGAGACGGAGGGAATCAGTGTCAACTCGTTCTCGTTTTCACTCTCCCTCACTCTGTCCTTCTTTCCCCCTCTATTTGTCTTTCCTGCTCATTTCCGTTCGCTCTCTCTAACACAGCTACAGATTGCTGTCTTTTCCTCACTAACCTTGTCCTCACTCTTCCTTCCTCTCTCGCTCTCTGATTCTCCAGTTTCTCTGTTCCTTCTCTTTTAGTTACTCTTTCTCCATCTCTCTCTCTCTCTCTCTCTCCTACCCAGTGTTAAGATTTATTATGATTAAAATAAGCCTGATTTGCAGAGATAACATTAAAAGTGTGCATTGGGACTGTGATCTCAAGCGGCACCGACAGTGTGTACTGTATGATCACGTGTGGAGGACTAGGTGATCACCCATGAAGCATGTGGATTGAACACATAATTGTTTATCTCATGTGTTTATTCATTTTTAGTGATTAGGATTATTCTCACTATTCTCACTCTCATTCATCTTTATCCTGTATTCAGGGTCGCGGGGCGGCCTGGAGGCGATCCCAGGAGGCTTAGGGCATGAGGCGGGGTATACCTGGACAGGGTGCCAATACATCCACACACTACAGGCAATTTGGGAACGCCAATTGGTCTAATCCGCATGTCTTTGGGAGGAAACCGGAGTACACTAAGGAAACCCACCAAGCACAGGGAGAACATGCACACAGAAAGGAATGGAGCCTGGTCGGGAATCGACGGAGACAGTGTGCAAGGAGACAGTGCTAACCACTACACCACCGTGCCGCCTGATCGGGATTATTTTGCTTCTAAAACGAATCAGTTTAAATATGGTCAAATTAAATTTACGGAAGAACGTCACAGATGGATTTGTGCAAAAATATCCATGGGAGCAGGGACGAGTGATCCTTTAGAAATATAGTTGAGGGATTAAAAAAAAAACACACACACACAAGCAAAAAAAAACAAAAAAAACCACCCCCCTCTAGATCCTGGTTTCAAAAAAGATAATAGCACCTTGTGATAATTTATGGGCACAAAGAAATATCAAATACGAGCAGTGCGCCTCTTTCTATCACAGGTGTCTCTACACAGCATCCTCTACACTCCGTGTACAGAAAGGGTGTTGGAGCTTCGCTTTCTCATCACTTTATCTTCTTGGCAACAGTCAAATCACCCGATACAATTCATAGCTTTCTGCAGTGAGAGAGACACCGTTCTGGTAAAATTCGCTGGCCAAAATAAAGGTCTGTTCTCTCTGCATCTCAGCTCAGACATCCACAGAGGGGAAAAAAAATAAAAAAATCAGAGGCCAGACAGAATTACACAGATGTGCCTTGGCTATGGATTTTGGGATGAGTCACACTCACCCACCAGTCATAAATTCACCAATACGTCCAAATCCATACACAGATCTGGGCACAATAATCGACCAAGCACAGGCGCAGAAAGCACCGGGCACCAGGTACAAAGAGAGAAAAGCCACAGCCGAGCCAAAACAACGAGGCCAAATCAGATGATAAATGACATGCTATTTCTGTGGCGAGATTTATATACTGTCAACATTACCTCCTCTATTATAGAGAAAGGAATTGTTCTGTGTTTTCCAGAAGAGGCACAAAAAACCCTGCCTGATAACAAGAGAGAAAATCAGGCAGTATTTTAGAGAGAGAGCGAGAGAGTGAGAGAGAGACTGCTTAAACTTAACTAAAATATGAAAAATGTCAAGGCAAGCACTATGAACTCTTCGAGATAAACAAGAAAACATACTCTAACATGTGTCATTACTTCTGGTCTCTGACCAAATTATTATTGGTAGTTACATTAAAGTGCTTTAATACAAAGCTAATAATATGCCATCTGTGACTGCTTGGGTTTGTTAAGAAATGACTGCGTTTGAATGTAGCTTCATCTTCTAAATGAGTCGGAGTGACCTTAATGAAGGTCTGGAGCAGACGGCTGTAAGCAGCCTGGCTGTGCCTCCGCGCACTAACACTCTCCATCCATCTGAGAGCAGAGATAAAGCGACTCTTCTCTCCGCCCAGCCGACCTAATCGTGAGTAATAATGATTACTGAACTACATGACACACACACACACACACACACACACACTCACACATACAAAAAGCTGAGACCTATTTTAGATTTTGTGTGTCTTATCATGTACAAAACAAGGTGAAGTCATTAAGGTGTTTGAAATATTACTGTAGCTAAGCTGTGTCCTCTTTTTCTTTTTGCCTTTCTCTTATCGTCTGTTAGCATTTCGTTTCACATTCACATCATATTGTATCTTCTACATTACATTATTATCTACTCGTGCAGCTGCTTTACATTAATGACTTGGCTGGGTTTTATAATATTTGATGTATTTTCTATATTGCAGTAATGTTTGTTGGAAGGTGTCTATACCATGCGGATAAAATGCCTTGCGTAAGTAATGACCCCCACTTAACCCTTGTAGGGTTTTTGGGTCTGTTTGACCTGTTTTTAATGATCACTAAAAGAAAAAAAATATATGAATTGTTTATTTCAACCTTAGACTCGTTGGCTTTGGCTGATTTTCCACACATGTAAATGAATATAAATAAGAA
>JAOVVA010000037.1:19128304-19143675 GCA_028565275.1 Leiocassis micropogon
TAAGGCAGCAGAGGGTAGGCTGGGTCACCAAGAAGATAAATTGGTATGTCCTCTTCGTTGTCCACAATCTTTTTTTTCAGAGGAGGGATCTGGCCAGTCTTAAAGTACAGGTTGAGCTTTGAATTAGCAAAAACCCGTGCATCGTGTACACTCCCGGGCCACTTTATCACAACATTCATAAATCTTATAATCACAGCCCGCCTGTACATTGAGAGAATGTTTGCCTTTCCTGTTGATGTAGTCCATCGAGCTGCAACACACGTCTCCTAAAACGCCGGATCCGTGTGGACGAAACGCCAATACGATAAAAAATTTATACGTATACAGCGAAACGCGTCTCCGTGTGGACAGGCCCTAAGAGACAATAACATGTGAGACAGGGAGGCGCATCGGCTGCTGGTCATCTCAGGGACACTGATGGTATGATAATACCTCTCTTTACTTATACGAAGGACTGATCACTTGAATCTGAGTTACCTGATATTTGATATAATTGCTATTGTGCTATTGCTAACTTATGTTATATTATGATTGTTATTTAAGTGTTTCCATGTATTCACAAAGAATGTAATATGATGTGTATTACATGTTTGTTAAACGGTTTATGGAATAGTATGTGTTAAGCTTAGTTAAATAATTTTGTTGTATTTGTTTACATTTTATTTAACTAATATTTATTAGAAGTAGTGATTTAACTGTTATTTATCAGAAATAGTGATGTACCTTTTTTGTGGTTTTTCATTTAAGGTATCGACCACTTAGTTGAATCTACTTTAAACAATTGTTGTGTAACCTGCAAAGCTGTCAGACACAAGAATTAAAAAGTGATTCCAGAGTTGATCCTCATGTCCCCTGTAGTTGGCTATGGCTTTTTTCGAGTTTGAAGCAGAAGCTGACGTGCAAATTCCCAGATAACTCGACAGACAGTCCTGGCTAAAACATTGCCAGTGACAAAAAAAGAGGGCTTATGTGACCAGACATGAAATTAGAATGATGACAGGCTTCACAAAGCCTTATTGTGTGGAGAAACTGAAAGCAAGAGTGAGCGGGGAAATTTGAGCCAATACACTCACGGCAGAGCGGAGGACTGTGGAGTGTGTGTGTGTGTGTGTGTGTGTGTGTGTGTGTGTGTGCGTGTGTGTTTAAATCCGAACGGATGAGTCCTGCTTTAATGGAGAGGAAGAGAAAATGCCTCCCAAATTGGACATTTTACTAACAAAAGTCCTTTATATAAACACATTTTGTTGTGTATGTGAGTGCCTCGTTCTCTTTCTCTCTCTCTCTATCTCTCTCTGTACAGTAGATGAGCACATTCTCAGACAAGAATGATTTACAACATGACTCCAGGTCCACACCTACTGAAAGACACAGGGAGCTGAATCCAATCTTCCACTGACCTTGGACCTCAAGGACAGACAGAGCGTGACAGAAAGATGGAAGAGCTACAGGCTAAAAAGTGAGGAGAACCGAGCAAAGTGCATCAGCCTCTACTGCTATCTAAGAAATAAAATGGTGTACAAGTGTAGGGGACTTCCGCGACTCAGGTATTTTCATTCTGTGTTCAATAAGCTGCAACAACTGCAACCAAAACACCAAATTGCTGCAGGAAATGAACTCTGGCCGGCTTGGTACAAGAACGTCCAAGTGAGTGATGGAAAAAGTCATATGTTTATGCATGGAGGGTTCGGCGTATGAATCAGGAAGAGAGAGACTCGTAAACACTTTCAGTGTTATCATTTGCGACCCAGTCAGGAACTCTCAGTCCTTGAAGAAGGAAAAGATGGTGTGTGTGTATGTGTGTGTGAGAGAGAGAGAGAGAGAGAGAGAGAGTGTGTATGTGTGCATGAGTGTAAGTGTGCGACGGGCTGCGGAGGCAGCACCGCGCTGAGATCCAAATGAAGTGGGCGCCCACATCACACAGAGTTTTATTACCATCTGCTCGTACACATGCTTATTAGCTTAGCCATGACATGCACGTCCCCTGCAAAAAAGGGACACAAAAGAAACACACCTACTCATTTTTATGTCCTCTACCTCAGTGAACAGCACCAACAGCAACAACAACAAAACCAAACTAACTATACAAGCTTATCATGTACCCATGCAGGTCACACTGCACTGACTCATAGAAGAAATCAAAGCATACAAGTCTGAGAAGCTGAATTCTTTCTGAAAATTATTTAAAGCTATAGAGCATGGAGAGGTTGAAAGTGTTTGCATTCGTAGGTGGGTGCTGTGCTCGCAGGGTCCAGTAGGGGGGGCTGGTGTCTGGCTAAAAGCAAGCGGGAAAAGCCACGGAGGAATATCAGAGGGCACAGGTGAAGAAAAACAATAGGGGGAGGAAAAGAAAAAAAAGAAGACACATTAAGACCTTATAATGGTTCGAGATGCCGCGTGTAACATGAGTGAGTGTGTGTGTGTCGCTCAACTTCAGCATGAAATAGATATATTGAATCGATCCCACAATCACACGATCCCATATGTAAAAGGGGAAAAAAGAGGCAGTACAGTTATTTAAAAAAAAAAAAAAACTAAAAACGTCACCTGAGCTGATCTGAGCAAAGATCTGATTAAACTGTTTAAGAGAGGTGTCTATTGAAGAGCATATGTCACAGGATTATTGACAAACCATGAATAATTATGAATAACAAATGTATATGATTGTATAGGCGCTGTTACAGAAGGTGTTACATGTTTTAAAGACCTGTAAAGTGTTTCTGCTGTATTTAGAGGGGGAAAAAAATCAAGCAAATACGCAGTACGCTAGCAATCTGCAACTTACTGTATGAACTCTTAGACTGTTAATAAGTTAATGATTATGAGTTCTGTCTCTCTGTACAACAATGTTTGCGAAGCGTAATTAGATGAGTGTATGTATGTATGTCTGATCCGTGTTATTCCCCAGTATTTAGACCCACTAAGAAATGATACAGCGTTTAAGTTACCTGAATAGAGCTAAGGGACTGTCTCATCCTGGACGGTGCGCATGTGTGAAAAGATGATATTTCTTATTTTTTATTTTAAGACTTGATTGTTTTATTAAAAATATAGATGGTTTGTACTTTGGACCTAATAAATAAATAAATAAATAAAGTCATTCAATTCTTTGTGGCGGCCTATTAGCGCACCAGCAGCTCCTCTTAAATGTTAAATTATTCTTTTACTGGCATTTATCTAAAAGGTACATATGAAAAAAAAAACATGAATGTGAATGCATAATTATTCACCATCATTTCTGTAAACTGGCATTATAATTTTTAACTTGCTAATGAAGAGTTACATATCATTAGCACATTTTATCAGTTGCTGAGTTTATGGCCCTGAGTTTGTTTACTGCTCTATATAAATCTTTAGTAGAATAAGGACTTTTTTATTTATTTATGTATTAAAAAAATTTTTTTTAATTGGTTGACGACCTATGATGGTTTATTGGTTGACGACCTATCAGATTTGTGTGTGTGTGTGTGTGTGTGTGTGTGTGTGTGAGTGTGTAGCTGCATTTACAGTCTGGATCCTGTAAATGGAACGTGTGCGTCTTCTTCTTGTTCTTGCTCTTTTTTACTTCAGCTCTGCACTAATGAGATGCTAATTAGCCGCCCTGGGCTGCGGGGTTAATGGAATCCATATTTCCAATTAAAATCTTACCCCTTCTCTCTCTCACACGAGAGAACAACAGTGTCCCCATTGCCACAAACAGATCCTTGATCATTGAAGTAAACAGACCCAATTAATTGCATCTCTCCATCTCTGTCTCCATCATGCTCTCATTCTCTCACTCTGTCTGAATGTGCAAGGTTCATGTATCATGGAGTGGCACAAAAAAAAGGCCCAAAAGGACCTGTGATCAAATGAGCTGGCATCCGAGTCACTGACTCCAGCACCGAGGCCCACTTATCAGGCGCACGAACGGAGCCCATTAAAGAGAACGAGCGAGAGAAACACAGGAAGAGAGTCTAATCCTTAAACGTATCAGTTCCAGCTGTGTTACATGGATACTGTGCGCTCTAATTCTGGATCACAGCGGCTTCAAATAGCACCGGTCCCATCAGGCCGACTTGCAGCCAGTGGAGAGTGAATTGTGTTGCACACTTTTGCTGAGATCAGCTCCTAGAGTGTCCCGTGATGCATCTCCGCTTTACATCACCAGCTTGTGCTCTTCACTTTTACTACCAGTACTGCTCTGCTCACCTGAGTTCAGCACTTTGGTACACCAGGATATTACTTTGAGCTCCTCCCTAATTGAATGTTTGATTCTCGGAAAATAACGATGGGTAAACTACAGTATGAAAGGTGATTCCGACACTACTCTGGAATACTCTGGAAATATACTGAAGCAATGAACACCTTTCTTCAAAAAAAAAAAATTCAAGATGACTGCGGACATGCCTTGACGGCATACCGGCGTTCAACTGGGTTAAGAGACGTCGACTGCGTGCACCACCTCGTATTATCTATATCGCTTTTCATGCTAATGAAATTATTTCTGGCGCCCTTCCGTTATCCTGAACGAGACCGCTCTCATCAGGACGTCAATGTTGCAGCCGTGAGATAAAGGTGATTAGAAAAGCTTTGTATTGATTCGCGGTGATGCTTCACTCCAAGGGGACCTTCACAGAACAAGAGACGCACCCCACCTGCTCACTGTAGGGGTTCTCTCGGTGTACGCCATGTGTTTGCTAACTTGGACGGACTCTAATTGCTGACAGTCTAATCACGTTCTGATCACGTCGTCACCTGACAAACATTTCACTAATGCACGAGCGCAATTTCCAACTCCATGTACTGTCATTCCTACAGATCTAAGTAGTTACTCCTGTACGGAAAATCAGCCCAGTCTCTGTGATTGAAGCTCCTGACCTGATAATGAACCCTCTTTCAAAGTCATGTATAGATTTTTTTTTTCTCTTGACATCCTGAGCAAAAAAAATGTACAAAAGCTGGGCCTGCTCAGCACTTCTATATGTATGGCAGGATGCTAACTGCTTAACAGTATATCTGCACTGCAATTTATTCAGTTAATAATAAAAATTATTATTATCATTATAATAACTGAGAAAAAGGAGGAGGGAGAACGTAACTTCTAAAAACTAAAATAGTGACTTTTTCAGACAAAGCCAATCAGAACTCAAGTCCGTAATTGCCATCCTGGGAACATGTGGCCACTGCAGACTGGATCATGCCAATCACATGCCATCTGTGTAGTCAATGTGCCGCAGACACCCCTCGCTGTTCTCTGATTCTGCTCCACTTACACACTTACACACTCACACACTCCTACTCTACCCTCACTGGGGCTTCATTCCCTCGGCATTATTCTGAATACATAGTTTCTCACTCGAACGATCCCTTTCCCCTAGTGGGTACATTTTTAAACACTTTTTTTTTTATCACCATCACTTATGCGCTCTTTAATTATTCATGATTCTGAAGCCTCAGACTGAACAAGCACTTTGTTTTCTCAGATGGAATGCAAATCTTATAAATATCGGCAATTTGGCCAATTTACTCGCGGAGGCAAATTAAGCAAAACTGCGCGCTTGTGAATAGTTAAATGCACATGCACACATGCATCTAATAAGAAGGACTTCGCATATGTGAGTGTACACACGCGCACACACACACACACTCACTCACATAAATACATAGAAAGAGAAATGAATCAGTTATGAACAGAAGATGTTTGGAACTGGTGACACATCTGGAAGATGTCTGTGTCACTCAATGTAATCACCATTATCTCACGTCTCTGCCTCAAATGCCAGAGCTTTTGTGCGTGACCTTCAAGTGGCAAGCAAACACATTTACATGAGAAGAGTGTTGCACAGCTTGGCGCTGATGGATTCAAGATATTGTCAGGTGTAATTCTGTAGCTAAGTCTTAAAACTAGCTCAATGATCTTAGTCAGACTAATGTAATCTCCTGCACTTGCCCCAGTGTCTGACACATGCATTTCCAGCCTCACGCACATACACACACTCGCAAACACTTGTGGTGACTCTGCACCGTCTCTCCACAGGATCTTACCTGTCTCCTGCGGCAGCATTTTAGCCCTGATGCCAATGCTGCCTGAGTGATGCATGGTTCCGTACATGCAATCTCCTCTTCTATCTTCTTTACCTCTCCTCTCTGTCTGTCCTCTCCAAGGAAGACAGCGGCAGCAAAACACGTGATAATGAGACTCTGCGTTCAACAGTGGGCAGCGGTCCTGCTCTCTCTGCCTCTCCTGCTCAACTTCTCTTCTCTTCTCTTTTCTCTCTCTCTCTCTCTCTCTCCTCCTCACACACACATGGAACGCACACGCTCTTTTGTCTTCCCCGTCAGCGATGTATGAGTGCTTCTCTGTAGTAGTCCACCGATTAAGAGGTTGCGAAGGACTAGAGATGTAGATGAAAGGTGGGGAAGAAGAGGGAGGGATGGACTTGAAAGAAAAGGGGGGAAAAAAAGGAAAGGGGAGGAAAAAGAACGCCGGCTCCTTTCAGCCTCTATAAGGCAGCGGGGAGGAGAGCAGAGACGGGTTCTCGGAGCTGTGGATGCACATGGCTGTGCCTATGAGCGCTGCCTGAGCCACAAGAATTATACCGGCTCTCCGCTGAGCGAGAGAGAGAAAGTGAGCGAAGGAGGGGTGAGTGAGGGAGAGAGTCGGAGCGCGTGGAGAGCAAAAGGGAGGAGGGTGACAGCGAGGCTGAGAGAGCGAGCATGAGACGGAGAATGAAAGAGAGGATAAAAGATAGAAACCAAGCAAAATCTTACAAAAACAAGTTCATCAAAGGCAAAGGAATAAGCAGGGTGAGAGACGATGTGAGACAGAAAACAGCGCTAGTTTGTCTTGGTTTAAATACAGAGATAAAAATGAAAGAAAAGCAAAATTTTACTATAAAAAAAAAATTCCTAGTGCACGTCGGTACACGGGTCTGATCAGTGCTAACAGCATGGATAATAAATCATATTGATTGAGCCGATGTTTACCTGCAATTTGCAGAAATGTTTGAATTTATAAGCACACAGCCTTGTGTTGAAGCTTATTTCGTAAAATTAATTAGCATTAGTGCACTTCCAGTATAAAATACAGTATGTGGACATTTTCAAAACAGCTAAAAAAAAACTTATTTTTGCATATTCGTTGCTGATGTGAAAAATACTTTTTAAGCAAATCTAACAACATTCAGTACCCACAGTCAAAGTGCTCAATATATTTTAAATAATTATAACAACATTATTTTAGAAAATTTTCTAGAAAATTATACCAAAATTATGCCACTGAGAATCTGATAAATAATCAAAATACATGTTTATAATTATAATAAATAAAACAACAACAGAATCACATCGCTTTTTAACCTTTACACAATGGATCAATCTGTCATATGCTTATGATCTTCTCAGAAAAGAGTCTAAGCATGCCATCTATCATATCTCCAGTAATAGTACAGACTGCCTCACCACCCAGGCCTATAAACACAACAGAAGTAAGAGCACTGCAATAAATCCATAGCTAGAACTGCTGAGAGTCTGGATTTATTCACCTCATTTGGTGTCGGCTTACCTTTAACAGCCTAATGCAGCACAAAACATTTCAACTCAATTCGACAAAATGACTGCATATACAGCTACAACCACACAAATACCCACAACGCAAATAAAAAATAAAAAAAGAAGCAGAGCTAAGATCTTTAGGAACAAGCCAAGTCTTTGAGGTGAGAACTAGAGTCCTGAAGCTTCTGATCCGAGCTCGAGCTGTCCAACAGAGGGCAGGCAATCTGATCGGTCAGAGACTGATGGCATCCAAGTCTAGCTCGACTCGTCTCAGCACTAGTCTGCTTCCTGTCTCGGCAGGAGCCAGACCACACGCAGACAAAAATCAGACACGCAGACTGCATTCTTCAAACCTCCAAAGAGCCAGATGACCATGAACCACAGTACTATTCCATCTTCATTGACGGACAGACGATTTCAAGTCGGTCTTCGTAACTTACAGCTACATTTCAACTCATTCCAGTGAAATCCTTGAAAACTACATTTTCGATTGTACTCCATGTGAACCACGATTCCTAGACAGATATAAAAATAACTCCCAGTGCCAGCCCCAGATTCCCAATGGCAGCCAGAGGAGAATTGGTGATTAGTCTTGGTTCCTCCCAAGGTTTTTCCACTCCCAGCTCCGTCCTAGGGAGCTATTGCTTGCCGCCCTTGGCTTGCTCGCTGAGGGTTAAAGCACTGATGCATGGATAGCAGTTTTTTCCCTTTAAGTGCTTCAAAAGTCTATTTTATAATGGGACATAGTGTTTTATAATGGGACATTCTGAATTATATTTCAAGACAAGATCCTTATGTCATGTAGTGTTTCCGTAAAACACCAGCAATTTTCCCATCAAATGCTATTTTAAATTTTATAAATGAACAACATGCTTTTTTGTGATTTTATGCTTTTTAGGTGCACGTTTATGATTGTTATCAATCACATTGTAGCAGCTTTTAATGGCTGTTCTTTCACCAGCCTATCTTTTTTCCTTGCCCCTTGATGTTAATAAGAGAAAACAGTCTAAACTTATCATGTTACTGAGTAACCACAGTCTGAATCTGTCCCAAAGAGTCTACTTTAGTTCAATTTAATTAAATTAAATAGGTACTGCACTTTTTACAACAAATATTGTCACGAAGCAGTTTTATAGAAATTTATCCCTAATGGGCAAGAGGATTAAGATGAACCAGAACTCAAAAATGGAAACTCGTCCAATTGGAGTTTTTGACTCTTAAAGGTCCTTCCACAAAATCCCGAACCTGCCTGCTTGAAGAAATCTTCAAAATATTAACAATTTTATGCTTTAAAAACAGTCTGTTCAGTTAAACATTTTGAATGAGCTTGTACTTTGGAAACCAGTTTGTATTATAATGGCTGCGTTAATACAAACACATCACTTGAATTACAGCTGGCACTCATGTCGGAATTCCTGTTACAGCAGATCAATCAAAACCTCCTGACCAATCAGATTCAAGAATTCAATGTGGTAATGTGGTATTTTTTTCCTGATTCACGCAGTTGGAGTAAAAATTGTCCACTCCGTTTAAAACTGGATAAACAGTATGTGCAGACGTAAATGCACAACCACACACTGACCCTGAGGGGTGATAAGTTTTAGAGTTCGGGGACTTTACACTGACCGTCGCAGTGCATTCAGCTGGAGCTTTGCACAGTCCCCCGTGCCCTTGCCCTGCATCATGCTGGTCATTAAAGTGTAAAATAATGTGGAAATTACAGGAATGGCCAGGGTGGCTTTTATTTTTTACGATACTTATTATAAGGGATATTACCATGGATATTATAGCATGTTGTCCACCCACTCTTGTAATGAATTGGTATACTGTAACATACACACACACACACACACACACACACACACAGCCCTGTATACAGTGTATCAACTATAGCATATTTCCCTGGCTGAGTTTAGCTTCGGCTACAGCGATGAGGGAGATTTCTGGAGCTCTCCAGGGTCTCTCTAATCAGCACAAACTGAGTCTGGCTGTAGCATAAGAGGCTCTCATTATGGTTGCGGCAAGCACACAAGCAGACCAGGCAGCAAATCTCCTGCACCAGTGCAGACCGCAGCACCACAGTCTGAAGCCAAAGCAGACCACAGCACGAGTACATGACTCTCCGTTCCCAACTTATTATCTGAAATACATTTTACACACAGGCATATAGCACACATATACGTACACATTCACAGAGGAGACAATAATATTACTGAGAAAACTAACCATCAGACTTTAGATGACTTCAATGTCAGTGGTCATCCATTATCTGTAGGGTAGTGTTTGTTGTGTCGCACAGCCTTAGCACTAACACTGACTGAGGATACTGAACTGGGATTGGAACCGGGTCAGATAAAGAACTATCTTGCAAATTGTTACAGATAGCTATATGTTTACAGTGGAATGAATGACTGAGAAAATGTTAGTGTGTCCTACCTACAAAAAAAAAAAAAAAAGCAAAATATTGATTTGTCCACCTGGTTCTATAGTCTTTACTGATCAAAATGCTTTTATACAGAAAATGCAAAGCACCATCACTCATAAAAATCACCATCAGTCATCAACATCAGCATGGCATGTCTTGGCACTTAGACCTAGACGTCACATGTAATGACTAAGCGCCAATTCTTCAATTTGAATTCAGAAAATCTCTCTGAAAAGACCCACACATACAATAAGAGAATAAAATGTATTTGCAAAAAATGAGTGCAACATACATAAAACTGAAACTAAAACTGTACTATGATCTCAGTAAACCTCCACACACCATCAGGTCTCTTTATTTAACTTCTGCTTCTGGCCTCTTTCTTTCAGTCACCTTTTCATTGTCCTCTCTCTCTCTCTCTCGTTCCAGGAGAGAACAGTGGAATGAGGTAGTGCAGGAATAAGATGCGTGATGGGGGGACCCATGAGGTGAGCATGGCGATTTGTCTTCCAGTGAAGGCTTAAGAAAAGACTAGTTAACCTTTACTGCGAAGACCTCAGGGAGAATTCGGGTCTAAAAAAAAAATAATAAAAAAATAAAACAACAACCAAGAAAAACATCTGTAGATTAATGGATGGCCAGCAGTGCTCTGAGACCCATGTGCAAAGTGCTGCAATAGACACTTTTGACATCTGGGTCGCCTGCACTTACCAACAAGGACGAGGTGACTCTATAGATAAAGTGTTGTATCATAATGAATAAATGAAATAAGAAAATGACTGCTACATACTACAAGAGAGCCGGTCAGTCATTTATCAAGCTGTCAATTTTACACACAGTGCCTGACAGCACCCAGACGAACACTTATTTGAGATGTATTGTGAAGGCTATAGTTCTGAGTCTCTATTCCTACAGTATATGTGGATTGTCACTGAACTGCCCCATGATTGGCTAATCACTATGCAGTGCGTAGCTGCTGCTATCATTTACCTGAACCGCCCCTGAACCTGTCAATCAAGCACGTATCCCTGTGGCAACAAAAGAGAGCAGCCCATCAAGTGCCTGAAGAGCTGCTATGAGTGACAACGGCTTTTAGTCAAAGCAGATATTCAAAACATTTAAAAAAGAAAAAACAGAGCTCTCTCTTTCTCTCAGTATATGTAGTATATAAATATATGTATATACCAATCAGTCATAACATTATGACCACCTGCCTAATATTGAGTAGGTCCCCCCATGATGTCAAATTAGCACTGAGCCATTGAGGCCTGGGCTCCACTGGACCTCTGAAGATGTGCTGTGGTATCTGGCACCGAGCCGTCAGTAGTAGATCCTTTAAGTACTGTAAGTCATGAGGTGAGACCTTTATGGATCAGACTTGTTTTTCCAGCACATATCACAGATGCTCAATTGGATTGTATTCTGGAGAATTAGGAGGCCGAGTCAACGCCTCGAACTCCTCATTGTTGTGTTCCTCATTCTTAAACTACTTTCAGAGTGCATCAGGGCAAATTATCCTGCTGAAAGAGGCCACCGCCATCAGGAAACACCGTTTCCATTAGGGGGTGTACTTGGTCAGCAACAGTGATTAGGTAGGTGGTACTGTATGTGTCAAAGTAACATCCAAATAATTGGCAGGACATGATGTTTCCTAGCAGAACACTGACCGAAACATCACACTGCCTCTGTTGCGCTCCTTCCCATAGTAGATCCTAAAACCATCTCTAAGTGATGCGCACGCACACACACACATCATCCACAGAGAGCTCTGTTTTTTCTTTTTCTACATGTGCCCACTGTACAACTTCCATTTTGCCTAAAAAGTTGTCACTTATATAATATTCTGCTTTCTTTCCTGACACAAAAATATTTTTCTATAATATGTGTGGTGGAATACTGATGTTTCAAAATCATAAATGTTTTTGTACTGACTCAAGTCCTAAAATTAAAATATATTTTTAAAAATCCATAGAAAATGGACTAAAAAACACTTTGCACTAAAAACACAGTGTGCCTAAGACTTCTGCACTGTACTAAACACACACAGACACATATGTTTTTCTTACTCACTCAATCACTCATCTTCTATACCGCTTTATCCTGTATTCAGGGTCACGGGGGTCTGAAGCCCATCCAAGGAGACTTAGGGCACGAGGCAGGGTACACCCTGGACAGGATGCCAATCCATCACAGGGCACACACACATACACACACTCTCACTCACACACTCATTCACACACTATGGGCAATTTGGGAACGCCAATATAACGACATATGTTTTTCTTCATTGTTTGTTTATTCATTTAGTAATAAAGTGGTAACTGAATGTACATATGCACAAAATGTATTTACAGCACTGTTGTGTAAAGTGTGTACTATGAGATAAAACATAAACAGACTGGATAAATAAGGTTATGATGAAATGAACTTGGTAAAGAGTGTCTGGTTTTAACAAGGAATGGGAGAGAACACATGGGAAGTAACTCTACCAGCTAACTTCGATTCTTGCTCACTATTATCCCTTGCTTCTGTTCTCTTTTGTCTTTGTCTTGTAGACACAATCTGTATGGCTCTCCTCCACGCTCCTTATTCTCTCCAGAGAAATTCGTAATAAGGAAGGAAAAGCAAAGTAAGTGAGCGAGATACTGAGATACAGACAGGAGGGTCTGGTGGAAGGAGGTATCAGGGGGTTCCAGCCTGGCCCTATCTCTGTGGTTCTGATTACAGAGGAGGAGTTGGCTAGGCCTTTGTCGACTTGCTGGAGCTTAAAGCAGAAACATTCAAACGACTAAAAAAAGAAAAAAGGCAAGTAGTGTAACTGTGAAAATGTAGATGAACAAGACTGTAAATGAATCCTCTGCATCATCATCGCTCGTCTGAGAGAAACACTATCATTTCACAATTAATAACAAATGACTAAAGAACAAATTGAACAAACAATATATATGCACATATAAGAACACACACTCATTATCCCTCCCGTCTCTCCCTTCCTCTCTCTCACACACAACCTATCATCCACAACCTCTATCCAGTGAATGATTAATCACCTCATGCTAATGAGTTATTTACTAATTAGAGTCTGACGTGCAAGGGGAAGAGGAGAGCGGCCCTGGCGTGTTGACATGGGTGCCTGTGACGCTTAGTGTACACTCAGCCCAACTGTTCAGTGATTAGGACTGTATGTACATGTGTGTGAGCGTCTCATGTGTTCATGTGTAGGAAGGTGTCATTTAAAACCCCTCCATCCTCCTGTTTGGATAATTAACAAAACAGACCTGGTATTTAGCATGTGTGCATGATAGACATATGTTTGCGATAAAGCCAGAGCACTAGCTCTTTTATAGTAGCAGCTCTCTTGTATGCTAATATTTGGCATTTAATGTGAGGAGATGAGAGACAGTTGCATATGGGAATGTAGCTGTCAATCAAGTGTGGCTCCAGCCGTGGCAGAGAAAACAGATTCATCGGTTGAGCCGGTTGAGAACTCTCACGCACTGAAAGCATTAAAGCCGAGCTGGCCTCTCAACCCGCAACCATAATGGCTCTCATACAGGTGCCGTGCAACAGGTCAAAATCAATCTCCCGCCTTCTATTTCTTGACACAAAGGCTGCCAGGATATATGTGTGTGTGTGTGTGTGTGTGTGTGTGTGTGTGTGTGTGTGCGCGCATGTACGTGAGTGTGTCTTTGTGTATCATTCAAGCTCTCACACTTGGGAGTTTTTCAGCACCATGGACAAGTCCCGTGACTGTCTCATCAGGACTTTGATCCCAGCTCTAATATGAGCAGAGGCACACATACTGTCTAAACTCTTGTGTCACTCTTTTTACTATTAGAAATTAGAAATCTAATGATCATCTAAGGTATGTATGTGTGTGTGTGTGAGAGAGAGAGAGAGAGAGAGAGAGAGAGAGAGAGAGAGAGAGAGAAATTAAGCTTTTGGCTATCTGGTTGGTCTATAGAACTCTTTTTGGAGTTAGCTAGGGAGGCACAGCATGGTGGCAACGCTCCACCAGTAATGGGATATACAGTACCAGCATGCAGGTGTCTCCTATAAGCTGCTTTCAAAGGTGAATACAGGGAAGGAGACCCCTCTCTCTCCCTCTTTCTCTCTCTCTCTCATATCAACAGGTGCTTCTTTCTGTGGTTGGTTTTATAAGAATTCAAAAATAGATAGAGTTGCAATCCTTTGCTCAATGTGCATAATGTATTGTTGTTCCTATTGTCTCATGTTCTGTGCTTACATGTTTAAATTAGTGTACTGTATGTGCATAGGAAGAAAAGAAATAAAATGATAATTAATCCTAATCAGAAGCTAGGAACATGACATAATATCTAATACTGACTAGATAAATGCCTTCATGAAACAGAAGCCTGGCAGTGTCATGGCTCCGTGTCAGGTGAAGTTTTCTGGCCCGCAGTATCACTCAGACAAGAGCTTTGCGATCCAGAGTGCCTCAGGGGAGCATGGCCCACAGGTGTGTGTCTGTGCCTGTCACTAAGCCGTCTCCCTGCGCCCGAGGCCTAAACTCTGCTCCTCATGCATCTGGATCTTGGAGGAAGGCACCAGACTCCACGCTCCTCAGAGCCAGCACAGCCACCCACGGCCACCTGGGAACTGTCAAGCTCTGCTTTGCTCCACTCCAAAGATGCACGCACCTGCAGGCAGAGACGTTTCAGGATGATCGGTGTGCGAGCAAGGGTGAGTCGCGGAGCATTTTCCTCAATGTCAGTGTCAAACAGATGTGAAGAGCGTGGGTGGGAATGAGGCCTCGTGTGATTAGATTAGCTGGAGCAAAATGAAAACTTAGGTGATTAGGTTACTGCTCATAAATGACCCAGGAAATCTGATCTGCACTGATCTTTCTCGTTTAGTCACGGAGCAGAAGTAGTTACCACTAAAGCACACAGAGAAGTGTAGGTAGAAGTCCTTGGGGGCTGACACTATATAAGGGAGTACAGATAAACCATGACCCAAATTTAGTGTTATCTGATTTATCAACGCACATACAGTCAATTCATCTGAATTGAACATGTTTCTGTTGAACTTTCTTTTTTTTCAACAGGAGCCAATACAGAAGTACACTTGCTCATTTTGGTCCAATCAAAAGGAGGATATATATACATAATTATAATTTTCATCATAGGTATACCTCGACTATGAAAGACAAAATAAGCAAAAAAAAAATCCAGAAAATCACATTGTAGGATTTTTCAAGAATTTATGTTGCAAATTATGGTGGAAAAATAATTATTTGGTCAATAACAAAATTTTATCTCAATACTTTGTTATATACCCTTTGTTGGCAATGACAGAGGTCAAACGTTTTCTGTAAGATTTTCACACACTGTTGCTGGTATTTTGGCCCATTCCTCCATGCAGATCTCCTCTAGAGCAGTGATGTTTTGGG
>JAOVVA010000037.1:19143775-19160057 GCA_028565275.1 Leiocassis micropogon
TATATATACACACAGTATATACACTCATTTCTACATATTAAATCAAACTATATAACATAGATAGTTACAAAAATGGGAACAAATGTTTTGAACCTTCAAAGTGCCCAAAGATATAATTTAAACATTGGTTGTTTACATAACAACCTCAGCATCAACCTTATTTCCCCTCCCGTCTGTTCCAACCCCTCGGCATTCAGTATCACAAGTCTGTCATCATCTGTACCTGCTTCTCACTGGTTCATGCCTTAAGTTAGATCATTTTTTATGCTTGCACGATTTATAGGTCTCTGAGTGGCATAACAAACATAACAATTTCTCTGAAACTGGTCAGGACTGAACTGAAAATAAGAGTAAAAAAAAGTGCTTCAGGAAGTCTGGAGAACTATTCCTCAAGACAAGACAACATTAAAAATACAAGAAAGCCTGGCTTTTAGAAGGCAAAATATGAAGAAATGATGGGTGGCTCAAGACTTTTGTAAAGTAGTGTACATGTGCACCATTTTTCAACATGCATTTTCAAATAAAATATGCTTAATTGAGGAAATAGATAACCTCTATTATATATTATAAAAAAAAATACAAATATGGGTGCGTGTGTTGCAATAATCCTGGTATAGGCAGTTCCATAAATCTTTTTAAAGGCCCTGAGGACTGTGTTGATTTCTGAATAGCTTTGTCAGATAAATAGCTGGGTTGCCAGTCATCATTTAGGATTGCAATGGATTAAAAACTTAGCTTGTCTGAGTAACTTGCTAGCTACAGTATGTCATTCATTTAACAGCAGCCTGTGTTCAACACAAGAAAACTAGCTGCCACTAGCATGGGGTGTATCGTCAAACAATAGCAAATAAACAATATTAATAATTTTCTATGTTAATGTCTAACGAAATAGATGCCTTTAAAGAATGTGTTTGCATTGATAGTTCTACAACCCTTGCCAGCAAACGGTGGAAAGCATTGAAAAATCAGCTTTGCAGAATGGAGTCTTGTCATAAATGATTTCCACCATCAGGTATCAACTGCCAAAGAGTCAATAAGCTTTTCCCAAGGAAGAGCTTTAACAGTCTTATGCACTGGCATGCTGAAAAATGAACATCACCATCAAACCTATTTTATATTAATCAAATGAGACAAGTGTCCAAGAATCTTTGCACACCTGTGCAGACTGTGGAGGTAATGCTCGTCATCTCACCTGGTTTTTACCTGACATCTAACCCCATATCATATATGAGTTGGAACATTTTATTCTTTACTTCAGGGAATCATCAGATAAAAGTCCCAGCATCATCACTTTGGTGAAAGCAGATGCATGATTCAGCACTGAATGTCACTTTCATCCGAGCATCCACACTCCATGACCTTGTCTCTTTAGCCCTCTTTAACCTTATTTCCTTTCATTTAGGTGTCTTCTGTCTTTATATAAATTCCATTTTCGTTCAGTGGAATTCTTACAGCTCTGTCACGAACATTGACTCTTGTTTCCACTTATTTGATTTAGATTTGTTTTCTTTCTATTTTTGCACTTTCTATTTTCAAGGTGTATTGCTTTGAGTTTTCAATCCTGACACTTTGACATCTTCCTTGGTCTACCCATAATTTTGCTTGCATAACTTCCTTTTGTTATTATATTTGCAACGAATTTTAGACACCAATGACTGGGAACAAACAACATCTTATACTACACCCTGTGCAGGATTTCCTTCTAAAAGCACTTTATAATTTTTTTTTTTTAATACTTTCCATTGTTTTAATTGACAGCTCTCTTGTTCGGGTGAAATTTCCTCTTTATTAACAAGCCCAACAGATTGTTTTTTTTGTTTTTTGTTTTTTTAACTGTGGACTAATTTGCATGGTTAGACTTGTGCCAGTACGTGTTTTAGAAATGCAAATTAAAATGTGATTCCTACATTTTTTCATTAATCATACTGTATGTGTCTATGGTATTTCTTTCCCAAACAGCGAACCTACACACCGTTACAGAGAAATCTGTGTTACTACACCAGCTCCAGAGCTCAACACAGATATGATAAATACACATCTGAAGCACACAAACACATTCCGCTCGGCAAAAATAAAGGTTTTAATAAATATTGCATGTAAAAGCCATCTTCTTCTTATTGTATCTCCTCCCATTACGCAGCGATCTAGCAAAACAGCATGGCTTTTATCACATCAAAGGTCTTGCATTGTCCTGCTGTCTTGCAAAGTGCTTCACTTATGGGTAGGACACTGGTCATAGAGGTTACTTTTTTAACTCCCTGGAGTCACGGGATGGAGCACTTAATGTGCTTACATAAAGAAGTTGTTGTGCTCAACAGCATCCATGGCATTTTACAATACATTTAGAACTTAAGGACTCACACATGTTCATAGGCAGACACTCGCACACATGGTTGCAGTAACATATTTTGGCACATTATGATAGGAAGCATTAGTCACATCCAGCCTGCAGTTCATGCATGTCATAGCTGTTAAAGTCTGTCATTATACCATGTGCACATGCTCACCGATATCACCTGGGCCTCCCACATGAGCTTTAACACTCATGGCTCATGCTGCCATATGTGTTTATCAAAAAGAAGCGGTAATGAACTGTAATGCAAATTGAGTAGTGATGCTGACACATATTATATACATGTTCTGTAACAGCGAATGAAAGGCAGGTGGCTCGAAGTGAGCCATGAGACTGAACACGACAATGTGGCTCCCATAAACAGCAGCGAATACAACAATATATTTTTTTCGAGGGTAGTGCTAAATAGAGACCTTTTAGCAACCGTTTGCTGTCCTGGTGATGGCTTACTTTGTGAGAGATTTACTAAAACTACACTTTAATTATCACATAACACAATACAGTATAAATATCTCTTTTGAGCATGTTGTGCTGTCAGCAAATAAACAGACAGGGAATACAGGGTATATGATGCTGGCTTATAGGGTTGATGTGTTCAGTACATTCGATTGAGTTCAGTGGAGGAAAAAAACCCATTTACCAGCCACTTTATTAGGCATACCTTTGTACTGTACCTGGTCATTCATGCAATTATCCAATCATCTCTCATTCATTCATTTATCTTCTATACCGCTTATTCAGTACAGGGTCACAGGGGGCCTGGAGCGTATCCCAGGATTTCCCAGGAGACTTTGGGCACGATGCGGGGTACACCCTGGACAGGGTGTCAATCCATCACAGGGCATGTGCACACCAACCCACTCACACACCATGAACATACACACAGACTAGGGGCAATTTGGAAATGCCAATTAGCCTTTTGGATTGTGGAAAGAACTGCACGCACCGAGGTGGGAATCCAACCCCAGACCCTTGAGGTGTGAGGCCACGGTGCTAACCACTGCGCCACTGTGCCGTTTGCAATCATCTTCTCATGCACATCGGGATCAAGTGCTTCAAACATCAGAATGGGCCAAAATGTGTTCTCCTTGTCCATGGCAGAATCTGCAGAATTTATACAGTGTGTTTAAAAAAATCCAAGAAAAGCAGCACTTCTATGAGCAGAACCAGCTTGTTATTAAAAAAGGTCAAAAGAGAATAGCCAGACTGGTTTAAGCTGACAGGAAGTCTATGGCAAGTCAAAAAGGAAGCCTGCAGTCACTCAAATGACCGGTCTTTACAACTGGGCTGAGCAGAAAAGCATCGGAGATTGCAGGACACACCAGAATCAAACCTTGACTTGGTTGAGCAGAAGAACATATGAGGTTTGCCTTCCTGTTAGCTAAGAACAACAATCCTATAGACTACACTGGACACAGTGGACTCATGTTTTTTTTAACACTTATTGAGTGTATATTATTTCAAAAATGAGGTGACCCCAGTAAACGAGGATAGCAGTTTTCAGCCTTGGACTGTACAACGTGGGCTATTTATTTTAATCAAGTACGCTTTTGTTTGGGGAACAAAAAAAAGCATGAATGCACATAATTAACATATATTTGGCTGTTGCTGAGTTATGTTATGTTTATGTGAACTGTTACAAAAGCATACTGTGGTTTAACAATAACAAAGGTAACATAATGGAAATAAAATATGGTAATTCATCCTTAATGTGACCATTGTGCCTGCTTTTACAGTGTTTTACAAAGACATGTTTTGTTGGCTGTCAAAGCTAAAACCCATACTGTATGTGGATGTAAATGCCATCCGCATCTTCTGGTTATTCTGTATTTACTTTGATCTGGGAAGATGGAATAGACTGTGATGTCAATAAAGTCCTTAATTCTCCCTTTATGCCTTTATTCCCATTTGTTTGCCTGTAACTCAGTTGGCCAGTTGCCAAGATACAGTGATACCACTTTTAGTGGCCAGCTGGACAAACAAATAAAAAAAAAAAAAGGAAAAAACTTTAAAGAATAGACCATTAAAGCTTTTGCAGAGGGTTACCAGGCTTCAGCAAAATTCTCAAAATATTTACAAAAAATTTTTTTTTTTCCAGATTTATGTTTTCTTGGCAAAAACATGTTAAATGTGGTTCAGATTTCCCTATACAGTATCATCATGGTGGCAACCATGATCCCAGAGGTTAATAAAAAGAAGATTTACATGATCACTCTATTAAGTTTCATCCTAAGAGTTGTATAACTTTGCTAAAAAAAACAACAACTTAAATTTCATGTTTTTCGCATACCTACTGTTAACGGTCCATGTTTAACACTTTTTAACAGAAAATGCTCTCAGAAAATATCTTAGCTTTATACCAGGTTCTCATCATATGTCTCCTGAGAACTCCTCTAGTTCCACTACAATGTAAAAAACACCAAAACTAAGGGTAAACTGCTAAAATATTCTTATTATCAATTATTGTTGTTCATTTTATTAGTCTCATATACATTACATTATAGCACAGTAAAATTGTTTCTTTTTCCTGAAGTAGGGAGTGTTAAGGGCCTTGCTTAAGGGCCCAACAGGGGGCAGTGCTGGGGCTTAAACAACAAGCCTTCTAACCAGTAACCCTGAGCCTAAACATTAACCCACTACTGCCTGAAAAGCTAGAAAAACATTTGAAATATACTTAGCAGAACACGCCCACTTTTGGTTTATGAATATAAATACAGTATACTGATATACATATAGTTAACTGCATTGTGTTACACCCCTTATACACAAATGTGTATCTTCAAACAAACAAATGCACATG
Organism: Leiocassis micropogon; assembly: GCA_028565275.1. NCBI lineage: Eukaryota > Metazoa > Chordata > Actinopteri > Siluriformes > Bagridae > Leiocassis > Leiocassis micropogon. The sequence goes on from JAOVVA010000037.1 coordinate 19,148,929, forward strand.
GTTTAACGAAAAAAAAAAGGAAAAAAAAGGATCATTGCACCCACATCAGTCAGTACAGGTTTAAGGTCTGATGATAGCTTCTGTCCTGTCAGTTTCTCATGATAAATAATACAGTGAGTGGGCTCTGAGTTTAGTGTGCTCTTTATCACTCCCGTTATCAGTGCACACCACACAGAAAACCCATCTGAGTTTCCCAGACATGTATTTATTCACAGCTTTAAATATCTATTCCCTTGCCATTTTGGTTAGCGGTAAATGTTCCTACATACTATCAGGGTAGATGCATGGTACAAACACATTTGAACTTTTTCTTTTCCCTAATATATTTAAAACAATATGACTTGTCAAGCGGTATCATGTGTTATCGTTGTTGTTTTTTTCTTTAATGTATTTATTACTAGAATAACCACCATGGTGTTTCCTATAAAAATAATCATGGTTTAATTTGCAGGCATTAAATCATGTGTGCAATTAAAAAGTCAGTAATTACTATCAGTTTTAATAAATGTTAATAAACTATGTGATTAATTATCTACGCGCAGTATTCCATGCTTTGCATATGCTATGAGGTAAAACACCTACTATGCACCTGTTTTTAGTAAATATGTTGTGCAGTGTTGAATTCCCAGACATGTAAGCAATATGGCTTTATCACACTTTCCCACCGCTAGTAACAAAGCTGTAGAAAGGAGAACTGGATGGCCTGTACATTCCTTTCTCTCTTCTTGCTAATGGTGATAAATTTGACTGAGAAAAACTCAATTCCAATCTGATGGCTCCGAATCCTCAGCGGAGGCCGAACGCATACTCGCTGCTTTTCCGTGGCCTGGGTTTCTATCATGGCATCACATACAGGCTCTCGCCTGGACTTATTAACATGGCCATTGATTTCCCCTGCACTCCCCTCCTATATGCCTACAAACATAAGTCAAAGTCATTCATGAAATCTGCCTTTCTATAAAGTGTAATGCATTATGTTGCTTATCTTGCGTGGATCGATAAATGTAAGCAATGGACAAATTAATTGTTTGTGACATAAAAAGGTAGACTGCATATGTTATTGGGAGTATAGGGAAAAGGGGACACAAAGAAAGATGGAGACCGTGAAGGAGACAATGCAAAAATGAACATGGGGGAAGTAAAATAAAAATAATGGACATAAAAGAGATATAGCAAAAGCATAAGGGCAAGAGGAAGAAAGAAAAGGCTTTAGGTTGAGGTTACATTCCATTATAGAACATTGCCATTGCATTGACATCCTTGGCCTTGGCAGGGGACCAGACACAGAACCACAAACTCAACATAATATCATTGATTGTTGGCTTACTGGGGGAATAGGAGACAGAAAAAAGTTAAAAATATGAAGAAATATACACTGTATGGCCGAAGGGTTCTGATGGGAGCGCAGATTTGTACAGAATGACTTTGTCTGCTGTAGCACTACAATTTAACTACGAGGCCTCAACCTGTTCCACATGAGAATGCCTCTGTAAGCAATGTAAGGCCCATGAACACATAGTTTGCTGAAAAATTTACACTGAGCAAACTCGAAATTACAATCATACCCAGCTGTATTTTCACACTTGGTCCAAAGATTTGAATCCACAATTTGAATCCTCAAGCTCATGGTTACAGGTGCGTGAACACATTGTAGAACTCCTTCCATGGGTCTACATACATGTTTGTTCACACAGGTTTACTAAAGGTCAACACCAGGTTCATCCATTTGCTGTTTTTATCATTATCATTATCAATAAAGATTTTTTTTGGATCGATGACACTTCCTCATACTGGAATACTTGCAAACAATAAGCAGTTCTCCTATAAGAAGATTTTGCTCTTGCAGGTCGCAGTAAAGCGTTTGTTTTTTACGATGCGCTCAGTGCAAGCACTCACACCACACTGATGAGTTAATTACAGAGCACCAACCCAGGAAAGTCAGGTTTTGTTCATCAGTAATAATAATAACCCTTTCCTCAGGATGACAAAAGATGAAACAGGAAGTAACGGGATACGTTTAGCCAAATATATTACTGGCATGTGGACACAATTGTTAAGAGGAAACGTTATTTCCAATTGGAAAGTTTTAATTTAATTGCAGAAAACAGATATCCTCAAATCAGTTAAAGTTGGCGCAGTACACAAAGTAAAAATCTAAATGGAAAACTTAATTTCCATTTCCAAGTCATATGTAAATTATTCTTGACCTTTATTAGACTGAAAACAATATTACTTCATATTGATATTAATTTTTCCCCAAAAAATAACTAGTTAATGTTTTATTTTTGCAAATTGCATTTACCAGGTAAATGTAATCTCGCCATTCATTTTCACTTAAAAGCCATTTAGGGACCTACTGATGAAATGTATCAGTTTTGTTCCATTCTTCCTACACCTTAAGGCATGGAACAGTATCAGGTTTACATTGTCAAATTGAGCATTTAAAAATGCACCACAAATTCTCTATTGGGAAAAGGATGGTACTGCAGGCAGGTCAGGACAGCACCATCACCCTCTTCTTCTGTAGCCACAACTTTGGACTTGTTGCTGGTAATAACTTTGGTCTGAACGTTCCTCTAGCTGTGTCCTGTGTTTCCTGAGCACATTGTGTCCATTAAAAAAAAACAAAAAAAACATTTTTTCTGAAGAATAAGAGAGAACGTTTTTTTTTTTAGCTTAGGCTAGGCTTGTTGCCCTGTGCATACTGAAATTTCTGAAGGTCCTTACATTTTTTTATTATGTTATACACTGTAGAGGGTAGAATATCCAAATTTTTTGATGAACAGCAGGTTTTAAAAATGCTAATCATTTTCTCACACGTTTGTTGGAAAAGTGGTGATTCTCAGCCCATCTTTGCTTCTAAAGGGACTAGACCTTTCCTGGATGCTCTTTTTGATAACAACGCCCTGTTTCAAATGAAATCATTATTTAATTATTTTATCTCATTATTAGCACTAAACTGTCATCACAACTTTCTTTCTAGAATGTACTACAGGCCTGAACATTAGAAATGGATGTATATTTCCTGACAAGACAAAACAAGAAATATCTTGTGTTAATACAGTCTGTAAAAAAAATACAAGTTAAATGTGACTAAATCACTGTTTTTATTCATCTTCTCTACCACTCATACTGTGTACAGGGTTGCAGGGCCTGGAGCCTATCCCAGGAGACTTAGCGCACGAGGTAGGGTACACCCTGAACGGGGTGCCAATCCGTTGAAGTGCACACACACAAAAATACACACTAAAGGCAACTTGGGAATGCCTGTTAAATCATTCTGCATGTCTTTGGACTGTGGGAGGAAACCAGAGTACCTGAAGGAAACCCACTGAGCACGGGAAGAACGAGCAAACTCCATGCGGACAGCCCCGAGGCGGTAATCGAACTCTCGACCCTGGATGTGCAAGGCCACTTTAATAATCTTTCCTAACTGTGACATTTCTGAATTAAGCTTCTAAGGGTTTTTACTTGCTAAGGGGGGAAACATACGTTTCTCAAGTCTTAGGAAATGATTCAGATGCTTTTAAAAAGTTCGGTACAACATGCTTATTTTTCAGATAAAAATACAAGCAGTGATTTATCTATTTTGGTGTTTTAATTAGGCATTATTAACATTTTGGTCTGCAAATGTTTGTAGTACCTGTTGTTCGGAACAAGCTGATGTCCCATTTGCAGCATATGAATTAAAAGAACACTGTGGTGCAGAAAAAGGAGAAAACAGAAATGAAAAAGAAATCAAAGAAAAAGAACAAATGGATGGATAGTAAAGAAAATACAAATAGGTAAATTTGCTTCATGTTGCTCGTTCTCCCTCTTTCCCCAGCATTAAAATGTATAACAGCATGCCAGAGGGGCTCCCAGCAGAAAGCTGCAAAAATAGCAACTCCCTTCTCCTTTAACACTTCTCTTCCCTGGATCCCTCTTTTTTTTGTTTCATCCTGCATTTTGGCTCTGTGTCTAACCTTTGGCCTTTCTCTTTGTTATCCTGATCTCTCCTTCGTCCTCTCCCTGGAAGCTCTGTGCTAACAGCTGTAAAACACATAGATGGGTCATGGCCTCTTGACCCTATCAATGGCTTATTAAGTATGCACTCCTTTGTCCTGTCTTCATCTCATCACTGCACTCCTTATTGTTCAAACAAGAAGGTTCAAGAAGGTTAGACACGAAACAAAGAGGGCAAAGATATGTTCAGGCTCAGCTTTATATATATGTGTGGGTGTGTGTGCGCGCGTGTGTGTGTGTATGTGTGTTGGTGCATGTGTGGGTTGGGGTGGTGAGGGAAAGCTCAACTCAGCACAGGTGTCTGAGATAGGAGTGAGAATCATACAGAGAAAACCAGAGGAAGAGAGAGAGAATCATTGCATGATCCTGCATGTCAGTATATAACACCACCTTTACTTCTCTCTGTGGCTCGACTTGTTTTTAATTAACACGAGAGAGATTTGAAGCTTTGTATTTTCTTCTTTCATTGCTGTGTTTGTTTTGTGTTGCCTGACATTTCCTTCCTTTTTCATTTAATTCCCAATGCGTTTTCCCCCCCATTGTTCTGAGAGCTACATTTCGTAATTTTTTTTTTTTTTAAAATCCACAGGAACACGACAGGAAACTCCCTGAGCATTAATCACCCACCACTGAGAGACAGCTGTGTGTCCAGGATTTAAGACCTGGGTCTTTGATATATCTGACATGTAACATTCAAGAGAATGAGTAAGAAATTAAGAAAATTTTTGTCCAGGAGTCTTAATAAACCGATGTCATTTTAAAACTTTGTCCAATTTTCTCCACTGCACGGGCATCATTTAATTCATTTGAATGAATTATTTTTGTATATCGTAGTTCCTAATGCAAAATGACAGAAATTTAGAAATTCATTGCTTTTTCTTCAAATGTCCAGTTTCAGTGACACACCGTCTACTGTAGCCTTCAACTGCTGTTCTCAAGTGACAATAGTAGAACTCATTGATTACATTCACATTACCAAGCTGAAGTGACTCAATTTATATTTTTATACTAGTGTTTTTGGCTGTCTGAACGAGTACGATGAGTCTTTTTGAGATCGGATCTGAGTCATGTTCACATGTGGTCCTAGATCGTATACATACCCTATACGCTTTGATTTGACTTGAGAACGGGTCTTATGGGAACTCATGCATTTTCCTTTGTGCATGTGTGATGGGCTTACGGGTGTCAGTCAGCACCAGCAGTACGGAGATTTCCTAGCAGTGCTAGCAATAGCTACTGAAACAGCTAAAGCGAGGTGTCTGTTTGAAAGGAATGAGTGGTCGCACAAGTATGAGGTGTTTCAACCCAGATGCTTTGATCAAAAATTTGAGAGGACAAATGCGTCCACGATTAGAGTCACATAAAAGTCACTTGTAATTTGGAATGTGATCCGTCATGACATCCAAAATCAAAATTGAACAATCTGGCTTGTAATGTGAACATACTGTAACTGTCTTGGTCTTCTACTGTCGAGTCTGTCTTGCTCAACATGTGAAACATTTTGTGCATGCGGAGATGCTTTTTTGTTCTGCACGGTGATTTAAAAAAAAAGTGATTATTTGAGTTATTGTATCCGTTGGGTAGACCATTCGCCTAAGAAAACTCTTAATATCACATCCTCTGCTGTATCCACTACTGTTGAAATAGGTGAGGTTATGTGGTTTATGAAGTTTCACAAACATATCTTTTTGGTTTACACACTAGTCGACTGAATTTTGTGCCTCCCAGAAGTTTACATGTTACTCTACTACAGTAGTTCTCAAACCACATCCTGGAGGACCTCCTGTCCAGTGTTTTCCCCATTCTATCAGACCCACTTCAATTCAGAAAAGGCTGTTAATTACCTGATTAGTTAAGTCAGGTGTTATGGTAGCTGAAAAAACACTAAAATATTCAGGGCACAGGGTTGTTTAGGATCAGGACTGAGAACACTATGTGTGTGTACATGCGCTACTATACTTCTTGCGAGGCCCGTGTGAACAGGAATGCTTGTCAAGACAGAACTAACAGAAGTCAGTGGTTGTAGTGACGTGTATGATGTGACTTGCCCTTTAGAGTTGGGGTCGCACACCCATGCCACTAGACCCTTTACTTTAAGCTAGCTACTATACACTAATCCCCAAATAAAGACTACTGATGGCCACTTCATAGTGAGTACTGTATATTAATGACCCACTAAATGATACAAACACTTAGAAAAAAGGGTTTCTTTGGAGTTATTAAGATAGTTATGATTTTCATAAGTACTAGAGGTCTACTTTAAGAGACTACCGTATGTGAATGTGCTTTCACTGTAACTTCTACTTAAGAAAAAAAAAAACATTAGAAAGTACCCTTCAAGGCAATGTGTATAGCACAGGGTTGTTAACTTAAAGGTATTTACTTGAAATACTTTTTGAAATCTAAACACTCATTTTTCATGGTTTAAGAAAATCCCACAAGCTTCAATGTTTTTGAGGAATTGAAAATTATAATCTTACTGAAAACATCAGTAACATTTAGGAAGATTATTATACTTTTATAACTAATTAATCACTACATAGTGACACTAGCTAGGATGACTTTGGTGGATGTGTGGGGGTAAAGGAAAAGAGAGAAAGAGAGAGAGAGGACACCTGCACCAGATCAATAATGCATATGCAAAGATCATATCTCCACCCAACCCTCTGCCAAGGTGAAAAGGGAGAGGAACAAGAGGACAAGAGAGAGAGAGAGAGAGAGAGAGAGAGAGAGAGAGAGAGAGAGATAGGGGGTGGGAGGTGCGGGTCAAGACATGGCCAGAGATGCAGACAGAAGAACAGAGTGAAGAAGTAAAGATGAGTGTGATGGGAAGAACATTACAGACATCAGAAGTGTGGGTGACCTGAGCTGATGGCTGATGAGAATGGACCCTCACGTCTCCCTCTACACACTCACTCACACACAGTAACACGACCAATCAAACTAAACCTGGGCACAAAGTTGGAGGGGTTGCCATGGAGATGCGGGGACAAAGCTTTTTATTACTCTTTAAAGCATTAAACATGCAACAACAAAGAGAGACAGAGAGAAAGAGAGAGAGAGAGAGAGAGAGAGAGAGAGAGAGAGAGAGAGAAAGATACAGATAGACTGAGACAGACATGCAGCAGCACTGAATCCAGGGCACTCAAAACAATTTATTATGGAGAGCCATAGAAATGAGGCCAAAACATCGCACATACTAATGCTGACTGATGTTATAACACACACACACACACACACACACACATTGCTTCATTTTTAATATTACTAAAAGTAGACATTGAGTAACAAAAGACACACAAAGATTGTTAGGTTTCAGCAGTAATTTAGGGGGAAAACAATAAGTTCCCTGTAGTGTGTGTGTGTGTGTGTGTGTGTCTATGTGTGTGTACAGTACATATATTGTATACAAACTACCACATTATCTCAAAGTAATACAGCAGACGGACAGACATCTCTTGCCAGGTCTCTCTCTCTGTTCGTCTCTGGCTCCTCTTCTAATCTCCATGCAGATTTGCTCATATCTTTATCAAACGTCTGCATCGCGCGGATTAAACGGCAGGAGCACTCATTATTGAGATCCCAGTCAGGGCTCGATGTTCGAATCTATTATAATTTCCTCAAGGCGTGTGAGGAAAATATCAGCCCTGAGCAGAATAGTTACGGGATAGAAAAGCTCAAAATGAAATGCACACAGAGATGAATGGAGTGTAGATGAGAGTAATTCTGAGCCTAGAGAGAAAGATACACCCTTTCCATCGACTCTGTGCTTTTATTTGGATAAATTGTGGTCATTTCTTCTTCTGTGAACTTTCCTTTTTTTATAGGTTGGACGGTGATTTTAAAGTCACCAGACTGTGATGGTTTGTGAAGTTTCAAACAGCTGTCAATAAAAGATCCACTCAGACCATGTGGCAACTTTGGTGTTACAGGTTTAACAGAAAGACAAAGACGGATAATATCTAACCAAACAGGGTAAAGAGACATCCATGTCTGGCTGCTGATTTAGGAAGGTTTACTACTTCTGGCTTGGGATGCTTTCACCTGGGCACAGACTGGAGCGAACTTGACCCCAAAGTTTCAGGATACACTTGTATAAAATAAACATATACACAAAACACATAAAAAAAAAATACAAGAGTGACTCTCACAAATATCATCATCTGAACTATAATCAATAATATTCAGTGGTGAGCTACATACAAAAATCCTGTATCTGAGTAAAATGAGAGATTACCTGTGTCAAATAGTACTCAAGTAAAAGTAGAAGTCCTCCATTCACACATGTACATGAGTATAAGTATCAAAGGTATTCAGCTTCAAATTTAGTTAAGTATCAAAAGTACAGGGCTTATATTAGCTTTCTCTCTCTCGCTCAGTCTCTCTCTGCTTCTTGCTCCATAAGCACACACCAATGCAGAAATGTAGTCACGTAAAAAGTACAGATATTTGCTGCACAATGTGTAAAAGTAGAAAAATGTCCTCTAATAAAACTACACAAGAAAACTATGGATACATGAAATAAGTACAATAAGGAATTAAACATACTCATTTAACGTCCGCCTCTGACAATCTTAGGCATATTGCAAGGGGTTGACTTCCTTGTCCTCTTCCTTGTTCTCACAAACCAGTTAGATGCATATTGCCACCTGCTGCTTTTGAGAGTGTAAGTACACACGATACGCAACAACAGTATCAATGTGAATGCTAGACGGCCGAGGAGTGTGGAGGAGGGGAAATCGTACCCGGGAGAGGTAAGAATCAAACATGCCTAGTATGAAAGCAGCACTTTGCTTTCAGGGCTGTGTAATTCAGAGGATGAGATGAGGATGTCGCATGCTACAGTATGTGTACACTGAGATTTCAGAGGAAAATGACGGCACTGATGACGTTGCGTCCACTTTCGCTTACAGGTATGATTGCCTTTCATATCGGGTGCTGGAGTATGCTGTATTGTTCTCCAGACCACCTTTTGCAGCAAACACTTAACAATTGTGTTGTTACTGATCAAAATGAACCAGACTTTGGGATCAAGTGTTCTGGGAAACGGGGCCCTAATGTGAAAACATCCTTATGTCCTTTGGTTTAGATACAGCTTTACATGAACTGGAGGGAAAGGTTGTTATCATTCATGGGGGAGTGGTAGCTCGGTGGGTTAAACCTCTAGGTTACTGATCAGAAGTCACAGTTCAAGCCTCAGCTCTACCATGCTGCCACTGTTGTAGCTGTTTACCCTGGTTGCTTCAGAGGTGCCGTGTCATGGCTGACCCTGCACTCCAACTTCTTAAGCTAGACTATATGTATATAAAGAGCCTTAACGTAAAGTCTCCAAACAGCTGGATCAACCTCCCCCCAACTCAAGCACTGAAACTGATTTTGCCAGCCGCCTCTTTTATAGTGGAAACACATCCAGCGCTTGTTCTGTAAAAATGACAATAAATAAAATGGAAGGGTTTTTGTATAAAGCAGGACTTCGGACTCTACTCTGTGATTCTGGTTTTAGGTCATGCGCGCAACAAACGCTACATGCTTTTGGGTTTCAGTTGCTGTTATGCTTCTGCGGGTGGGTGCCTGTTAGTTTTGGGGTTTGAGTATATGTATATGTCTGGCTACATGTCCGCGTGTATGTGTGTGTGGGTGGGTGTGTGTTTTGGCAGGCAGATCAAATAGAGTTTTTTGGGGGAGAGAGACATGAAAGGGAAACGGCTGCGAGTGTGTTTGATGTGCAGGGAGAGCAGTCTGCTGAACGGCTGCCAGCTCTCTATCAACAGCGCAACACATTGCCAATCGTCTGGGAGGAGGAAGGAGCACGCTGTTGTGTGCTAATGTGTCTGTTTGTGTGTGACCTGATTAACAGGAGAACTCCAAAAGGGCCAGCACAATCGACCTCTCTGTCTCTGTGGGATTGGCTTCTCTCCGTCTCCAAGCGTGGATGCATGTGTGTGTCTGTCTGCATTTGAGTTTATTTTCCTTGGGGGTGCTTTTAATTCATTTTGAAGTGCATTCTTCCAGTAGAGACAAATACGTAGACAGACTCAATAAAAGCTATGTGACTCATCCTGGCCTCGAAGAAGAACTAATAACTTCCTGTCACTTTGCATCTTGGGAGCACATGCAGTATATGAACCTGCTTCAAGTACAGTTGATAGTGGGCACCATCTTCATGCAGCGGGTGTTTGTGCACCAATATCTCCGCACTGGATATCTGTGTAAATGTCTATGTGTAATATGTGCAATTAAGTGAATCAATCCTGTCTAAGTCGCAGAGTCACATTGCAACCAATCACATGCTCTCTGGGGAAGTAAGAGACTTGCTCTGAGGTCAGGGTAGCTAAAAGATACTAAAAGTTTGTGTGGGAGATCCAGAGCTCAGTTAAGAGCATCTGTGCGGAGGCAAATCAGGGAAAAGTGGCTCTGTGGACTAATGGACAAAATTATGGTGAGCTATGCAAATATACACACACACACACACACACACACATACACACACAGGTTTGTCTTCTTTATCTCAACAACAGAAGAAAATTCACAGAGACACACAGTAGTCTGTGTCTATAACAGACAGTCGGGTGACAACAGAAATGATGTGTGTGTCTGTAAGCAAAGAAAGATGGTGGAATCCTGAGGGAAATGCATCTCTCAGATCGTTCAGACATCGGTTGACTGACTCGTGGAGGCTAGCACAGACGGGATCATTAAGCCCCAATTTTCTAATCTGTCTCTTTACACCATTATTACACATTATCATCTCTCTCTCTCATCTCCCCCCATACACACACACACACACACACACACACACACACACACATACACACAATACACTGTCTGTTCTATAAACTATTATTGGCAACAAACCACTGGCCCTCTATCAGCTGAACGGCAACAAACCCCAGACCAATTAGCAAAGCTTCCTAACCAAACCCATGACACAAACAATATATATATACAGTGCATCCGGAAAGTATTCACAGTGCATCACTTTTTTCACATTTTGTTATGTCACAGCCTTAGCGAGCTGCCATGTGCCTTTTACTAAGGAATGGCTTAGTCTGGCCACTCTACCATATAGGCCTGATTGGTGGATTGCTGCAGAGATGGTTGTCCTTCTGGAAGGTTCTCCTCTC
>JAOVVA010000037.1:19160197-19191236 GCA_028565275.1 Leiocassis micropogon
ATTTGTAATAAATTTGCAAAAATCTCAAGTAAACTTTTTTCATGTTGTCATTATGGGGTGTTGTGTGTAGAATTCTGGAGGAAAAAATTTAATTTAATCCATTTTAGAATAAGGCTGTGACATAACAAAATGTGGAAAAAGTGATAAGTGAACTTTCCGGATGCACTGTATATAAATACATATATTTTTATATATATATAGTCATACTGTAAGCCAAATTTCTCCAAGATGGCTACCTTGTGTGTCCTGCAGTCACATGGCTCATGCGCATCCTTACAAATGAATGCTTGGTTAAATTAATACAAACGGTTATGGCAGTATAGTACACTGTTTCACTGTTTCAGATTACATATATTTCAATAGCTCAAGTTTTACACGACAAAAAAAACTGTCCTGTTAATCTGTTCAAGTAACAATCTCTCATGTACAACGCCATCTAAAATGTATGTTCTATATCATCAAGATCATCGAAACTACTGCACAGGAAAAAAAACTGACTTTGAAATTTAAGACGCTGCTAATAGAAATAATGAATATTTCTGCATTTTTGATCCAGATGCATACAAGTAGGCATACAACAGCTGTTACACACATTTATGCAGAGTTACGCTTTAAATATAACACAACACACATACTGTGTACAGTAGATATGACTGAGAAAAGGTAGCTTTTTATATCCTGTAACATCCTGTTGGCTCCATCACTCAAACACATACTCTCTCTCTCTCTCTCTCTCTACACACATTCCCTAGGAGCTCATCTGTAGAGCATTGTGTCTATCTGCATGTGTTATTATGTGTGTTAGACTGCCTGGCACAGGCGGAGGTGGGATGTTGCACTGAAAGTCTGCTTCCTCTCTAGTGCATTGGCGCTGCGCTGTAACCCGAGCCTCCACACCTCAGCGCCTCTCCACAAACGCTTAACACACAGAGTCAAGCACACTTATTAGCAATTACCTTTTTCCCCATGTGTATGCGTGTTTTTTTCCCTGAGCTTCAGCATTTCTATTCCGCTGCTATTCCAGACAATGTACAATCTGCAGAAACCAATGTGACCAATTAAATGCTTAAGTCAGGCATTAATGAAAAGGTAAACAGCTACAGAGCAGCCTAATAACTCACAGAGCTATTTAAAAGCAAAAATTAAGGTTAATTCATATGATCTTTGTGGCTAATTGTGGCACCGTGTTAGAACCAGAGTGTGGCTTTTAATTAGTTTTTTTTTTTTTTTTGGCTTATAAATTACTGTTAATTTTAAAGAGTTGGTTTCTCTGAAAGAACTACACTAAGAAAGTGTGTGTGTGTGTGTGTGTGTGTGTGTGTGCACGCAGATCAAAGGTTTTTTTTTTTTGCACACAATCAACTCAAACTCCTCTTCTTCTTTTTTTCTCTTTCACCCACAAAAGTTCTTCACAGACCGGGACACAAAAGAAAAAAAGAGAATAAAATATAAGGTATTTGGTTTTATTTGGTTTCAAAACTTTTTTTTAGTTCTATTCCTGTTTTACCAGTGTTCATTGTGTCTGTATACTGCAACATACTATTTACATATATTTACTTCTATACAGTAATTTTATGATAAAAGGAACTACACACAAAAAGCATTTGTGTGACTTACTTCTACAAATTTCTCTATAAAATTTTATTGAAAAAGTTTATGAAATTACATACAATATGTAACTGGCATTCTCACTCAGTCACTGATTCTCTATAACACTTATCCTGTACAGGATCACGGGAGACCTGGCGCCTATCCCAGGAGCCCCAGGGCACAAGGCAGGGTACACCCTGGATGGGGTGCCAGTCTATTGCAGGGATTCACTCACACTCGTAATAAGGACAATCTGAAAACGCCAATTAGCCTAATCGGCATGTCTTTGGACTGTCTTTTAAGGTCTTTTGTATGGAAACCAGAGCACCTGAAGGAAACTCACCAAGCATGCAAGAACACGCACACACAGACTCGAAGGCAGGACTCGAACCCTCGATACTGGAACTGCTAGGTCACAGTGCTAACCATTACGCTACCGTGCCACCTTACTGAAATTCAATTAATATCAAATACCACTGTATTTCGCCTGCATATTTATTTGTGCACACATGTGCAAGCTGCAATTGTTAGGAAGTGGCTGCATGACTAGTATTTGATAGATTTCACATGTATAATTTGCTTGTAACCTTCTTGCCGAGTTCCTGTTGAGTTGGTGAGGGATCTGTATCATCACAGGGACCCCTGAGCATTAACTGACCTGGATAACAAATGTCAAGAAAGGCCAATTAACCATAGGACTTAATGGGATGTTGTGCAGATACTACTTCTGCCCTCACACCAATCCACATTCTGGAAAAAAGAGCAAGGTGATGCCTAGGTAGCAGCCTGACTTTCTGGAATGGTATGTCTCTAAGTAATGTACATGAGGACAAACCGCCTGACTGTAATCCAACGTGCTGATGTTTACGTAGCCAATGGAGTTCCTCTTGTCCTCACTTTGTCTTGAAAGGTCAAATTGACAAGAGTGAGCGATCTGACTGGGATCAGAACCAGAAGGTCAATCTGGGGTCAATAACTACTCAAATTTCAGTTCATAAAGGAAATGGTAAGCTTACAAGGGTGAGTTTACACACCCTAATCTTGGTAGGCATGGTGGTCAAGGGCACTTTGATTGATTTTTATGATAGTGAGATATTTATGACCTCTAGAGAAACTCTGTCAAAGGTCCTCGGATTCAGAAGTGTCTCATAGACAGCTGGTAACAGTTCTCAGACTACACTTCGCTCCCAAACCCCTAGATGCAGGAAAGTTGGCTAAGTGTGCCAAACCTTCCCATCCAATTGTGACAAAATTCTACAAGCAGCAATGGAAACCAAATATCTAGCAGATCAAAAGGCAGTGTTCCCTGACTGATAAGGATTGTTGGTCCAACAGGTCCAAGGAAACAACGGATGCAGATGCAGATAGCAATTTTAGCAACCTTAAGCTACTAAAGACCTAGAGAGAGAGGACAAAGGGTAGAACTTTAAATTGGAATGCCTGCTCTGGGAAGACAAACCTTAAAAAGTATGTCACTAGACCAGTGGGAACATAAAAATATGCATTGTGCAGTTACGCTGACATAAACCATTCTTGTGGCTGCAAAACATGAATAACACATGATGGCCTTCACATTAGAAACAAAAGGACTTTTGGGAATCAGTTAAAGAACAGTTTGGTAAAGTTGAATAAAACGGCATGATTCTTTTTAAATGTTAGGATTAGGCCAGTGATTAGTGTTAACACTTGCTCCTACAAATGTATTCATATGAAACAAAATAATTGCCTTTTAAGATTGTGTTTAGTCACATTTAAATGTGGTTTAGTTATTTGGCAGATGCTTTAATCCAGAGCAGCTGATAATACGTTTACGTCTTGATACCACTTAGTTAATGAATCTTTATCTTCCCAAGATTACATAACTTGCCCTTTGATGGATTGGCACCACATCCAGGGTGTAACCTGCCTAGTGCCCGAGCCCCCTGGGATAGACTCCAGGCCTCCCGCGACCCTGTACAGGATAAGTGGTGAAGAGAATGAGTGAATAAGTGAGATTACATAACTTTTTGGCATGGCACAAAAATCACCTCAAGTTCATGTGAGAAGAAGAAAATTGAAATGTTTAATAAAAAAAATTGAGAAAGAAATGTTTATAAACAGAAAACAATGTTCATCTGTAGTGAAGGCCTTGAGGTTTAAATCACATACTTTTGCTGGATGTAAATTCAGAATTTTTTCATGCAAAAGGCTATAAAAAAGAGAAGTGTAAAGTGTGGAGAGAGAGAGAGAGAGAGAGAGAGAGAGAGAGAGAGAAAAAGATAGAGAGAGAGAGAGAGAGAGAGAGAGAGAGAGAGGGATGACCCATGAAATGAAAAGCTTTTGGTATTGCAACTGGGAGCAAGCAAGAGTGAGAGAAAGGTCTTTGCTTGATGTTATTGCTCATGTATTACACTCTTTGCTTGTTCTCCTGCATTGCTGGCAAAGGTCACTCCATTTTACAGGGAGACTTGATGCAAGGACCAAGAGAGCCAGCAACATTTTTAGACTTCTGTTTTTGAAAGGGCTTGATTCAATTAAAGCTGCGAGTACGGAAAGCCAAATCGGTCCGGTTCAAAATATCTGCTCTCACTTTGGCATGCCCGGCCAGTCCAGGTTGAACAGATGGAGGGAATATGATTAGATGCATTTATCAAAGACTCATGTTTTAATAAGTAACCAGAAAGGAAGAGTAGCAAGCAGAAAGGGGGCCGGGGAAAAAAAATATATACTGGACGATTTCAGCATGTGGAAGCAGAGACACAAATCCATAAAGTAAACTTAAAGCTTTCTGTGCACTCACTCACACTCACACACACATACAGGAGACATACTTTATCTTCTGCATTTCAATAGATCTGTGAAGTCAAATAGCAGTTTAGCTTTAGGTGTGAAACTGAATATTTAGTGCCTTTGAAAGGGCCTCCTTTAGTCACACAGGCCATTGCCACGCTTTGATCTTCACTGACTCATGTGCATTATGCCACAAAGCGCTTCCTAACTGCTCTGCCATAAGAAAGACAACCTGTTTGTGGTTGGACTCTTTGCACTGTTTTTACTTTTATTCAGCTTTAATGTGTTTTTTCATCATTTCCATCTTTCTAGCAAGTCTCTCTCTCTCTCTCTCTCTCGCTCTCAGACGCCTACATGACCGGATGCACACACACACACACACACGCTCGGGTGAGAGAACTGATAACGTCAGAGAAAGAACAACAGTAGCTCAGATTGCAGTAAAAAGTTAGACCCATGCCTCATAGCACACTTAATTAGCTGTAGGAAATATGGTCACTATATGCCTCACCACCAAATGAATATTTGGCCAGACACATGGATCCCCTTATCTTACGCAAAACATTATGCCTTTCGTTAGCTTCGCTAATCATTTATGCCATTGTAACTGCCTCTGTTGGCATTTCTAGTTTAATTTTAAGCTCTTCAGGGAATGTGGTTACACACGGAATGTCTACTAAGTCTCACCGATTTCATCAGCAATGCACAGTCATGTACACGTCACAACAGGTGGTAATACAGTGTAATCTCATCCATAGTCAGTTGCAGTCGCGGGAATTACTTTGATCAAGTGAACGTGTGGAGAATTAAACCTGACATTGCCAGATGACACATTGTACTTGGGCTAAAGTTAGACAGAATGTTGCTGTTTCACATGGATAGATAGAAATATTCTCCAAAATGGCTGCTGGCATTCTTTGTGTAGACTTACAATTGTAGTTACAATTTCTCTTCTAGTCTTCAGGGTTGGCAGTCAGACCATGGTGTTTTTCCTTAACCAGTTGAGCATTTCTATGTCTGCACTATAAGCCGAGATGTTCAAAGTGACATTTAGGTAGATGGTTGAAATCTTAGCCCCAATGTATACTCTGTAGTTTGGTCAGGTGACTATGACAAATTTGATAATCTTCTCGAGTAATACCAGTCACTTATACTGCACTATTTTAGACGCTCGATTTCTGCGTGCCTTAGGGTACAATATGCATATTCTGGAAGTACTTTAATTGTAAATTAATAGACGTTACAGCTTTGGCCTGTGCTCTTGGTTAATTAGGAAAGTTCTCAATTAATTAACATAATTTTATTACAAAGTACTTAATCACAGTCAAGAATTCCTAGTTATGATCAGCACTAGAATATAATCAGTCACAGTTATTTGTGTGTGCTATGTCAAAACACGGCGCATTTACAGTAGTAATATTCTACTCTTTTGAGGGCTTTGCTGCCCAGGTTCAAGTGCAATTATGTTGCATTTGGCCGATAAACTCGCATTCGTGCTCGGTACAAAAGCAGCATACAAGCCTAGTTTGTGTGCCATTTACAAGGCAACATGCAAAATGGTTTCTCTGCCTAATACAAATCAGTTTCACAAAAAGAAAAAGCGAAAAATCACTGCAACAAGTACTTTCATAAGATGCTCTGATGCTCTCATATTTCTTTAGATTTACTAAAGGTTAAACAGCTACAGGCAACCTGTTTGGCATGTGAGTTTCTCCTGCTCTTATTATCAGATGTAAATTCACAGTGTGCATGTTATAGCAACTAGATAAAGGTACAATTCTTGAGGACATGCTAAAGAAACATTAGCAGACAGAATAATGCTAATTTAGGCGCAGAACAAAATATGACCCTAAAACCTGCCACACGCCGTTTCCATTCCATATCTGCAATTGTGAAGATCTACAAACTGGTATCTGAATTATTTTAATCACTGCAGCAGGAATATCACAGGCACTAATTACATACCTAAAAAACCTTTTACACAATATATACAAACCTTATAAACAGTTCTTTTTTTTTGGACAAATGCACTCATCATTTCATGCTTTTGAATAACATCCCAAAGGTTTTTACTTAACCTACTGATGTGATACAAAAGGTCTGATAGACTGTCTCTCTTATGTCACCTTATTTCTTCTTACATACAGGGATCAGTAAGTCATTCTTTATTAAACATAACTCAAGCTTAATCTTTTACCACAATGTCTTAAAATTTAACAAATTAGAGAGAATAAGAGACAACACCCTAACCTAGCAACACCACCCTAAACTAGCCCTTAATGCTCTTTGCTTCCTTTTATTAACTGCCTGTTATGTTGATACATACAGTTCACACAGCTCAGGAAATAAAGAAACGGTGTCTGCGCTCCATCGGATTTAGACAGCCATCTCACAGATGCACAACTACATTTTTATGACTCAGACTTTTCATGTTTTATCGAGTAGACCAAATGCAGATAGCAGATGGTTTGGTCTTTTCGTATTCTTGCTAGAATCATGTCTCTGTGATTGTGTGACTTTAAAAAAAGACATCTTAAAGAGCTTGATTTAAAAATAGTATGGTAAATTATATGTTTGATTCTGACCATTCACCTTGAATGGTGGCCTGAATGACTTAATTGATTGGTAAAAAGGTGGAAAGGTGAAGAAGCTAATCCACTGATTAAGTACAGGCTGCGTAGAGGCAATCATCGATTGGAGACTTGAGAAACTAACCCATTAATTTGACACAGCGGTCAGTGGAGCAACCCAGCGATTCAAAGGAGTACTATATAGAATGAAGAGGTTGATGGGTGAGTATGATTTATTATCAATTCAGTATGCACAGTAAAGGTTGCTTTGTTAGTCATGAGGTACAGTAGATATCAAAGGGAAGTTCACTGGGCTAAATGGATTCCCTTAAATAAACATTTATGTTTATTTAATTTAGTTCCTTTTTGCTGTTATAATAACCTCCACTGCTCTGAGAAGGCTTTCCACTTGATTTTAGAGTATGTTTGTGGGATTTGTAAATTCAGTGACTAGAGCATTAGTGACGTCAAGATATCGAGTGATAAGGCCCGGAGTGCAGTCAGAGGTCAAGTTCACCCCAAGGCTTTTTCAGTGTGGTTGTAATTAGGTCTGGATCTGATTGGACGAGAGGCTTTCCACGAGTGGTGATAATAGGCAGTAACAGAACTTGGATGTTTAACTATATGTATCACTCTACACCCCAGGTATTCTACAATCATTAGCTACACTAACTGTTGGTCGCCAGCATGGGTGAAAGTATGGGGATGGGACAGTTTGCCATACTGAGGAAAGAGCAGGTTTCCACACAAAAAAACCCCACCTCAAAACAATTTTAAACAACATTTTGTCATTCTCCATGTTGTTTTATTTACACCTAAACTGGGCTAGAAAGATACTGTAACTAGCTTTTAATACAAGGATGAATCCCAAAACCCTCTATAATCCCTAATCCACTGCACAACTTGGTGTGCTGGACACGTGACTGTAAACCCTACATAGCGCACTGAGTTTCAATGTAATGCTATTTGGGATTTAACTTCAGAACCAGGATGTTAATGGAGCTCCCATTCTAATGCAGGACAAGTGACAATATAAAGAGAGACTTATGAGATTTATAGGACTGTCCACCATGTTTTATTCTCATCACAGCTATGCTGATATTCAGCACAACAGCACTCCCTCTTGTGTGATATTGCTTAATTCTATCATGCTTTAACTAGAGTTTCAACACTTCCGATCTAGCAGCCTGGTACAAACCATACGAAAAGAGCTTAAAACATTTTTAAAAACATTCTGCCGCCACCAAAGCTCCGCTGAGGTAGCATTGTAATGTGGTCATTGCATTGGTAAAAAGCCATGCCTACTGGCTTAGCGTATGGTTGAATTTAATGACTTATTGATTCCTAAAAGACAGAAGGCAACCCGTGGCAAAAGGTTCTAGATTCCTAAGATGGAGTAGAAGGAAACGGTAGTAATCAGGGACCTGGATTGATTGTGGCTCCTGAAATGGAGACTGAGACATCTATCAGTTGCAGAGAGAAATTCCCAGGCCTACAATGCAGCCATGACAGTAATGGAGAGTGAGCACCAAGGGAACAAGGATGGGAAGACTCTCGTCCTAGACAAAATAAAAAAGAAACTTTCATCACAGGCCACTTTTTATGCTGCATGCAATGCTTCCTTTTACTGGAGGCAGACACAGGGTAGAATGGAGACCAAAGCTTTCAGGCCCAGAACCATATTTTTCTAAAAAGAAATCATATACTGTACTGTATAAGATTCCTGACAGCATTAAAGATATTAAAATCCATCTGACAATGCAATGGTATCTTGTGATTTGTGTTTTTATTATGTATTGTGTATGCACTAAACTATTAATCTTACCAAGTTTATTAGACGTTCAGCATCCTAGCAAAGCAGAAAGGCTCTAGTTATGCCATGTTTGATTTATTTATTTATTTTTAACACAAGACTTTAGACAGGTTATTGATTAGGACGTATGCCATTTAAACAGCAGCTTTTCTGCTGAACGATGTCTTCCTTGACAATGTTGCGTTCCATCTGTTATCCATATATTGATGGTGATTTGTCTGCCAAGTTTGAATGTGCAAATGAATGTGCATTGGATTCTGCTGTTGTTTCAATTACAAGTCCCTCTAGCACCAAAAGTAATGCATTAGATCCACTTCTAGGTGAGAATTAAAATGGATTTGTGGATTTTGAGTGTAGCCAAGCTTTTCCCAAGTAAACAAAAGACAGGACACAAGAGAGAAGTGGTTGGAAATGCAAGACAGGAAACTTTAAAAGGGGGTATTGATCAAAAAGACAAGTAATACACCTTTGTGCGTCCGAACTGACCTTGAGAGAGTTCCACTTAATCGTAGATGTGTGAGCTTAGGTTTTTGTGGAATTTAATTTGGGGAAGATTTTCGTACTATAACCTCCATTTGGGTTGCTGATTACGAATACATTGTGCACTCAAAGAGGTGCAATGAAACAGAGCTACTCAGTTCCTCAAGGCATGAACAAGGAAAAAAAATCCCCATGGTTTATTAGTAACAAAGTTCACTAAACAAAATTAGGTAAAGATTTGCTTATTGACTGGATGTGATGAGTTTAAATTAGCCTGAGCATGACCCCAGGGGCTTGGCCTTTTGGCCTTTTCATATTCAGATAGAAAGTTTGTACTAGAGGTGAGAGCAGAGGTCATTCTTACTACTCACAATTATACACAAAAGAATAAATGCATATCCACATGCAAAGTCTGAGGACGCAGTGCAGACACACTGCAAAAAAATAAAAATAAATACATGCAAGCAAATACAAATATATTAAAAAAGTTAAATGTATCTAGTATTTTAACTATAAAATTACCATAAGACAAAAGTTAAAAAAAATTTTCTTTAAAACATTTAAAATTGCCTACATTAAAGTTAGTTTTGTTTGATATGATGCTTTATTTATATATTTATTTATTTTTGCTGTGCACAGAGTGCCAGACCTCTGACAGAATGCCTTGGTGAAGGACTGATCGTTGAGACAGCATGCCACTCCGATCAATTTGGATTAGGGTGCTGCCGGGAGGCACACCAACTACCACTGACTGCAATGACAGGACCCGACCAGCAGGAGATCTCAAGCCTGTTCTCGGGAAAGAATGGATAAAATGCTAAAATGTTGAGGCATTCCTTAAAAAAGAAAGGAAGTCAATTGTGTAATTTTTAACTGTAATTACTCATCGTTGTACTGTGGAGTTTAGCATACTGTACTGATATGAAATGACCATTTCCATGCATACACAAGCAGCAGAAGGAAAATGACTAGATGCAAATAAATAAACAAAGAAAATGTTTTCTTGCAAGCATTATACAAGTATATTATTTTAGTATAATGATATCCTACTGTTAATTTGATTAGGAGGAAGCCATTTTCTTCTCACTCTCAGCCAGTTGTTATTTTGTGATCATAAAAGAACATGCCAGTGCTGATCAGCAGCACAACATGGATGTGGTGTCCAAAATTTGCTGGCACAGTGGTATTTTCAAATCTGCCAAAATATTCCAAATTGGCTTATCATTATGAAAATATCAGTATGCTGAGCCACTGGTTCATGCTCAGTTTTTAAAGACATAAAGAGTTTATTTGACTTATTATCAAAAGAACTTGGCTAATTGTTGCTAAAAGTGATGTTATCGTTTATTAATTCATCTTCAGAAAGGATCGTACTGGATCCCAAGTACATCCTGGGGACACTAGATGGTCCATACAAGGAGCCTTATTTTCTCACTGGCATCATGATCTTGAAATGAATACCCATACATTAAGTGGAAGAAAAACAAGCATATTTATGTCTCAGTAGATGGAGAGCTGCAGACAGCAGGAGAAGTTGGATGGCGAGGTATGTCACTTTGTCCCATAAATGGCAGGTTAGCCAACGAGGTTTGAATAGTAAGCTACGCCCTGGAGCAGGATGTATAATTCTGTAGTCAGTGTATCACAGGCCCAGGCCTTTGTACTGTTTGCTGATTTACTCCTGCATGGCCTGGCAAACTAAGCAGATCAGACATTAGATTCTCTGCTGCTGGAGCTAAACTGATTGAGAAACCCTGGGGCTTTTGGTGGACTTGCTCAAGGCAGTGTTGGAATTCATACTGTCTTGGTGGGTTGAAAAGTAAAAAAAAAAAAAACAAGCAAAGATGTGGCTATTCAAACAATTCAATTTTGTATGAAGCCCAATTCTGTAACCTGTAATAGAGAATTTTTTTGTTGATTAGCTTGTATAACTTTCTAAGACTAGCCAGACCAAACACCTGTGATCATTATCCTTTCATTGCCTCATTAATTAACAGAGTCTAAGCCTCTGGCTGTGGCAAGCAAAGCCAAGTCATTAGATGCACAGGAGAAAATCATAAAAAAAAGTTACAAGTTACAAATCAAGCTCTGACAATACTAACCAGGATGTTGAAATCATATTTGCTAGTAATATTTCATAAAAGTGTAAACCTGAGGGTGGCACGGTGGTGTAGTGGTTAGCACTGTCGCCTTGCATTTGCGGGTTCAATTCCCGGCCAGGTTTGATTACTGTCTCTGTGTGCATGGAGTTTCCTCCGGGTACCCCGGTTTCCTCCCACAGTTCAAAGATATGCAGGTTAGACTAATTGGCGTTCCCAAAATTGCCCATAGTGTGTGAATGAGTTTTTGAGTGTGTGGATGTGTGTGTGCCCTGCGATGGATTGGCACACTGTCCTGGGTGTACCCTGCCTCATGGGTCAAATGGGAATCCAATACCAACAAGCTGAAAGTGGGGCATATCGCCACCTATCATATCAGAGTCAGACATACTGCCGTCAATATATCGATTACCCTGCCATGCTTGTACAGTATAAGAGACAAAGACAGTAGTCCATTTAAATGGCCTAGTCAAGCTATAACCACAGCTCGACTTAGCTGTGCATGTAAACGATGTACTGACTGTATCAAGTGTAGCCAGATGGCTTTGACATTGTAATTAGTTAGTATTGAGGGTACAAAGAGATCCTTTAGAGGTTAGAACAAGATGGTAAACGTAAACATGAGGGCCTGGTCTCGGTTAACCACAGTCTGTGTGAATGTCTGTATTCCCAGCTGATGTTTAGGCAACAGATAGAATTCTGAAATGTATTAAGAAATCGAGGAACAAAACAAGTGCATGTTATTATTGATTGTTCCTTTGCAATCAAAATGCAATACACAAATTAAGCTGTCACTTTCATTCATAATTGTATTTAAAAACAAATGGGACTTTTACATCCCTGATGGAAGGCAGGAACGCACTGCCAAGGAAGTAATTGTACTAATAATTGTATGATGCCCATGATAAATGAACAGAAAATACAGTCTTTGCCAAAGAAATGCTCTAACACTAATTGACTATGAAGCTGTTTAAAGAATTGTGATTAATGAAGTTCAGGCTTTCCTTGAAACACCATCTGTCATAAAAAGAGAGAGGATCACATAATGCCATGATGTTTTAGTGACATTTATGGCAAGTCTTTGTATGTGTGTGTGTGTTTTACTTCTGTTTGAATTTCTCTTATTGCATAATAAATGTCTAAGCGTTAAGTGGCATTGCATATTACCAAGGCAGACCATGAGACGTTTGAATCAATCCACACTCACCATATAAATGTGAACAATGTACAGTAAACTTGAGAATGCATTAAAAAATACCGCCCCATGAAGCTATGTTTTAGATAAACAAGATTTAGATTTGAAGGCAAAGGGGGGAAAAGAAAAAAAAATGTACAGAAATTTTCTTCAAATGACTGAAAACAAATATGTAATAAAATTGGAGTGGATAAGTTGTAGAACAGCATGACCACTGCTTCAACGTAACACGGCACGGAAAATAAAGTTAAATCCCACACATCCAACAAATACCCAATTTAGCACAGAACGTACCATTTCGAAAGACAGAAAATAGAGCACAGAGCATTTCTTTCGTTGAAGGTCTACTGAAAAGGATTACAAACATAAAAGACTAGGAAAACATCCGACTGCTGACTGGAATTGCCTACAAAGCACAAGAATTAATAGCACACTATAGATTCATTTATGGCAGAGTCTATCTTGTGGCCTGTTAGGGAGCCTAGCGTGCACAAAAGCAAATGGTTTGAGTTAATAGAGGTCACTGATGTACAGAACCTTACTTATTTCATCCTTGGAAAAATGCTTCAGACTTAGCAAATTGTGAGGGAATCTCTTCACATTCCACAGGTTTTCAATAGGATTTTGATCTTCTGCACTGGAAGCCAATCTATGGCTTGGATTCGTGCTTTGGGTTGTTATTGTGCTGGATAGTGGTGACATCATCTTTAGCTATTTAACATCATCTTTAAGTGGTGGCATCATCTTTAAGACAGGCCTGCAGATTTTGTGGCACAATTGCATGGTATTTGGAGCTATCCATGATCCCTTCTATTTATACTAAACGTCCAGCTGACGAGAAGCAGCCACAGAGTATGGAGCAGCCACCATCATGCTTCACAGTGGGTTTGGTGTCCTTTAAGTGGTAAGCTCTCTTGCCTTTTAGAATAGTGCACATAGACCACATTTTCCTCCTGTTTCCGGTTGAGGATGGCCTCCACACTGTTCCATGGTAAACCTAATGTTTTGGAAATAATTCTGTACCCCACTCCTTATCTATTGGTTATTATTACAAAGGTAAGTCCAAAATTATCCACACTCTGGTTATATTAAAACTTCTGTTGGCCACACTGTCTTTTTAGCGCTTTCTGTTCAAGGCTACTGTCTCCCCAGTCACTACTGTGCAGGTATGTGTCACATCAGCTTGTGTAAAACTGTGGGACGAGCAAAAATTGGATGCCTTACTTGTAATTTGCACTACAGAAGAGAAACATGCAGTGATCTGGGTTTTTTTTTTCAGATTTTCTCCCTAATTTAATCGTTTCCAATTCCTCCCCGTCACTAGGGGGCTCCCACATTAAGGCTACTACTACCACTCAGTTGGGAGGGCCGAAGACCATCACGTTACCTCCGAACCACATGATGCCAGCCGACCACATCTTTTCGAACTGCTCGCTTATGCACCGTTGAGGGCGACGTAACACACTTGGAGGACTGCACAATCCGCTCATTCCGCTTGCGCGAGCTCACAGACACCCCTGATTGGCTGTAGAGCCATGATTAACGTGGGAGCACTACAGTAAGTATCTCTCATCCCTCCCCTCTGAGAGATCTCGGCCAATCAGCTCTCTCTAGGCCACCGGCTGCGAAAGTTTACAGCATCACCCAGGAATCAAACTTGCGGTCTCCGGATGATAGGGCAAGCACTTTACCACTGCGCCACTCTGTGATTCGGTCTGGGGGTAAAACGGAACCTGATCTTCTGTTATGCACGGAAAAGCATAAACAGAAGCGTTTGGATATTTGCAAATAACATTTGGACCAATATGCAAAGGAATTTGTTAAAGCATCCTCTCTGTAGTCCTGCTACAACTTCAGGTAGATATCTAAGCAGTGCAAAAAATTTTATTAAATTCTGTCCAGCCAGTTTTGCTGGAGCCGTAAAATCTCTACTGAGCAGACATACATACATACATACATACATACAGTGGGTATACACACAGCACCCCATATTGACAGAAAAACACAGAATTGTTGACATTTTTGCAGATTTAAAAAAAAAGAAAAACTGAAATATCACATGGGCCTAAGTATCCCCCCCCCCCACTCTCCATAAACAGTGACCATGTGGAGAGGGTGTCCTCCTTCAAATTCCTCGGGACCCACATCTCCGAGGACCTGTCTTGGACCACAAACACAACCGCCCTAGTGAAGAAAGCCCAATAGGGTCTCCATTTCCTGAGGGTCCTGAGGTGGAACAGGCTGCATACTGACCTGCTGGTGTCCTTCTATCGAGCCACAATCGAGAGTGTGCTGGTACATGTCATCCCTGTGTGGTACGCTGGATGTACAAGAAGAGACTCCAGTGCGCAGAGAAGGTGATTGGCTGTCCTGTCTCCTCCCTGGACTCCATTGCCAGCTCTAGATGTCTTTCCAAAGCCAGGGCGATTATGAAAGACCACCTCCATCCTAACCACCACCTATTTAATATCCTGCCATCTGGAAAAAGGTTCAGATCCATCAGGTGCAAAACGAATCGACTAAAAAATAGTTTCTACCGGTGGGCTGTCAGAACTCTTAACGCACCAGAACACTGACATCACTCCTTCAATCTTCCCCCACGAACGATGGTGACCGTGAGTGTATGCATGTGAGTGCGTGTTCGTGAGTGTGCGCGTAAGCAGACTTCTACCACGCCGTTATTCCATTGCTGCTACTATCTATGTGCAATATGTTGTGTGTGAGTGTGCTCGATAGCAGACTTCTCCCACGCCGTTATTCCATTGCTGCTACTATTTATGTGCAATATGTTGGCAGATGTGCAATTACCATTCTACCCAATAGTTTTAATTATTTTAAACGACTCTTTATTGTATTTATGATGCTCTTGTATACCCCCCCCCACGTGCATATAATGTTTCTAATATTGTTTCTATTTCTTACTGTTACTTGTCACTTTCTCTTGCACCTTTGTGGCCTTGCTGGCTAATTTTGTTGTTCAGGCAACTGTACAATGACAATAAAAAAGTCTAAGTCTAAGTCTGAATTGTGGGTGATCGACTCCCCTGCTGGGTCTTAGTGTGCATCGCTTACTGGTATAATCAACATCCATGCATGCGTGTACTGTTTACTATAACACTGTGACCACGTGTGTGCACGTAAAACATATTTTATTTTGTTTCTTGCGTGTGTGTACAACGCGCGTGTAAAGCAAAAGCAAGTCTCATTAGAGAGGTTAAAAATCCATTTTCTCTCTCTGCTCAAGGCTTAGCGTGCTCTTTGCCTGCTGTGTGTGTGAGCAATTGGACACCGTGCCACACACACACACACACACACACACACACACACACAAAGACCCCTCCTACTTTCGCCTTCACAGACACACATACACACACACACACACGATTTCTCTGCTCAGAAACACTGCTCTGTCGAGATTCTTTTCAAAGGTAAAGTGCAGGTAAAAATTTTTTTTTTTACTTTACAGCAGTGATTCCGTTAGTGTGTCGCTCGAATCGAGTGTCATTAGAGAGATTTCTTGTTTATTTTTATTTCTTGTTTATTTCGATAAAACAGTGTTTCCGTTGTGTGTGAAAAGATTGGAGGAAGGGTCTGTGTAAGACGAGACGGGGGAGAGGGGAGGTTACTTTAGATTCACACACACACACACACACACCTACACAGCGCTTGTGCGTACAAACGGAAACACTTATCTGTATGGATTTATTTTAACTTTTTTTTTTTTAAGTAAAGTGCAGGTTAATTTGTTTTATTTTTACCTAATATTTTGTGTTAATTATTTTTATGTATTTATTTTTTTGGGCTGTGGAACGAATAATTTGAGTTTCCATTATTTCTTATAGGAAAATTTTATTTGGTTTACAAGTGTTTTGGAATACGAGCCCACTCCCGGAACAAATTATGCTCGTAATCCAAGGTTCCACTGTACATACATACAGTAAATTTTCTGACACTGGTTTCAGGATATCATACCATTGAAAGAGTGAGTTCCGACCAATGTACAGGCAAAAAACTTTTTTATTTATATAGATTCTAAGCATTTTTTGTTGGTTTGTTTCCATGTGATTTTCACTTAAAATGTGTTGGTTGCTATATCAGATTAAGTGTGGAAAAAGATCTGGTATGACAAAAAACTTCAATTTTAACAGGGGTCCATAGAGTTCATCTTTATCGTTAATTTTCCAAAGTATGCCTTATAGGTTGCATAAGGAAAACAAAATTAAAAAGTAATAACAATCTAAAATAGAGTGCAGGTTAGTGAATGATATCCAGTCACCATCTGACCTTCTCAGAAGGCCCACTTGGCCGTCTAGTTTCTCAATAAATAAAAGTACTCAATGTCTTGCTGCTTGCTTCTGCTCTTTT
The DNA here is from genome assembly GCA_028565275.1 of Leiocassis micropogon. Taxonomy (NCBI): domain Eukaryota; kingdom Metazoa; phylum Chordata; class Actinopteri; order Siluriformes; family Bagridae; genus Leiocassis; species Leiocassis micropogon. The sequence goes on from JAOVVA010000037.1 coordinate 19,177,079, forward strand.
CCTCACTTAAACGCTTTGAGATTCTTGCCTATATCACTAAGAAGTTTTGCAATGCTCCTAATTTAAGGCTGACGAAGAGCTCCTTCCTCTCATCTCCTAACACACAGATATATTAGGTGGACTGGGACCCTGTTGCCTTTCTCGATTAACTGGCTCCATTTGCAGTGATGAGAACACTATTCAGTGCACATCTTGTTCTCCAGGCATTGAGAGTTAGGTCTCTGCTGAAGCAGCATTCTAAATGGAGTTAAGCTCGCACAGTGTCATTTAAACCACACCCTCTTAAATGGAGAGAATGTACTTCTCCTTAGCCTAGGGAAGGAAATGCATTTTACAGTAGGGGAAGGACCAGTTACTGTAATGCAACAAACACAGTATGCAATGTACCATTTTATGAGTGCTGATCTGGTTTTAGATATAGAGTCCTAACTCCTAAATGCTAATAATTGCCATTAGATATAAAATACATGCAAACTGGATGAAAAGTGCATTTGTTTGGTAGATATATCACTAAGCATTGTTTGATCAAAGGCCTCCCAAGGAGACTAGTTAAAGCAGGTGAGAAAACCCTTCGAGATGCCCTCTGGCCCCCACATAACAAATAATTAGAGCATCACCAAAGCTATCCATCTATGTCAGCCTGGCTCACTGCACACTGACATGGAGCAGGAGCCACTATCACACAGCTTATACCACAGGGACAGAAAACACACCACACAGGACAATTACTCAAGCCCCATAACCCACAGAAGATCTGACACTCACAGCACACATATGGGAGAATGAAAGGGAACATAAATCACATTTACACTACTATTAGCTGCCTGTCACATTATACATACAGCTGCTTTTCAAACACTATTTTGGCAATATTTAGAAAGTCTGCAAAAAGTTAAAAACAGGCTGATTTAAGTCATGTATGTGTTTATCAAAATAATAATAATAATAATAATAATAATAATAATAATAATAATAATAAAACATGTACAGTAGATGTACAGCTATGTTAAATCTTGTTGAAAATTGCTTTTCAATGACTAAAAAAGTTACATACTTCCTTATGGAGGACAAACTTAGCTTTTTTGTTATATCATTCTACATTCCACAAGATTCAATACAACCTTTATTAAAATGATACAGATCCCAAATGCCCCAAAACAATATGAGATTGGTGACCCACTAGTATGGAATTTCTGGTAAGAAATGTTTTTTTCCTAGGCAGGAATCAAACAATATTGCAATGCTCACAAATTCTGAAGCAATACACAAACATATATATCACAAAGTGGTTACACTATTTCCTTTGATCCATGCATAACAAAATGAGACAAATGTAAGTTAGCTCCCTGTCAGTTCCTCCTCTCCACCCATCACGAGCAATAAATCCAATAAGAAGTCCAATATAGAGTAACATGACTAAATCCTGATGCACACTCTGTCTGCCATTCTCTGACATTTACAGACTTCATTAAGGCCAAACTACTGCTTTCTAAATGAAGCTGGCTGCATCAGTGCTGCTGTAAGCAGAGTATGATAAGTCATTATTGCCCAGTAAATTCTCAATTAGCCGGGTGCTGTTGCAGTCAGCATATTTTGGATAAATGTTGGGTAATATTTTACTACTGTTACTGCTCCCAAGGAGGCAGCCATAAAGGAGCCACAATACCAAGCACCCTCCCTTACACTGCTGATGCTTCCGGAGGACTGTATTGCTTTTGTAGTCATAATTGCACTCTAGAACGGATGTGGAGATGTTATGAGACTGAGACAATGTTCAGCTGTGGTCCTGTTAGCCTGGTATTGCTGTCACCCTGGGCTTTTCTCGGATGGAGGAGCTCATATTGTCGTGGTGCTGATGGCTTGTTATCTTGCTCGTCTAATAGAAAGTTGATAACACTTCCATCGATGAGCAAATGTGGCGCAGTCCCCTCAAGGTCATTTACTGACACTCCGAATACCTATGATAGGGAACCTTCACAAAATTAATACAGGAAACTGTATGCACAGTAGAGTCACGATTTCTAAATAGCGCTTAAGTAATCAGGCATTTAATGTGTGAAAGGTATTCATGTATGGTTAAGAAGCAGTGGGAGAGGAACCCGTGAGGTTTTTCCCCATAAATTTTTTTTTTCTCTATCTATCTATCTATCTATCTATCTATCTATCTATCTATCTATCTATCTATCTATTGAAAATGTTTCTTCTGAGAGGACACTAACAAATAAGAAACCTGCAAAGGACAAATTCAAGGTAATAAGTTATCTCAATAAAACATAACAGAAAAACTACAGAACATTAACGTAGGGTTACATTTGTAATTTACATATGTAAATATGTTGTATGGCACCACCTAAAGGTTAAAGAGCATCTCACGTGAAGCAACTGTACCATTACAAGGAATGAACATTTAAAACCTAGCAATTAACCAACAGCAAAACAGTGAAGTCATATTTCTGCGTCATTGATTCAGAGTCCATGGTTTAATTCTGAGCTTGGGTTAATGTTCATTTGAAATTTTGCATCGTCCTCCTGTGTGTTTTTTTTTGTCTGCATTCTCTGCTTTCCTTCCACCTCCCCAAAAAACATGCCTGTACATGGATTGGATATGCTAATGAAAGCTGATTCCCAGAATTCACCAGAGAATCACAACATGGCTGATCCAGACCCAATTTTCCCCTCACCCTCAGCCAATACCACATTCACATTCGCCTGACTACTGATTACACACACCTGGATACCTGTAATCAGGCACACATGTACACACACATACAGATTTTGTTCTGGTTTTGCCATTGAAAGCCTCAGTTTTTTTGGCCATTTGCATTTCTCTAACTGTTGCAATAAAGCATATCTGCACTTACAATCACTGCTGTTGCCCCTAGTTGTGTATGAATGTGTGTACATGATGTTCCTACTAGCGTATATTTCTGACTCATGTCCGTGGACCCCAGGAGTGACCCCATATCCAGGTTTATGCTGAATAGGAAAATGAACTAAACAACTAAAAATGAATAGATGAATAATTAGACCTGACTGTAGGACATTTATATTCTTTTTTTTTTTGTATAAATTACTTTAGTACCTATGCATAAACACTGTTACCAAAGATTTGTGCCATTTTTTCTTTTCTTAGCATTGTTTTTTTCCCACCATAGACCATTAATAAACACAGTATGTTTTTATGAAAGGGCAATAATACAAAGTCTCAACAAGACTCGAGCAATAAAAGATCTATTGTTCATTGCATCTGAAAATTCAACAAATAACTTGCACCACTGCAAGAGCAAAAGGCCAGACCATCAGGACTGATAAATGGTAATGGTTTGTAAAAACACATGAGGCAAATGTAATGGGAAAATGTAATGGAAATGTATGACTTTCCATAGAACCTGTGAATAGCCAAACAGGTAAACTTCTAATTAACTTCTAACTAACTAATTAAAATTATGAGCTGTGAAATTGTGAGCTGGGTAAATCTACTTTCACCCCTATAGTATTCTACATCTTTAAATTCATTGAAGGTACAGAATACTATTGGGTTGAAAGTGGATTTAAATTCTTACCGGTACTATATAGCCAAAAGTTAAGGAGAATAAACCATACAGGTGCCCAGTCCTGTAAATCTCGTAAGTTTGTCTTTATGTTATTGTCTTTGCGTTATGTTCCACTTATTCCACTTCATAATAACCTCAGCCTTTTAACTGTTCCAGGGTTGAATCATGCTATATAGAGTGTAGAATCCCTTCGTCCACACACCACATAGTCCCCTTGTTGAGGGATTAGTGAGGGATTTCGGCTTCAGCCATGTGTTAGCTAGTTAGCATTGCAGCTCTCGTTAGCCGTGGGGTGAGTCATTAACCTGTCAGCGCGTTGGTGGAAACTTACGCTCAGGTTAACTAGCACCAATGAAAGACAACATGAACGGTTCAGAGGCAATGTTTATGACGGTAACACATACAGTACTGGCCTAGTTTTACTCATGTCTACAGCACAATGCCTAACAAACCTACCCTATAGTGATTATGGTTCAATACAGTAGAGTATCAACACAAGGGTCAGTTATAATGGGTTTACCTTATGTAACTCTGCTATGCTTATACACTCCATTCACTAATCGTGTCTGTGCTGGTTGGCTCGAATCTTTAGATTTCTGGGGCAGTCAGAGCAGTAGGCACTGAGAATTAAGAACTATTTGAAGTGCACAGACTCTAATCTCATTCTAGCTCCCCAATCTAGTTTCACCCTGGTCTGGACCAGTTGTTGTTCAACTTAGGACATATTCTGTTATTAAATCACCTACATATCCTCTACGCTTGGGGATGTTGGATAAATAAATGAAAGTAAACCAAAGAGTGTGATTCCACAGCCTGAGTCAACTGGCACTCTGAATAAAACCTCACTTTTTAATCTCATTCTTGTTAATGTTCTCATTTTATTTTTATTTACAAACTAATGATCTGTACCACAGGGGAAGTGCCCCCATTGCAAATTATGCCTATGGGTTTATCTGCATCTATCTAGATTAGTAATCAATGCTAAGCAATAGACGTAAATGACTGTGATGGAGGCAGCTAGATTGTGTGTATCAGTTGCACTAAGATCGATAATGATGCGTGCCAGCTGTGATGCCAAGACCACACCAGCTAGGCCCAACCCAGTCCACTGGCTCTTTATGGTAAGACTTAGGCAGGAAATGGCAGCCTCGATCAATACTATCCTCTTCTAAATTATAGCAGCCCAAGCAAAGCCATTAAAGAGTGCTTTGTGCATATAATATGTTCAGCTCATTAAGTTTGCTCCAACATGATCTCTTCTGCATCCTTACTGAATTTAAAATTGCTATAGTGTTCATGCCCAGATTTGCCTCTATTGTTCTGTTATCTGTGGAACATGCATAGGTGCTTCTATCATTGATTCTGACCAGGCGAGAAATGGGTGTCCTCCAATCTTGTACCTCTGTACCTTTTATTCCTTCACAGTTGGCAGTCAGGGAAGCCACAATTGAAGCTACAGTACAAGCACAACAGCATAACAGATACATTCACCATATACAGTAGACAAATTCTCAGACCATATTCTCCAGAAGATAAAAATTATAATAAGAAGAAGAAATAAGAAACTTCTTAGTCTTTTTTTGAAATGCCTTCACGTGAAATTCAGTAGTAGCTTTTTGTGTTCAGTTGAAGCATACTGCATGTGACTATGAAACAGTTCACAGAAAAAAAGAAAGAATGCCTTTGCTAACAATAATATAATAAAAGAAAAGTTGTTACCTTCCAAATGAGTCCAGGCTGCATAGTGCATAAAGTTACAGGCCTGTCAGTGTTATATTTTGGCATAATTCATCATTGTACATTAATTCTATAATAACATTACATAACCCTTCACACAACACACTGCTCCAATGGAAAACCTAATCAGTTTGTTTAGGTCCTGACTACACACAGCAAACTCCTCAGGGTGTCCTGAACCGGCTGTTGAACACAATCCAACGATTGTTGTTTTTGGATTTGATCACAGTTGAACAGATATAACATTTTTTAGTACCTATTCCATCGAGAGGGGCTATATGATATAAATGTTATGACAGTTTCATGCCTTTGTGTCCAGAAAATCAGCAATTGTCATAATTTAGAAAATTGTCACAATACTGGAGTTGTGTGAATATAAAAGGGCCTGCTTTTTAAAGACAGTGACTTTTGGGCTTCATACCATAAAATTCCAAGCAACTGAGCTCAGAAAAAAAAATTATCTCCAAAATTCCAGTTTCTTTCTCCTAAGGATCAATATCTAAACAACTGAAGCTACCATGGGCATCTATGCAAAACAAATAACATGCTAATATTGAACTCATAGAACTTTTGAGGGGGCATTAGGCCTAAAGTTTCAATGGAACCCCAAGGTATTGACTGGTTGAAGTAGTTTGAAGCATCAGATACCAAAGTCCACCATTATTAGAGACATACATCACCATGGCCTGAAAGGATGACATGCAAAGGAGAAGCACCTACTTAAAGATGGCCGTAAGATGCCAGAATAAAATTTTCAGCTTGTTATCAGCATTGAAATGTCCTTTGGCCAGGTAGAAAGAAACTTAATTGATTGGCTGTAATCAACCATGTATAGAAGTAAAAGTAAAAAGCAGCACCTCAAGACATTAATTTAAAATTGGTCACAACTGGGTCTTCCAGTAGGAAAAACATTCTAAGCATATCTTGAAAAAACTTGCCACCGCAAAGCCCTGAAACTTTGTAGACTGAACTGAAAACACATTTTGAACAAAAATTCCCAAATGTGCTGTGATAAGGATGTGAGAAGCTTTTGATTCAAGTTAGGCAATTTAAAAGCAATTACACCAAACATTAACAGTCTATTTTTGACCCAGTTAAAATCTTATATCATGAATAAAAGCTTTTCTATTAAGTAGTGTTGTAAAATAACCTCTAAAAGAAATAAATACCCCTATTTACTTAACTGAGGAAATATACCGATCAGCTATAACATTGAACACATTGACAGATGAACTGAACAACAAGTGAACTTTGATTATCCCTTTATATTGACCATGGCGCAATGGAAGAAGGTGGCCTGGTTTGATGGATTATGTATCTTTTACACCATGTGGATGGCTGGGTGCGTGCGCCTCACTTACCTGGACAAGAGATGGCTCTAGGATGCACTATGGAAAGGAGGCATACCAACAAGTGTTGTTTGGTTAGGCAATCTTCTGCTAATTCTGGATCCTGGCATTAATACATGGTTGTAACTTCTATAAAAGAAGACCAAATATTCCCAAATATTTCCTGATGGAAGTGGACACTTTCAGCAAGATAAAGAACCACACTGCAAAATCATTTGAGAATGGTTTTGAGGAACATGACAAAGAGTTCAAGGTGTTGACTCTGCCTCCAAATTCCCCAGATCCCAATCTGATCATGCATTTGTGGGATGTGCTGGACCAACAAATCTCATCCGTGGAGGCCCCACATTGCAAATTACTGCATTTAAAGGACCTGCTGCTAAGGTTCTGGTGCCAGATACCACAGCACACCTTCAGAGTTCTTATGGGGTCTGTGCCTTGATGGTTGGTTCAGAGTTGTTTACATGACATAAGAGGGACCTACAGTAGACTATGGAATGCTCTTCCAGAGTATCTGAGGATGCCACAGACTGTTCATGATTTAAAATCTGGTCTTAAAACTTTAGCACTTTGAGATTTGCTTTAAATATATTTGCGTGTTTTAATTTATTTTATAAATAAAATGTACCCCATCTGTACCGCAGGACTGACGTTATTTTTTAAGGATACACCAAATAAGCCAAACAACCAACCAAACTTACATTAAACAACTTAATTTAGCAGTTTCTTATTGGCAAAATTAAGAATTAGGGCTGGATATGTTCCTATATTTGGAACAGAGTTACATAAATTATCAGCATTAAAAACATGCTGTAATTTTTACCATGTTTTAAGATTTCACTAATGTATGTGGATATATATGCAGCTGTTTTCTTTTAAGATTTAACCAAAAGCCAATTACTAGATGTGTTAACTTTGTTAACATTACTGTGCTTACAGTTCACTTACAGTATGCTGAAAATAATGTTAACATTGCCTAATACAATAAGCCCCAACAAGAAAAAATAGGATGTGTATAATTGTAGTGGGTAAAAAGATGTACAGTACAGTACAGTACAGATGTACAGTAATTATGTAAAATTGCGCTCTTCAGACAAGAATAGAGTATAAAAGAAACAGATTTACTTTTGACTCTGCGCAGTGGGCATGGGGTGTCAAAGAAGCACTGACGAAAGCTGAATCACAGTCTTTTGTCAAAAATCAAAGGTGAGAATTAGTACTGATGAATCTATTACTAAACAGCATATTGTACCCATCAAATGGTCCACTAAGTAATCACATTGGCAGCTGTGCACAATGCTCTCACTCACTGAAAACTTCTGTTACACCACTGCTTCTATCAAGTGTGATAAATGAGCTATGACTTGCTGTGGCTGTGTGTGTTTTGTAATTAGAGCAAAGTCATTTTCTTGAATCAGTGTATTTATAATATTTCAAGTTTTCTTATCTGTGAAAAAGGTCTCAACCTTATTCCTGGAAGAACCCATGCCTTGCATATTTTTCCCCATGTCCTGCATATTTTGGTGTTTTCCCAGCACTACCACACCCAATTACGAAAAGCCTGTTAATTAGTTAAATGCACGCTGGGAGCTGAGAAACGGGGGCAGGTTGTCCAGGACTGGTGTTGAGGACCGCTGATCTATGACTAGTGCCTTTGCAGCCCAATGCAGGAAATTGTTTCAGACATAAATAAACACACCTTTAAAATCTGTCTATGCCAATATTTTACCACAAAAACAAAACTCAGCAGGAGTGATGGTGGGTAAGGGTGTATTTTTAATGGATATTCCAGTCAAAAGTTTGAATTTTTTTTTTCTACATTCTTGAACAATACTGGAGATACCAAAAATATTGAATAACACATACGGTATTAGGTAATTAAGTAAAAACTACAACACCAACAACATTCAACTGTTATTTTAGGAAATGAACGTCAGCTGTTCTGGAATAGTTCTTGCAAGAATAGTATTGTCAAATGCATTTGCAAAACCCATCAAGCACTCATGAAGGCCATCATAGGAAGCAAGACCAAAACTTACCTCTGCCACGGAGGTACCAGCCTCAAAAATCACCAATTAACAACACCTCAGATTGGAGGTGTTATAATTACATTATAATGTAAAAAAATTAATAAATTCAGGAAAGACCATGGAATAAGATGGTTTGTCCAAAAATTGTATTACATTTTTTTTCACAGCAGCAATGGGAGTCACAAACAGTTATGCACGTTCTTACTTGAGTCACTTATAATGTTAAGTTTGAATAGAACTACAGTAGAGGAACGTGTATGTGTCACACATGACCTTTAGCCAGGTGGGGACCTGTAAATCGCCTTATGAAGAAAACTACCTAAACTAAAACAAGAAATAAGGTGCAGGTATAACATTAATTAGCAGCACTAATATTGAGGTCCAAGAATCCACACACAGAAATGAAGAAAAATGCACATGTGTATTATTATTATTATTATTATTATTATTATTATTATTTAAATTCATGTACATGAATATATGTCCAGGTAACTGAACAACTTAGCATGAATCAGTTTGACAGCAGAGAATCTTTTGGAAAAATGGAAGCTTTTGGTGCATTCTAATCAGAGCAACCACATACAAAGATCTTGGCAGAATTAAAAACACAGAGACAGGAAGAAAGAAGTATGTACAAATAAAATGAATAAATTAAAGAGCACCACCTTTTCCTCCCTGTAATTACAACATTAATTGATTCTGACACCCAAGTCAGGACCCTTTTTATGATGCATTATACCCCCATGGCCGTGGGTTAGCGGACAGTTGGCTGAACAGACCTTTAGATCAGATAATATGAAGGCTTGTTTAAGATTTACTGAAGACCCAATTGATCTATTCACAGTAAAGACCCCTGACTGAGACTGAGCCTGCTTCATTAACTAAAGCTAGCCTTTAATGAAAAGATATAGTAGTACTGACTTTTAGCAGGAAGGTGGGCTCAGTGAGAGAGAAAGAGAGAGAGAGAGAGAGAGAGAGAGAGAGAGAGAGAGAGAGAGAGGCCACGTAAACCTCAAAAGTATAAAAGCCTAGGACATTGTATGCCTAAATCAATGCCTAAGCTAGTTCTTATTCCATCTAATGCATCCCCCCCCCAAACCCCTACTAGGAAAAAAAATCAATGTTGTTTGGTTTTGGAAAGCCAGTGCAGCCACAAAAATTTACAAGCATTCTCTTTTTGGTTGAGAAAGGTGACAAGATTGGCAGTTGTACAAGCATGTCCAGTAAGCGAATGTAAATCTCTTGAATGCTTAGGAATATGAAAAAGGTCTTTCTCTTTTATTTATTGCTTTATTACCATATTGACAGCGGAGCTTAAATAAAACAACTCAGGCTCAAAAAAAATACATTCCACAGCACCTTCTATACAATAATTATCAATAGTCAGTTACAAGCATACACTGCAGGTCCACATATCAAATATTCACTCCAATACTCTGTATGCAACGTTCTGCTCCATCATCAGTTACGTAAAGACAAACTCTACCACTATGCTGTTTGAACAAGATCAACATGTAATACATTATTTTACCTCTTTTAAAAAACATACACCAATCAGCCAGAATGCTAAACCGCTGGCAGATGATGTGAGCAACATTGATTATTTTATTAAATTGGCAAAAGGTGGGATCTATTTTGCAGTAAAAAAAAAAGAAAAAAAAAAGGGCAATCTAAGTGACTGGTCCAGCACTGAAATCACCTGAAATGAGCGTGTGGGCATCACATCTTGACAATGGAGCAACAGAAAATTGTGGCCTGAGCTGATGAATCATCATGTGAACAGCATATGGGATGCAGTGTCAAGCCCTAGGCAATGTTCTGCTGGAAAACCTTACATCCTGAACACTGGTGCAGACTAAGTACACCCCTTCATGGCAACGATATTCTCTTATGGCATTCCAGCAGGATAATGCACCCTGAAATGAAATGAAAATTGTTTGTTGATTTGACGAACGTCAAGAATAGTTCTTGATGTTGACAGGGTTTCCACCAAATTCCCAAGATCGCAATCCTATCGAGCATCCGTGGGATGTACTGGACAAATGAGTCTGATCCATGGATTCCCCACCTCGTGACTTACAAGACTTACAATCATCAGCTGCTAACGTCTTAGTGCCAGATATCACAGTACAGTATACTTTTAGAAATCTTTTCGAGTCCATGCCTTGAAGAGTCAGAGGTGTTTCAGTGGCACAAGGGGAGGTTACACAATATTACACAGGTGAAAGAGTACAGTATGGCTGATTATTGATTATTACCACTCAAGCTTATGTTAAGTACATGAGTATATTACTGTATGTGTTTTGTCATGTACTGTATGATTGTATGCGTGTGTGTGGCCTCTGATCTGCCTTAATATTGATGCTCATGCAGGCAGACAGCGAAGCAAAAAGGTTTAACTACTCTATGTGAAGGAACCTATCAGGCATTGTATGTCCTTTGCTAAATGTGCCAGAGTAAAGCTTCCTACCTCCCTCACACAAACCATTCCCTTTTCTTCCCTTTCATGGTTTTAGTGGAGGAAGTCAATATGACCTTTGTGAAACTCAAAAACAGCTTTTGGTTGTTTCCCTCTCCAACCTCTCACTCTAAGAGAAAGACACAGGCGGGAGAGGAGAGAGGAGGTCATGAGTAAATGCCTGAATGCTGGGGAAAAGTGCCACCTCGACTCTCTATTATTGATGTCTAAATAGGTGCATGGCATTGACTTATGCTGTCAAACCTCATGCGAATGTGTGAAAGTGTGAATGATGTTAAAGGTTGTCCACATTAATTGCAGGATGTGAGAGATGTGTTTGGTTTCGTTAATATCATATAGTGTCGCAACCTAGCATAGATTGTTTTACGTTTACAAACGTGAAGCTTGAACATATTCTGGATTACACTTGAATAAATCTAAATTAATGAAAAGTCGAAGATGGGTTGTCTCTCCATGTGTGACAAGTAGGTGGGTAAGAAACATAGCACACAGTACCTTTAATGAATCCTCCAAGGAGGGGAAGGGTGACACTGTCACCTAGATCAGTCAGTGAAAAAAAAAAAAAAAAACCCACAAGCATACACTTCAAATTCTTAATAAGGGACTATGCAACACACCTATATAATATTTCATAGAAAGTGAAACACGAAACACACTAGCAGCCAGCACCGTTACACAGATCTGGCTTCACTTATTTATTTGAGACTTATTCATTTATCTTCCTTAAGTTATATAATTGATTAAATCATGTTGATTTTACATATCTACCTCATCAATGCAAGCTTAAATTACACAAAGCATGATTTATAGTTATCCAAATGTTTTCCACTGACTCTGACTACATGACTGTAACTGATTTATTATGTTTGCTTAGTGCAAGTTTAGCTTGCACTAAGTTTAGCAAGTTTACCTCTTTACGCCCATGATACACAACATACACATAACTCATATACACAGAGAGATCTGTCCGTCATTGTTAACTGATCAAACATCAAGTAAGGTTTTATTGTTTTATTAAAAAACAACAAAAATGTTTTTGTTCCTTTTTTTCTCCAACAAGTCTCCAACAAAGCTTCTTAAATGCTTATAGTAACACAGATCAGTGACAGGGAATTCAAATAATCCAGCAGGCGAAAACTCCCCACTCTCCTCTCAGCATGAGGTGATTGTTTGCTGAACGTGATGCGCAGTGCTGATCGGCCAACGCTGCCCGTTGCCAGTCATGTGGGACTGCAGCTGAACGATGGGATAATTTTTATCTCTTGTCTGTGTACACCTATGCAAACAAACAGGTGCAACAGAGTGTGACAATGATGCACGCATTCTTATGTGGTCTGCTCAAGGCCTGCGGGAGAGACTGCACCTCAATGTAGCCACGAATAAGATGGTAAACTGAAACGCAGCAGCTGTGCTGGCAGAGAGCTTGTTTTAAAAGTCCTGTCAGACTCCAACTGTTTTGATGCATGTACTAGTGTCTGATAAAATCTTTGCAAAAGTGATGGCTTAGCCTCATTAAAGTGCAACACGGGGTGCTGGAACGTTGTTTGGCGTTTTAAAACGGAAAGCACGCAGTTTGAGGCAGAGAGGGAACACAAAAGGAGCAGCAGTGTCAGAGACGTGGACGTCCGTGCCCTTGTGAGGTGAGGACATCTGAGTCATTTCTCTGAGCAGAATAGTTGGCCTTAATCAATCACTCAAGAGCATGCTTAATTAGACAATCAGCTAGACATGAGGCCTCATTACCAGCCTCCTCACTGTCCTATCTACTCTCTTGCCTCTGCAGAAGGTACAAGAGACAGGGACATACTTTCGTTATTTACATCAAGATACACAGCATATTAATTATATACAATAGACAAACAATTACCATTAATCAGAGTTTGGTTACACCCTTGGCAAGTATAACTATTTAATTATAATGACTTGGTTTTTCCTTCATACTATATTAGATCTGCACACAAACTTCTCCTGTGCTGCTCTGAAGTGTCAGTTTTCAAACATACCAGATGTACCACCTTGGTATATTTGGTTTCCTGACACATTTGGTACATGTACCAACATGTACCTCCTTCTATGATGGTGGAAGAGGAGATCAGTTTTAGATGATAGTGTCTGTGTACTGGTTGGTCCACATCACTATTCTCACCTTATGTTCACAAACTCACTGTAGTGACTGAAATGTGGGAGATCCTCAGAGACAAGACAGCAAAGGTGTTTTTGGTAACTTAGAACATATGGGAAGGAAAATAATCTTAGTTTGCTCAAAATAACTTTGTCCAGGTCACAGTCGCAGTAGATCTCAGCGAAGAGGAACATGTAGAGCCTGATGGACACATGAACAACCCGATGCACACAGTTATTCAAGGGCCCGTATTTACTAAGCGTCTCAGAGTAGGAAATTGCTCCTAAGTGGGAAAAAATTCACAATTTTGGTCCTACGTCAGGAGCAGTGTTAACGCTCAAAAACGTGTTACATCAAAAAACGTGTTACATCAAAAAACGTGTTACATCAAAAAAGTAATCCAACAAAGTTAATTTGTAACGCATTAGAGTACTTGGATTACTTTTTTGATGTAACGAATAATCTAACACGTTAGGTCCGCCATTTAAGTACTCAGTTACTTAGTTATTTTTTTAAAAATGTAATCCGTTATTCAGACAATTTATGTAATCCGTGAGCCAGGCAGCAGTCATTCCCAATCCGTTAGTGTGTGTGTGTGTGTGTGTGTGTGTGAAAGTCATCCTACTAGCCCCGCCCCCGATACCCCCCTCTGTTATTCCTGCTGTTATACCCCTATCTCACCTATGCGGTTTGACTATGCGAGGGCCAACACACGGAAAGATGGAAACCTAATCACAGCGCCAAAACTCGCGGTGAATCATGATGAACCATACTTTGAGCAACTGCGCAAAACTGTGTAGGTGAGATAGGGGTATTAGTAGTTAACAGATTATGGACCAAACTTCACTGAGTGATGATGGTAGAATAATTATAAAGGTCTTGACTAA
>JAOVVA010000037.1:19198327-19216070 GCA_028565275.1 Leiocassis micropogon
TTGTTATTGACCAAATACTTATTTTCCACCATAATTTGCAAATAAATTCTTTAAAAAATCCTACAATGTGATTTTCTGGATTTGTTTTTTTATTATGTCTCTTAGTTAAGGTATACCTTTAATGAAAATTACAGGTCTCTCTCATCTTTTTAAGTGGAAGAACTTGTACAATTGGTGGCTGACTAAATACTTTTTTTTGCCCCACTGTAGATCACTGACTAAGTGAAAATGTTAGTGACAATGTCCCTTGTTTAAAACAATGCTCACTTTAACACACAGTTAACCTTTTAACACTAGAATAAATGCAGAGTGAATATTATCTTTTCTTGAGCAGATAGTTACTGAGTTTTTAGCAAGTCTGAGAGGAATGCAACTCAAGCCTTTGCATGTGATTATGTTATTGAGCAGGTCAAACCAGGGAAATAAAAGGGAACCATCTCTTTGCAGCCAGACTGCCGGGGGACCACCAACAGAGAGATGAGATTTTTTACATTTCACTGTCCATCCTGTACATCTGAACCCGCAGAGAGACTGAACAAAGACTGGTAAAATTATTTTAATAGTTCACTTGTCTTGTGTATTTTTGGTTACTGTAAAAGTAACGAGAGTAAAAGCTATCTTTATTTCTGTTTATGATTCCTGCTACACTAATATATCCCTGCATTTTACTAGTGCTTGGATACCATTAAGGTAGGATGTTTTGTCAGAACACCGGAGCCATGATTGGACTGCTTCATGTCTGAAACGAAGTCCTTCCAGGAACTTCTTTAATAGCAAATAACTAAGGTCAAGACTGTACAGGAGATGTGGCAATAACTCCCAGATGAGTTCCTGTAATGTGCAAGTGGTGTTTGTGTATGATTGTGCTTATGGTTCTCATAGACGCATCACACATGGTTTTCAAGGATGGACTCTCTTAAAGTAGGCAAGAATGACTGCAGTAGGCTCCAAGTCACTTCCTCCAGGATTGTACAGACTGCTTTAAAACATTTGCACCATTCAAATGTTTTACTGTAGCTAAAAGGCTCATCACTGTACTATGCTTGAAATCGGTTTTACACCTTTATTCACAGGAGATTTTGTGGCTTGAAAGCCCCTCATACTTTACTAAAAGCATGGCCCCTATCTGTGGATGCATGGTACCTATAGACCTACGCATCTACATTTGTAAGAGGTATGCTTCTTTATGCTAGCGCTCACACAGTTTGTAGTCGATTTCAACTTGGATTTTGATGCTCATGGTGACAGAGCACTGTCACTGGATAAAGAAGAAAGAACGACGTCAAGATGGAATTCTCATACAATGAAAGTAAGATGAAAGCTTTTTGCATAACAATAAAATCAAGTATGTTCTCTTCAGACAGATAAAAAAAGAATCAAGCTTTCCAGGGAGAAGAAACAAGGTGACTCCAATAGAGCTAATCACTGAAGTGAAATATCTGACAAGAAGGAGCAAAGAAGGCCATGACTAGGATGATTAGAGATGATTTTTCATCTGCATTCTAACAAAGCAATCTACTTTTTTTCTTAAAAAGAAATATGGAGTATAAGTATACTTTACAGAAAAAAATCAGGGTGTAACTGGCACTCCACACAGGCAATGTACAGGCCTGTTGTGCTTTTAATCTCTTTTCTGAGAGAAGACGAGGCATACAGTAGTAGCTCACCCTCTTCTAAAGATTGTCTAGGATCATCTTCAAGATCCTACATTAGATATAACCATTACAACAATCTGACACAGGGTTTTGTTTTAGCCCTGACTTTGCCACAGACAGTCTCTCTGCAACAGTGCTTTGCAAGTATGTTCATAAAATGTGAATGAGTTAAATTCTGGTCCCTGCTTTTAAAAGAAGGTATCCCAGAAATCCTCTTCAATGTAACTTTGGTAAATCAATCTTGCTCAATTCTCTCAGTATTCAGACAAAGGATAACAAATGGTGAACCGGAGACCAGAATCTAGCAATGTGTAAATCTCTGTGGTGATTATTTTGACTTTTAAACATTTATTTTGATGCATTTATATAACAGTTTTACATTTGGAGGTATAGTGATAAAAATATATCTTTTAGCATATTGTAAACAGTGTGAATACACATTGTTATTGTTACATACAGTACTGTATAAACCTACATTTTACAGGTTGAATGTAAATATAAAATGTAAAAGTAATGTTTTATATAAATTAAAATGTCAAATCTTACATGTAAATAGTTAAATAATGTTAAATTAAAATAGTAAGTATAAATGTGAATTTTTTTATGTGTAACAAATCTTCAAAAACTGTTATTTTCAATGAATCCATGGATCCAAATGGCCTAAAATGCTCAATCTTTTTCTCCTCAGTCTCACAGTTTTCATGACAGCCTCAGTTATGATTCTATATGATTTCGAAAGACACTGCACTTTAAAGTCACAGCTCCCTGCTGAATGGCAGTCTGATGTGAACTATGGTGACTGTTAAACTCTATTGTAGAAGTCAGAAGCGGTGGGGTACTGGCGATGCTGTTGAAGACAGTTAGACAGAGGTAAGCTGCTCACAGCTCTGGGGAGCCTGAAAGAGCCGTAAAAAACAAGTGCAGAGGAGTGGCTGATGACGGCAAATGAAAAGAGTGGCGCTGAACCCTTGCTGTAATTGAGTAAACAGCAACAAGGACTCACAGAAAGCCTCACTCCACCTGAGACTTGTCACTGCAGTTTCGCGTTGAGGAGGCAGGTGGGAAAAAAGTAAGAAAAGGCAGGGGAGAAAAGCTGGTGGTTGATTTTTATTCTGAAAAATTTTATTAAGAGGAAACTAAGTGATTGTGGATCTATTATCTATAACTTGTGTAAGGACCTGAAGGGTCTGTAGCCTATCCTATAGAACCTGGATGGGGTGCCAACACATTACAGGACACACACACACACACACACCCAGTCATACACTATGAGCAATTTGAAAACTGCAATCAGCCTTTTACCATATCTTTGGATTGTGGAAGGAAACTGGAAAACCCTGAGGAAACAAAGTGGGATATAGCTGTTGGTAATCATCACATCTGTATGGCCGAGCAGGAGCCAGCTGTGCTGTGCAGGATGGGATTTTTTTTTTTTACCAGACATGGCACTGTTATTATACTGCTTGTGGCTATTTTTTTAATCGGACAATGTCAGCTGTCTGGTAGCCACCTTATCAGGATTGTGTGCCCCATCTTTTCCTCTCAGATGAACAAAAATACTGTCATGTGATCTTATAATAGTGAATCTTTCAAATAGATTAAAACCAGCTATGTAAAAGTCATAATTTCTTTTTTTGTTAAGGCATTAAAATTTCTTGTATCTTTGTTTGTGTGTCTTTTTTATTTATTTATTCACTTACTTATTTAATTAGGCCATTTAAATATAAACAAAGGAGAGATTTAAAAAATACCTAATATTAATCTAAATCCTAAAACTTTATAATTAGCAAATTGTGACTAAAATACCAAAACCATATCTGAAAAAAAATAATACATTTGACTCATGCTTTTAAAGCCATGGCAAAGCTGTCTTTTAATCATGCTCGCCTGCAATGGGATCTTTCTCTAGAGCCGGAACACACACTGAGGTAATATGCCACCACAGCTTAGCCTTGAAGCCTGGGTAAAGCTCATTGTAGGCCCCAGGGGTGGAAATTGCCCATCATTATGCTTCATCAGACTCATTAAAGAGCCATTTGGAAAGACCGTGAGAGGTAGGCAGTCTGGCCAATCGGAAAGAATAAAATAGCACCTGCTCCAGCGGGGGGAGGAGCTGACGTCTAGTCACAGATCAGTAGAACCCTCAAGCCACCTGGAACCCCTGAGGCCCCGCTTCCGATTGATAATGCCTGATAATGTCCATGTTCAATTTGCTTCGTTTGTTAGGTGCTTTGTACACTTCACAAAGCCTAAACTGGCCCTATGGAATGCTGTGGAAATTTGTCGTTGAAAACATTGCACTTTAAAATCAGAATGTATATACAGCATTTATAGTAGAGCAAACTTTTAGGCATGTAGGATAAAAAGAATGAAAATACAAGTGCTGTACAGAAACTAGGTATAGCTGTATTTTAACTGACATACTGTAGGTGGTTCAAATTGCACATGTTTGTAGAGTAACTGTTCATCTATAAAAACGTACAGTACTGCTCAAAATAGTTGCCATCGCTAAGCTTCAGAACGTCTATGGAGTTGATAAAAGCAATGCGCACAGATAGATAAAGAGGTTTAAAGAAGGGGAAGCCAGCATTGAAGACAAACAACGCAGTGGGAGACCATCAATAGCCACAAAGGGGAGTTTCAAAGAGGCTTTGAAAGTTGGGTTCAACAATGGTGCAAATACACCACTTGTGATGGAGGCTACGAGTATGAGTATGCGTAGTATTGAGGAAAAGTTACTCTCCCAACATGTATCATACCATTTAAAGCCATCGTATAGTATCTATGGAAAAAATAACACACTTAGAGTACATTTCACCCCAGCTACAAACTACCCTTGACAGCACAATGGAACTGGAATGGGATGGATGCTGGAGAGACAAAACATATACTGTAGCAAAACATAAAATGTTTCACGTATCATTCATGCAAAAAAAGAAAAAAAAAGAAAAAAAGAAACTATGAGGGAGTAGTTTGAAAAAGAAGAAAAGCAGTATAGTCCCAGTGCAGGGCAGGACCGCAATCAGATGATAAGGAAAAAACAGATAAAGACATTGATGTTCTTTTGGGCTACATGCTCGGGAGTTTGTGGGTATCACCTGATAAACACTTCAAAGCGACAGACTTCTACATAGGAAATGAATACCATCAGTCTGGCTCACAGAGAGATATTGCTGTTTTTTTTCCACAAAAGGAAGGAGTCTGCTCTTAAGAGAGCACTATTCATTCCTTTGGGAGCATCAGTGAAAACCAAACACCTACAGGTAATGTGGCTTTGAGGTACTTACAGCGCCTTGATCATAGACAGCTGTTACCTCCACTATAACACCACCGATTTCTCTGTACAATGGTCTTCTTATTCTCTGCTTCTCTATCTTTCTGACTGACTCGATGTAAAATTTGCTTATTTATTTAAAGAAAGCTAAATGTTACATACAATGTAGGGAAATTTAAATGAAAATTGGTGCGTCACGGATTGTTATGTGGCTAAGCGTGGCAGCTGATGATTTCCAGCAGGGAGTGATTGACTTTAGTCAATGTGTGGCAGTGCAGTGATGAAAATGAATAACTGCCTATGATCTATACAGTATGTTGTTAAAAAATTAAGCATATTGCTTCACTTCCCAAGGAGCCCTCATGACTTTTGGCTCTCCCTTTTTTTGTTGTCATAGTTAATCCTGCTGAAGTCCCTGCTTGCATTCTGTACTAAATATACATTTACCTTATACATTATGTGATTGTTAGCACAAGTAACAGTTCTCTCTTTCTCTCTCTCTCTCTGTTGAGCTTCACAATGCATCCCTGAAATTCCCACCACCGCGACCCCTTCTGCCTTCCAGAGCTGTCTGACTCATCCTACTGTCTCTGGTTAGAGTTCTTGTCGCATGAAAGCCTCTGGCCTGCTGCTGAGGAGCCCTGTGTGGCCTGCTTGAGATGCGTATGGCAACTAAGGATGGCTCCACTTGATGACCATGAAGATGGTTTTGGACTCGGCTGCTGGAGTCAGTTTTCTTCTCTGATGGCTTGTGACTGCAGTCACTCAAGAGTTTAGAGCTCAAATTCCCATGAACAGTTTTGTACCCGAGTCTCCATAAACAAAAGTGAACTCTTTATTAACTTTGTTACTTTAATACCCACATTATAACATTATACTGAACTTTTAGCCTTATAGGACACAGACATACTGTAGCAGGGATTCTTTTATGGTCTTGCCATCTGATATCACCCAACTACAGATGGGTTCCTTGTTGGGTCTGGTTGTTCGCAAGGTTTCTTCCTATTGTCACCGTCACCCATAGGCTTGCTCATCAAGGACAAAGTGATAATTAGAATTAATATTTTTTAGGTTTTTAAATTTATTATTTTTATTATTTATATTATATATATTATTATTATTTAAAATAGTTTTAAATTCCAAATTTTGATATATTTAATATTCAAATGCTACTGTTTATGCTGCTCTTCTGTGTGTTTGTATGTGTGTGGCTCTATAACTTTAATAAAACATCTTTTTTTGTTGTTGTTTTTGTTGTTCTTGATCTCTACTTAGTATTGTTGTGGTAAAAAAAAAACTCTCCCTGATTGGTGGGTTGAACTGCAGGCTAAAGAAACAAACAAAAAAAAATAGCTATGTGCACAACTTTAGTTAAGCAGCACTCAGAGACACTTTTGGGATGTTTTGGAAACTCAACTGATGGAAACACAGCCACAGACCAGACTGGCAGCAATTTACCCCGATGACTGCATTATGGCCAAAATGCACCGCTTCCACTCCCAGTTAAAATTAATGGTTAGACTCCACTTGCGTTGTTCTAGCATTACATCTGTGAGTCCAAATTACGCTCAGTGCATTACCGTCTTGTGTGGACAGTTACGTATCATCCAAAATAATCCCAAATTTGGCAAAATGTTTTTAGCCTCATTGGGAATAAACTTTATCATATTACTAAAGATATGTAATTTATCATCCAGAGACAAAAAGCTGGTTTAAATGCCTTAAATTTAGAACAACTAATATTGTATTTGTAACAAAATAGATACAGAAATATTTAACAACAAGGTTGCTTTAAAAATGAAACTGAAAGTCACTCCGTTTTCCTCTTGATGCCCTCCTTGATAACATGTTTCACAGCCACATAATGGGTTTTTATAAAGCTGCATAATATTTTTTTATATGGCGTGGTATAATTCATAATCTGTTCCCACATGATGTGTTTCTGTTTTTCAAGTTCTAAAAAATAATATTCGCAAAGGCATAATCCGGTTGAAGTTAACACACATTTACAGCTGCGTGAAGACATCAAACATACACAAAAGAAGGGATAATAACTAGAACAGTCATAATATTGCTGTACAGATCAACAATCTAATAAAATAAATCAGCATTTTAATGCATTTCTAGACTGCAGCAAAATTACACATTAAAAAGAATATGTACCTCTTATTATCCAGTGTGAAGAGTGAAATACATGTTAATATTTACAGTGACATTAACATATTTGCATTGAGTTAAATTATGTAGCACCTTTAATATGCACAAGACATTCAAATGCTAATAAACATGACTAAGAGAAAATCACACACGTGTGCGCAAGAGAAAAACAGAAAGAAAAAGAGAGAGAGAGAGAGAGAGAGAGAGAGAGGAAGCAGCACACCACTTTGTATTTGGTATGATAATGTTTTCTTTTATTTTCTTCTCTCCTTGTTTTATATCAAGAATGATTCTGCTTTGACTGTACATTCAATGAATCAGTCCGGGAGCATGATGATAGAAAATGGCTCTCTTGTAAAGCTCAGGAGATGGTGAATATTCCTAATTTCGTAAAATCCTTAACAAAACAGAGTTCACATTCCAAGAAAGTGAAAAACAGCTGACAGAATGGAGTCCAGGATTCCTCTTGCAATTTAAAGACGCAGAGACAACACTGTCACATTTCACATACCAGTAAAACTTTGGATTGCAAGTTACTGCAATCGCGACGCGCGTGTGTGTGCCTGTGCGTGCGTATGTAGTTGTATGCATGTGTGTGCTTGTGTGTGTGTGCACGTGCAGCGCATGTGTGTATGCCTGTGCGTGCGTATGTGTGGTGATCGAAAGTTCTGCTAAGTAAGCCGCATCTCCTCCTCGTCCTCTCCTGTCTCTGCTTCAAAGACACTTTGAAGTGTCTTTTCAAAGGTAAAGTACAGGTTAATTAGTTTTTCTTTTACTTTATATTTTTTATTAATCTTTTTTATATGAAAATTTTAGGTTGTGAAACAAATCATCACAGTTTCCATCATTTCTTATGGGGAAATTTGCTTTGACACAAAATGGTGTCTGTGATTCCCTTCGTGATTGAAAGGCGCAAAGACAATATTTCACTGTGAGATTCATTTCCTTGGCCGTGGTTACGTTTTTTGGCCACATGATGGGAGTGTTGAGAAATGGGACATATTTAGTCTAGTGGATTGGTATGCTTTATATTGTATATTGGGGTCAAAGTGTAAGACTCACTTTGTCAGACATATGAACAAATCCAACTTATGAACGTGTATAAATAGTAATGCACTGTTTTGTGTATGATTAAACTCAATGCAGGTATTGTAATTTTCTCTGTGCACCTATACAGAACCTGAGCCATGCAGTGTAAGATGTATGATGTATGTGCTCTGGAGGCATCATGTGCGTGTGCAAGCAAAACCATGCCCTTATTTTCAGAATCTCACACCAAGCTTTTGTGACATATTGTATATTTCAGGAACAAAAATTATATAGTAAATTCTTCATCAAACTTTTTAAAGAAATGAACAGAAATTATCAAACCACTGACATTTATGATTAAAATATTTTTATTGTGCATCAGACTTTGTTAATTTTGTCATTAATTCCATCTACATTTAATTCAAGTATTTATGGCTGCCGAATGCTGTCGAACAAGTAAGGAGAGGACGAAATGACTATTCATGACTAGCAACGGATACCAAGGCATTACCGAGACGTTAACATCGTTTAAAAAAAAAAAATTTACATAATTTTTAAACACGCTCCAAATTTCCTCTCACCACTAACAACGCTAATGAACTCATCAGAACTCACACCCAACAGAGGCTGTAAGGAGCCGTTACCGTCCTCTACTGAGCTCTCCAGAGGTCATAACGAATTTGCATCGGTGTAGATTCGAGAGCAGATATGGCTCAGTGGATTGGGGGTATTATACAGCGGTTGGACAATGAAACTGAAACGCGAATTGAGCCATTCTTCTTGCAGAATAGTGGCCAGGTAACTACGTGATGCTGGTGGAGGAAAACGTTTCCTGACTCGCTCCTCCAAAACACCCTAAATAATATTTATATCTGGTGACTGTGTGGGCCATCGGAGATGTTCAACTTTACTTTCATGTTCATCAAACCACTCTGTCACCAGTCTTGCTGTGTGTATTGCAAGACTGGTGACAGGATTGTGCATTATTATCCTGATACATGGCACCGCCTTCAGGATACAATGTTTGAACCATTGCATGCACATGGTCCTCCAAAATGGTTCGGTAGTCCTTGGCAGTGACGCGCACATCTAGCACAAGTATTGGGCCTAGGGGATGCCATGATATTGCATCTTAGACCATCACTGATCCACTCCCATGCTTCACTCTGAGCATGCAACAGTCTGGGTGGTACGCTTCTTTGGGGCTTCTCCACAACATAACTCTCACGGATGTGGGAAAGACAGTGAAGGTGGAAGAATCAGAAAATAATACGTTTCACATTGTCCACAGCCCAAGATTTTCGCTGCTGGCACCATTAAAACTGATGTTTGGCATTGGCACGATTAACCAAAGGTTTGGCTATAGCAGCCCGGCCATGTACATTGACCCTGTGGAGCTCCCGCCGAACAGTTTTGGTGGAAACAGGAGAGTTGAGGTGCACATTTAATTCTGCAGTGAGTTGGGCAGCTGTGGTTTTATGTTTTTTGGATACAGTCAGGGTTAGCACCCGGACACCCCTTTTTAGATAGCTTTATCTTGTGTCTACAGTTACTCCTGTTGGATGTGGTTTGTCCTTCTTGGGTATGCTGACATTACCCTGGATACTGTGGCTACTTAATATATCACAAACTTGCTGTCTTGGTCATAAATGCGCCAGCGAGACGCGCACCAACAATTTGTCCTCTTTTGAACTCTGATATGTCACCCATAATGTTGTGTACATTGCAATATTTTAAGCAAAACTGCTATTGCTATTACTCTGCTAATTAAACCTTCACACTCTGCTCTTACTGGTGGAATGTGCAGTCAATGAAGATTGGCCACCAGGCTGGTCAAATTTAGTCATGAAACCTCCAACACTAAATTGGCCAGTGTTTCAGTTTCATTGTCTAACCCCTGTATATTCAGTGGTGGTGAAATTAAAAAGCTGGTATGTGCTAGTTTTAAAATTTTAAAAAAGGTTTGTGGCAAGTGGGAAAATAATATTAAATCTTTGGGACAACAAAAAGAAGAATAAAGAGAAAGGAATAAATCAAGGTCACCCTGCTGTGTTTCCCACCATGATGTAATGCTATGAAAAGGATTGTGTTATTGTGGGATTGTGGTTCCATTAATAATGTTATATAGCAGTTTACATTTTTTGATCCTCTAACAGTCTGATCCTTTTCAAAAGCTACGAATCAAGCAGCTATTGCATTCACACACACACACACACACACACACACACACGCGCGCGCGCGCGTACAATGAGCACCGTCAGCATTAGTCTGCCATCCAACAATTACTAACAAGTACTCTGCAATTACATCTCAGCAGAGACCCCACTTGGGTTCTTCATCACCTACTCCTGACAGCTACAGCTGCATGTAATGGAGATGCGCATTCCCTGATTCACCGTCATTGACAGATTCACAGACACTGACATTTATGAGATAATAACTTGTGGTCTGCAAAGTCCACACTAAATCTGTAAAGACTCAGCATCTGAATCTCCCACCCAAAATACTGCAGAGTACTTTCTTCTTGCCTGTGTGACATCCCTTCGTGTGCAGGACATGTCAAGACTGTAGGTGGTGTGTTGTCACTAGTGGACTCAGGAGGGCAGGGTGTTAATTGCAAGCACTAACACTACGGGGTGGGTGTCCAACTTTCACACAACACACTAGTCCCGAGACACATGGAACATCATTAGGGTCCCCATTAGAGCCGGGCCGCAGACTTAAAAGCATGTCTAGGACATGGCCCTGTCACTGTCAAACGCACCAGCCACCTGATGAGCCACCTGCACTACATGGCTACTCAACACCTTTTAATTGGACCTCCAAAATAAATCTGGCTCTATGGGGAATGGCGTCACCTGACTTCAAATAATATTTACATAAACTCATAGCACGGATTTGTCTTAAAGACTAAAAAAAACTTACATATAACGCTAACTGCATAAAGTGTGTGTTAAAACATTTGCAAGGTGGAAAGGTGATGATATCGATGCTTAATAAGTGCAGACTGCTTGACAGTTATCAAGTCAAAGATAATGCAAACATTTGACCATTAGCGTTAGTATGTTTAATCAGTATGCATTATTTATTAAACATCACACAACAATAAAACACTTAAACTTATTGATAAGCACTTTGATAATTTTTTACGCACTAATGGCTCTTCTGTATTTCCAATAGAGAGCGCAGTCTCCATCAGTTCCTGAGCAATAGCCCTCCAGGCAATCCTGCTAAAGAGGCCGCCATTTTGGGAGACAGAATAGATTTGACAAAGTATTAAATACCCTGCACTCAGCAGCCCCTTATAGTAATTGAACCCAAGGGCAAGTTCCTTCAAATGGGCCTGTACTCACTACCACTCAGTCTCCCTGGCTTGTAACAAATGGTTTAATCAAACTAATTATTTCACTGAAGAAGAAGAAAGCAAAGACATGGGTAGTATATTAAACAGCATCTATGATTAGTCATTGCTTTACATTGAGAGTCAGGAAATGTGACGGTACTCCACTGTAAATGTACTCAGCTTGTCATTAGCTTGTATGCTTTAGCGTCACCACTTCCGCTTCATTATCTGATTAACTGACGCACCACTGTTTCAGGAAGTATAACAAAAGGTCCACGATTTTTAAATCCAATGCCACAGGTGTTAGTAAAGTCCTATGGAGACAAAGATTAATCAAGCCTTCTTTTTAGGCTCATCCAGTTAGACTCCAAAACCATGGGCTGCTCTCCACACATTTTCAACTCCTCGTCGGGGGTAAAAACATAGCAGCCATGGTCCACTGGATCACCCACTCCAGGGCTTTAACAAAGCCTGCTGAGTGGAAAGTGTCCTGAGTGCCTTCTGCTGTTGATAGTGAGATAAAAAGGTGTATCAAATTAATCTGAGAAGAGAAATTCTATCTGTAGAACCAGATGTCTACAATGCCAGGGCTATATACAGTACAGGTTAAGTGCTAAACTGTTATACCTTTTCATCCTCTATACATACAGTAAGATCAAACATATGAACCCTCATTACTTAGCCTGCTCGAGACATCGTCTATAGAAGAACCTTGCCTACCCGTTGGATTTAAGAAATACAGGCATGGGATGGATAGACAGATCCAGAGGGAGAAAAATGACAGAACAACCAAAAAAATGGTGAGAAAACCATTTTTCAAGCTATACTGTAGTACCAACCAGCCAGCTAGCTACTGCTCAGCTGTCACCTACGTGATTCAACAAATGCTTTCTGGGTATTTTGGACTGTTGACTTAACTTTAGGGTACAAAAGCAATAGGAAGAAATCAGGAAGGGGAAAAGAGGCAGACACACAAAAAGAAAATGTGTGTCAGGGAAAGTGCATTTAATCTCAGAGTCATTTATTTTTAATACCCGCCAACTTCCTTGTTCTCTCTTTGATCTTTGGCTGCCTGGATTTATTGCAATGCACAGACAAAGAACAGAATCAACAAAATAAAATGATGAATGAAATGTGTGACTTGACAGCTAATTTCACATCAAAACACCAACTGTGGGAAGAAACACATGAGGGAGAGATTAAGGGAAAGAAAGGATTAAGTGAAGTCAAGCACATGGTCTTAAATAAAGTTTTTTTTTTTTTTTTTACAAAGTAAACCTCATTTCTTTATAGCGAACATATATGTATCAGATCCATCGAAAAAATTCAAACATGCAGATTACAGAATTGAAACAATGGCCGATCCTTTGATTTGATCAAGAATGATAACCAACTCGTAAGTCTTCTGTCTTCTGAGTTATGTACAAAAGTCACTTTGATAAGGTTAGGCATGTCAGGAAGCATACATGAAAGGCTGTATTCTTCTAAAGAAAGAGTGAAAAAGGAACAGATCAGTGCAGCAGACTTTAAACACAGCGTGATGCGATCGATGCAGAGAGCTGGGTCTGCCCTGTCACTGCAGGAGGCTTGAGTAAAGGCCCGCACATAGGCAGGCCCAGACATGCTTCTGATCTGTGGGGCGGTAGCTGTGTTCGATCCACCACGTTCTTCTTAGTGGCCTTGGTTTTTAGCCTGCCTTGCAAGTTTGGAGTGTGAGCGGTAACTGGGAACGCAGTGTTCAATTTTCATTTGCACCTGTGGAGGAGTGAGCATGGAGTCGTCTGACACATCCAGATCAGCCGAGGACAGCCCAGGTCAAGATGCATTCTGGTTCAGAATATCAGAAAGTCATATGATGCTGTCGTTTAAACAGGAAGACAAACAGGTTTAATGGTACAGCAGAAAAAAAGTGAAAAAAATGGAAAAAGCGTTAACCTTGTTGTAGAGAGATCTACAACTCTTCTTGGAAGGCTGTCCTCATGATTTTTGACCCAAGTGTTTCTATGGCAATTCCTACCCATTATTTTTATAGTGCATTTATGAGGTCAGGTGCTGCTGTTGTATGAAAAGGCCTGGCTCATAATCTCCACCTTAGCTCTTCCCAAAGGTTGAGGTTAGGGCTCTGTGCAGGCCAGTCAAGTTCTTCCACACCAAGCTCATCAAACCATGTCTTTCACAAACTGTTGCCACAAAGTTGAAAGTATAGCATTGTCCAAGATGTCTTGGTATGCTGAAGCTTTGAGATTGCCCTTTATTGGGGATAAGGGGCCTGATTCAAATACCTAAATTCAATAATATGCGTATAAGGAAGCAGTTAGTGCTTGTATTCAGTTGCCCTGTGAGTCTGAATATGCTGAGGATAGAAAATAAGCAGTACACTACACTATATGGCCGAAAGTTTGTAGACACTTATAACACATATGGCTTCACATGTGCTGTTTGAACATCTGATTTTAGCATTACTCCCTATTTAGTTTTTTTATATAATAACCTCCACTCCTCAACAAAGACTTTCCACTAGATTTTGGAAGGCTGTGGGGGTTTGCTCATTTGGTCACAAGACATTAGTGAGGCCATGTCAGGTGAGAAGGCCTGGGGTGCTAGTGTTCCAATTCATCCAAAAAAAGGTTCATTCAGGTTGAGGTCAGGGCTCTATGCAGGCTAGTTGATTTTTTTCACTTCAACCTTGATAAACCTTGTCTTTACTGACCTCGATTTGTGCACAGGGGGTATTCTGGAACATGTTGGAGCACAGTTGTTTCAGTCGGGTCAACTTTGTTATTTTGGTATTCTGGACAATTGTGGGCCAGTAGTTTAGAGAAGACCCACTTAGGGTGTGAGGTTAGGTTTACACAAGCTTTTGTTTATACAAGTTTAACCTTAAATGAAGCATGTGCTAACTTGCTTCTTGTTTATTTGTGTCATGATATTCAGCTTCTCAGAGACTACTGTATGTAACAGCGAACAACAGTAATGTGAACTGTGAGATTTCTCCATGACCTTCAAATGTCATTACCTACGGTCTCTGCACACTGTTAGTCTCCCATAGCAACACTTCCTACAGATGTGTCTGAAGTGGCTGAACTATGAAACCATCAAGTGACTGATCCAAAGAATTTATCAAGCTGACAACTTGTCGTTCTGTCCCCCCCCCCCCCCCCACACACACACACACACTCACTCCCTCCCCGGAGAACTAGTGCATTTTAGCCACCTGGGACATGTCTTCCCTATCTTTCGTAGAGCTTTGTCCTGTTGCATTCTGCAACACATTCAGATGGCTTGGCCCTGGGTTATCTAACATGAACACTAAGATCATATTCAGTGAGAAAATGAAGGAATGCGCTCCATCTGTAGTGAAAACATTGTTTGACATTGATCATGGGTGTTATCAACTAGAAATCCCCTTTAGACATGAAGATCAATGCAGGATGGGGCAGATAAAGTCTAAGGCACCCTTTCAAGTTGACCTATTTACGACTGGTTCACATTATGGCCGACTCATTAGAACCTTGTATACGGTTGTACTACATTTTGCCAGAACACAAGCCTCTCTCGCTTTCTCTTTTCTTCTGATTCATCTCTAAAACTCGGGGATCCTTTTATTTTTTTTGTCAAGGCAAAGTGGTTGACTGTCCTCATTAGTGTGATCAAATACACTGGCAAAAAAAAAAAAAGCATATAAGGTGAATGGAGTGGAAAAAAAAGAAAAGAGAGGGAGCAAGGAAGTAGTGCCACCTATCCCTAGTCACTTTACTGAACAGATTCCTGATTCTGAAGCAGAAGAGAGAAATCCTAAAAAAGGCTCACACACTGATTCACTTTCTTAATGCAAGTCTCCGTTTACGTATGTTTTGAGAATGAAGACGTTCATGGTTTTATCTGCGTGAACGAGGGAAAGTAACAGGCATTTGTTGCTCACCACACTACTAATGATGCATTAAACACTGTCCACTAGGCACACATCACATCATGCTAAATCTCTGGAAGAATAGCTTTCTTTCTGATATATATGTCAGTTTATGAGTCGACATCCCAGAAGGGTTGTCAAAATGTTTTAACAACATTCATTTGGCAGCATTAAGGTTGTTGGGACAATGTTGGTATCAGGTTTGCTTTTCAGAGTTAGAACTACTTTGATGAAATGATTTCATACTAACATTGCCTTCATGACCACATGTACATGAATAATGTTGAATGAATGACCCCAACACAAGGCTGTAAAACCTTCAGAACAATAATGATTTTTGAAATTTACTTTTTTTTTCTCCCAACTGGAGCACATCCATGAAATATTCACCCTGCTGATGGTATTTCTTCTTTCTCCTTTCTGTCTGCATCTAACCTGACGGGCTGCCCAGGATTTGAACCCTGGTCTTATCAATGAACTCTGAGTGTTTATTATCCACTGGTCCACTGGTGAATCTACTGCTCATAGGAAATGCACATATACTCGGTGTCCAACAGCACCTGTTCTTTTATTTTTTATATAAACTGGGCGTCGTGCAGTTTGTGCACTGTATAAACACCATATATTATAAAAGTAGTAGTGTATAATAGTATAATAGTGTATAGTGGTATAATTGTAGTGTAACTACTTATATGGAATTCTGATGTTGAGCTGCAGTAGGTGACGTGCGCTGATTTTCCACCTTTCATGTTGTTTAATAACTTTTTGTTTCACTTTCAAATAGATTCTACTTCTTCTTCTTTCCTGCAAAGCCATGATGCATTTCACCATAATATTTTTGGAAGAAAATGAAACACAGAGATAATGCTACAAAGCTCAATAGAAGCACATGCACATTGAGTACTGGAGACATACTATAAAATGCAGTGTGTGGGATGATTTTTGTCCTACGTACATGTTCTCCTGTTGAGATTTTAAACTTTATTTACAGAGGATGCACATTATGTTCTGTTGGACATTGTGGGAACGGATATTAAGCTGCAGAGATACTGTAAGTTAATTTTGAGGTTCATGAAATTCCCTTGTTTTTTCGACATCTTTTTTTCCCCTGATTGTGTTGTTAGATTTTATCCCATTTTCTCGATTAAACAATAAAGAAACAGCATGCCACTAAATTGTTCTGTCTTGAAAGTGCCTTCATAGTGAAATTTATATTTTTATTCTAACAATATAAGAAAACCGGATTTTTGCTTTCATCATATTAGCAAGGCTTCTTTCGAAAATGTTATTGTAAATTATTGCGAAAGTTCCAATGAGCTAGGAATGTCAGTAACAACTAGCAAAGCTTGATTTTAATCCGTTGATTAAAAAAGTAAAATGACTCTTCTCACATGTAGTGCCTCGGCTTAAATACACCTTAATTCCCATCTTATATTCTATCCTCATATATAGATACAGGTACAGGTCTATAACTAAAGCTGCAAAGCAGAGCACCTGACTGTCCTGTAATTGAGACACAGCTCTAAATAAGAGGTGAGACCAAGCAACAGGTGACAGCTAATCAGTGGCATCGGCTAGGAGGATGTCTGATAAACAGTGACATATTCGGAGCAGCACTAGGTTCAATGAAAGGTGTCCACTGTAACTCTAGAGTGTGTAGAGAGATCAGCTTACACGTCATTCCTGTAGCATGCAGGAGCACAGATCTCAGAGATTAGCTACACTGAGCTAACATTACAAGAACAGTGGAAC
Organism: Leiocassis micropogon; assembly: GCA_028565275.1. Lineage (NCBI taxonomy): Eukaryota > Metazoa > Chordata > Actinopteri > Siluriformes > Bagridae > Leiocassis > Leiocassis micropogon. The sequence goes on from JAOVVA010000037.1 coordinate 19,215,448, forward strand.
AACCCTGTTATGAGCACATGTTTTACACCTTTACTATTGAACACTGGCTCGTGATTTTAGTTGCTGTTTAGTTCATCCAAAATAAAAATAAAAAAGTTATAAAAGAACCTGAATAAGAGGTAGCATTTATTAATTTGGTAGAAGCAAAGACTTTACAAAGAGGCACAGCATCAGTCTTGGGATTTGATCTACAATCCTCTGCATTCCTCTATATTTTCTTTAGACCAGCATTTTCCAGGACGTTGGTTGGGACGATGTGGATCTCATGAATTACAAGTCCAGATCTCACTCCATGCATTTTTTTTCCTGTGCGGCTTCGCAAAGGAGGAGGAGTACAGGACAAAGCCTCACACACTGGAGAACTTGGAGGCACGGATTCAGGAGGTTCTCAGCAAGTTCCCAAACAACTGCCTTCAGCAGTCCGTGCTTTCCATTCCCGGCCATTTGAGGAAACAGGTTGACGCTACCGGTGTCTATGCTGAAATTTAAAGATTCGCTTTCCTTTTTCCTGTGTAATAAAGTACACTACCGTTCAAAAGTTTGGTGTCACTTTCTAACTCCATGATCGTTCCTGATTTTTATTTCTTTTTACATTGTAAAGGAATGCTGAAGGCGTCCAAAAA
>JAOVVA010000037.1:19225116-19239594 GCA_028565275.1 Leiocassis micropogon
ATGACAATTTATCGAAAAACACACACCTTGCCTTAATCCTCCCTCTGTGATGGCGAATTGAAGACCGCGCTGAAAGATGGGGAGGAGACGAAGAAGTCTGCCGCCGCTTTCATATGAAATTTAAAGGGGACGATGGGTGAACACCAATTTGTGTGAAGTTTATGGAGAATTTTGAGTACAAAATGGCCTAGCGACGCCCATGTACAGTACTATATAACTTTTCCAAACACAACCAGCAAATAAAAAATATATATTTATGACTTAATCCTGTGTCAATAAAATATGTACTAATCATATAATATTGATTAATAAATAAGAGTTTGGATTTTTTTGAGGATAGACATTTAGGATGTAACAATTCATTTACAAAGAGGTTCAAAAACACATACAGTACAAACAAGATTACATAAAAAACCTCTACAAATACACATGTACAAACAGCTTGCTCACCCACTCCCACCCACACCCCAAACCTAAAAAGAGCGAGGGGAAAAAAAACAGTCAAGTCACAAAAACAAGATTATATATATCAAAATAAAATCAAAATAATCCTGTGTGAAATCCTCCATCATCTCAGGCACTGGTTTACTGGTTTATTTATACAGTACAGCACTATATCACTTAGCATAATTAAATGGTTGGCTAAACTTGTTTTATTCTGCATGATAGCTTTCTTTCTTTATTTTATATTCTTTAACTACTGATTGTAATATAAAGCAAATAATATCCACCAAATGTTTTTCTCGATGTATGCTTATTCCCTGTCCTGGTGAACTAGAATGAGGATGTGGTTTTATAATTACCACAAGCACTACTAATACTTACTTCTGGATATCTGATAAATACTGTAAATCTAACAAAAATCAGCGATTTAAAAATTTCTTGTATTATCGATCATATGAACCATTCACAACTAAATGTGTTTGACTCCAGCTTGATGAAAGAGGCCTTTTGTCAGTATCATTGCGAGTGTTTGTTGTGGCAGCAGAGTTTACAACAGGTAAAAGGCTTTCAGTGAAGTTCACATCCTTTACAAGGAAAAGTGGAGGTCAGAGCTTCCAAAGGGAGAAACTTTTGGAAAGTTGCAACCAGACACAAGAGAGATGAGTAACTTTATCAGGTTAACATTTTAGTCCGTATTTTGAAAATGTCCACGACAGCATAGCAACTCGAGTCACAAAGGGCAAATTTACTCTTGAGTGAAGATGGAGAAATCGCTTGTAGTGACAGTTTTTCATCCCTCTCCAGAAATCTTGACTGTAAACAAGCCTAAAATGACAAATAATCAGGAACATACCTAGTGTGAAGTGTCTGACTGGACTTTCTAGTCTGCTGCACCACTTCTCTTACCAGACCAGCTCAAAAACACCTATTACCTGAGTCATGTAATTTAATAACGGCAAAATTAACAGCCTACAACGGAAGCCATGGCTCTCAACACATCAGTGCCTTTAAGCAGAAAAAAAAAAGGAAGAAAAGATATTTTGTCTAAGCCCAGTTTATTCTCTGCATGTGGGCTTGCGTACACCATGTAATTCTAAATCTGAATTTGAACTGAATTTGAATAATATATCAATCAGCATACAAAGCCTGTTATCACAAACTGCAGAGCTTAAGAATAAACAATTTGGTGTTGGTCCTCTGTGGCACTGTAAAATTACAGCCTTGCTGACATGCTGCCTGTTACGAGAAACAATTTTGTAACTCTAGTGATGGATATGCTTTTGAGGTTAGCGCTCTGAATTATCACACTGATATATGTTTTGGCTGACGGCTTTGCACTGGTCTCACTTTAATGATAACGTATATTTTGGCTTGCGGTGTAGGTTTGCAGCAGGCAAAGACAACACTGTTTTTCTGTTTACACACTTTGGCTCCAGTACAGATCGCTTTCACTGATCAGCATAATACAGTCTTCAATTAGTCAACACACTGACTACGACAGGTTAGAGACTCATAAGGGATATGCTTTCCTTCATTCTGAACACAAGTGTTAAATGACCATCTCGGCACAAAGTCTGATGCTGATTTGCTGTTCTGCGCTTTATTCTATTTAGAGTTTTAAGTTAAACCTTGCATATGTATGACTTCAAGAAAACAACCAAAAAACTACTTTTTTTTTTTTTTACCAATGAATTTAAAGTTACAGGACACTTGTTACACACAATGACCGTTTTAGTCATTTTTAGACATTCATTCGGGTCTCTAGTCAGCATGACCACACAAAAACATGAGTAAAAACCCTGGTTGGTGGTTTTTCCCTTTTTCCAGTTTTGTATTGGGCCTTAAACAAACAAATTAGATTTTCCCCATATTGTGACCTTATTTTCCCTCCCACAGACTTAATGCTCAACTCCGCTACCTTCTTCTGTTCTTTGCGTGCCATTTTTGAAAGCTACAATAAATAAGGATAGGCTAGTGGATAGCAGCTAATTGCTAATTAGTTAATCATAAACTAACACTCTTGCATACAGTACTTCGTAAAGGTCTTGAGCCAAGCCTTAATTTCTTCATATTAGATGAAATTAAATGATGCAGATTAAATGAAAGAAATTAGGACATTTTTTTTTTTACTACGAGAGGTTTGGTTGTTTATGTAATAATCTCATTTCCCCCTCTCGTCTGATCCAACCACTCAGCATTCAGCATCATTAGTGTACTAATCACTGTCCTGACCATCTGCCATCATCTGCACAAGTTTTTCACTGGTTCACGCCTTGGGTTACCTGCTTTTTATGCATGAGTGAATCATTGGTTACTGTATGGCTCAATAAACAAAAAACATTTCTCTGAAACTGGTCGTGTACAGGGCCAAACTTGCCAAAAGAGTGCCTCAGGAAGTATTTTACCAAAATGACCTGAAAATGTTCTAGTCTTACCTATCTATCTGCATGTCTGCAAACAAGTCCCCTTTTCTCATGGTCAAGTTTTTGGATATTTATGTTCCATAAAGAAATCTAAGAAATTCAGAAGAGCAGTTCTCTGAACACTCTGTACCGATGAGAACGGACAGTGATTTAACAATGTTTAAATGGGCTAATATAAAAGCATTAATAAAATTCATGTAGTCAACATGACTGAACACACTGAATTAATCAGTGATTATTTCCTCGGTGATGTAAGAGCGATCAGAGATTAGTTGAATAAAGATTGGATAATGAGTCTTGTGTTTAAATGCCACTTTCAGGTGATGAAACAGAGAATAATGTAGATGAAGCAGATACTCGAAGTAAGAACTAATTTTCTATTTAATTGTATTGCTTAAAACCTGCCATGTTGTTAAATAAGTAAATTATGTAAAATAAGGTTATCGATGTAGCAGTAGGTGAGGTGGCATGGAACATTTAAGTGCAGTTTTTTTTTTCCCTTTTCACATTTTGCAAGTTGCCAGAGTAACCAAAAAAGAGAGTCTGTAAAATGCCCAGTTTTGCCCGTGTGAAAGTTACCAGGCCACCAACTTTATATTATAACCAGTTTAATACTGCATTTATTTATTTATTTAGTTTAATAAAACCATATTTGTTTTGTGGGTAAAAATCCAACTATATTAAAAATGCAACACAGTAAATTGCTCCTAATTTATAATCCATAACACAATAAGTAATGATACTGCTTGTGTCTGGTAGCTTGTAACATGCCAATGGACCAAAAAATATATATGATTTATGACTTAATAAATTACGAATCAGCACTCTTATTAATCCAAAAGTATTGTATGCAAACATGTGAAAAATATTCTGTTACCTACTGTACACTTTTTATTTGCTGCACTTTCTGTTTGCAAGTTATCCAGAATCAGGAGCACAGGTAAAGGCTTGTGCATTAATTTTAGCAAGGAGGACACAGAGATTTATCTTAAGAGGAATTAGCTGTCCAGACTGCACACACAAGGAAAAAAAAAGCGAGAAAAAAAAACAAAACACAAAGGCAACTAATGCCTAATTGCATCCTACTGGGACAAACTGTCTTCCTTTCAAGAAGGAAATATAGAGGGTGGTGGATGTCTTTCCAGCACAGAAGGACTACAAGACGGGGTTATTTGCCGGCATGCTCATCCGCTGTCATTCTTACATCTGATATTAATTACCCTACTTCCCTCTGGCTTAGACCACAAGTATAAATGTGGAATTGTGTCACAGCATTGGTGGTGAGCAGAGGTAGAACACAGAAGCACTGTGTTGACTTCGATTGAGATTTTAATGAGTGGATCTTCTCCCGGGCAGGGGTCATTAATCACAGCCAATATGGAGGTGCAGTCGATGGGGCAGAGTCTGGCCATGGCAGTCCTTCAGCTGGAACAAGGCAGCCATTTTGAGTCCAAACAAAGAACAGTGCCAAGCCATAACCAGCTCACAATGTGCAGCTCTACAGTGTGATTAGGCTTCATCTATCTCATTCATTCTGCTTTTCTCTCCTTCTGGATCATACTTTTCTTCCCCCATATCTGTCTCTTTCTACTGTACCTGCCGACAGCTCTCCAGGGAATCTGCTTTGTACTGTAGATTAGAACATCCAGCAAATACATCCCGTCTGGATCTTAGTGTAAAACATATCAGAGTCACTTCTTTAAGTGTTATGACCTGAGCAGAACAGGTAAAACTCAACTGAACATCAATTGAGGTGCTTTCACACAACTTGTTCAAGGCAGGAATACTGGCTCTTCATTGCGCTGCGGCGCTGGAGGCAGAATCGGTGGTTGTTTTTGTTTCTCCTTTAAGCCGAAAGCAGAAGAAGTGACACGGACAAGAGATTGCATAACCAGGGGTGTGCCATTTTGAGACGTGTGATGTGTTTGTTTAGAGATTTGAAAACACAGTAAACATTTAGCAGCTAACCAACAGATAAGCATCATAACTATTGGAAATGGCAGCAAATTTGGGACAAGGTCCGAGAGCTCCTTAACCCTTTGAGCAGAGCACTGGTGTGTACGAGTGTTTTTTTTTATGGCTAGCTTATTGTATTGATTGTATGCATGGCATTTCTGACACATACTGTATGTTATCCGTCACACAAGATGCCGATGATATTGTTTTAAATGTGTCTCACGCCTACTCTGAATCCAGAACGCCAGCTTGCTCCTTAAAAAAATACACTCTGAAGCAGTTTTGTGCTGCATAGGTGGGTTCAGTGTGATTTACCAAACGTCAGGGCAGGTGGCATGTTGAGGGGGTGTTCTTAGGCGCTGCCTTTAGTCTCTAAATCAAAGCACAAATTGGTACTTTTGGTTTGTTGCTATTTTTATTTGACTGAGGGATGTGAAGAGCTGCTGAAAGTGTAAAATATTAATGTAAAATAAGCAAACCTTTCTAAACTGCCATGGACAAAAGTGTGCTTGACACAAACTAGATAATTATATGAATCCATGCATCCATCCAGGAACCTTTGTAGTCCAACTAGGGACCATGGAGGCCAATGGTGACCACTCTATTTATTCCCATTTTGTACGACCGTGGCAGGACCTCAACATTTACACAATTGGCAATTTGGTAACGCCAATCAGCCTAACCTGCATGTCTTTGGACTGTGGGAGGAAACCGAAAAACTCAGAGGAAACCCACGAAGCATGGGGACAACATGCAAACTCAGGACCTGGAGGTGCAAGGCGACAGTGCTAACCACTAAGCCACTATCCTGCCAATTATAAAGCATTAAAGCATCAAGTCATTTCCTGCATACATTTCATATGCACACCTTTTCTTTTGGTCCAGTCCTGAGTGTGATTTCCTGCTTAAACAAACCACAGTACCTGGAAAACACCTTAGGGTTCGAAACACACTAAAATACTGCATCTACACTGTAGGTGGCTCAGGTTTACTGTGGCAACTCAACAGCTAGAAAGAAAAGGCCCCTCTGACTTCTCTTTTTCTTTAAGTCTTGCAAAAAAAAAAAAAAAAATTCAGCAAAAGCTTCTGTTTTTAGACTAATCTCCAAATCCACATTCATCCCGGGCTATGAACTCCCTAATCTGCGTGAAAAGAAAGGGATTTGAGGTAGTCGAATGCTCCGTACAGACAAGCTGGTGAATGGCACAGTGCAAGGACCATGTTGCAATTGCACACAGTAATTAAGAGAACAGCCAGTACTGCAGAAAAGAGATAGAGACAATGATCGAATCAGTCCCATATGAACATCTTTCCTGACGCCTCTAGAGATTCCACAGAGACTAAACCTGCATCTCAGTGGCTTCTTGACAGAGTAAACTGGATGAAGCAGAAGTAGATTGATTTCCCTGTTGTTTTAAACAGAGTTAAAAATAGTCCTGCTCATGCTCTTCCTGACATAACAGAGCCAACAGTGCTTTCTCACCTTTAAACTTCAGCGTGAGAGCACGTGTTAGGGCTGGGTGGGAACGTTTGGGATTCGAGAGAGGATAATGAGGCTGCCGTCTGCAACAATGGAGCAGATGAAGGTGTACAGGGTCGCACTTAAATGCACACTCGGTCACAGCCCTGTGCTCTGAGTGCGACCTCAGCGAAGGAAAAAAAAAACATCTAAAAGGTGCAGGGATTTCAGCATTGATGAGATTATGGAACGGGGAAGGTGTTAGGACCTCCAGGTGATCGCAATGGCACGAGAAATCCAGACGAATCAGCATGCAACGCAATATTATTAAAACTATACGGCGCTGACAGGCTCATACCTTCCCCCCGGGGGAAAAGGGTAAAGATAAATAAATCAGTGTCACTGCTTGACATTCTTACCATCTGCTAGGTGAATTATTCAAATTTGCAATAAATGCTAGCATGGAAAGTGGTGAAGCAGAGTAATTAGCTCCCTGACAGAGGTGACGCATGACAGCTCGTTATGACTTTTCCTAGCCGATGTTTTTTTTTTTGGTCTTTTTTGAGACTTTTGTTAAGGACCAGGACCACATAGCCCACTACAAATACCCCCTGTCCCTACGGGGGTAAATGACAACTATGATCAGGTTCTGTGACTATCTATGTTGATTAAATGCCGACCTCCAAATGTCAGGGCCAAGAAGAAGTCAGCTCATATTTACACTTCATCAGGTGAAAAGGACATAGCTCTCTGCTATATATATTATTATATATATATATCCAATATCCTAATTTAAAAAAAAAAAAAAAAAAAAAAAAAAAAACATATATATATATATATATATATATTATAATAATAATTGACTGTGTCAAGTCTCAAAAGTTTGTAACAGAAATGAATGCAATAATTTTTTTTTATAATTAAATGAAACTCAAAAATGATAGGCACTTTAAAAAAGTGGGGACTTCCACAACTGGCTCTGGCAGAGATTAATAAGTGTCTCATGGGCACTGGAGGAAATGAAATAGGTCTTTTGGTTACCAGGTGATCTTTTTTAAACATGCATTCCCAAAAGGAAAAAAAAAGTAATCTGCATCTAACCCTGAAGTAGCCTGAGACTGAATTCATGTCTTAGTCAGAGAAAGGCATTATCTTTAAATGCTAAAGCTAAACCTTATCCGTAACATAAAGGTCATCAAAATCTAAATAAAATAATTATCCAACTGGAAATAGACAAAGTACCTTTGAAGTCATCTTTACAAATAAATAAAAAATATGCATCATTTAGTTTTGATTTTAAGAAGCATAACTGACACATTAGATCTTTAATAATAAGAATTCTCCTTTCCATACTCCAGGGGCTCTGAAATTGTGTTTGCAGCTAGGCATAACTTTAACTGTTAAAGAAATTTCACAGATCCTCCTCAGTAATGATTCATTTTTTAACATAACCGAGCTATTGACATATTAAATTAGTGTGTACAATATTTGAACTACTTACAGTTTCAGAGGGTTAAAGGTTTTTTAGAGAAAATAGTGTCCACGACTGGTAAAGGAAAAATGTAAGAATTGACCTGATTTCTAAGTATTTCTACTGGTTTTGAGGTTTAGATTAAACCTATTCAAGTCAAACGACCAACCGAACAGGCTTATAACTAAAGGAACTTAAAATAAACATAATAGCTGTAATGATGGGTTGAAATAAAAAATAAAAAAATATCTCCAGCTTGCTCCTCAGTTGTGTTCAGCTCCGACAGCAGTGCTGTAACGCTGTCTTTCAGTCATACATTCACATCTACACACTTTGGACATTTTTTCTAAAAAGCATGAAAGAAAGGAGTAACATATTTTGTTGGTGATGTTGCAGGTTGTCGTTGTTACAGAAAGATATTCCACTTCCCCGAGCTGTGCTGCACATTTTTTCTGTGTTAAATTACACTACATATTTGCTCTCCATATAAAAGCCAGTCATGGAGGTTAAAGAGCATGCTTTATAGACCTGTACATTAATATGTTGATGCACTTCTCTCTCTCTCTCTCTCTCTCTCTCTCTCTTCTATGTGCCACTGGACTAAGACTGCTTGAGGCACCAAAAGAAATCAGTTGCAGCTCTAATGATATAGCTCACTGGTTGAATTAAGCATGGTAGATTTAGTATCATTAAAACAAGCATCTTCAGGAAGGAACGGAATCAGGATTAAATGAAGGGTAAGTGGGAGTGATTCCCTATCCATCTGTGAAGAATGGGAAAGAATTGCAGGCCTTCCCCAAATCAGACCACATTAGCTCATACTCCAATAAAACAAGATCTGATGTTAAAGGGGAATTTTGTTTTAAATAAAAAAATTTAAAAAATTAAAAGATAAAACTTGTTTTTTAAAAGATATGACTTGTTATTTCTCTTGGCAATAATAATAGACAGTTACTTTTATCATTCATATTAATATTATATTATTATTTCAGAAAAAAGATATAAAAAAAATATATATATATGTATATATATATATATATATATATATAAATAACCCTTACGCGTTAGATTATTCGTTACATCAAAAGAGTAATCCAAGTACTCTAAGTTATACCCAACACTATAAATCTGGATGATTTTTCACTGTAAACAGCTGGTCTTGAGGTACAAGTATGTTATTCTAATAGGCTTCAATCTAAAACAATATTCTAATTAAAAAATAAAAAATAAAATCAAATTTATGTCAAATATATTTTGGGTGATTAAAACTGCCTAAATTGCCATGCCTGGAAAATCCTGATAATGTTACCTTTATTGATGGTTGATTAACGAGTGTCCTTCTTTATCTTAATCCTCTTGCTATTTTTTTAAAGCGCATATGGATCCATACGAGCATCTGTAATCTACCCTTCTTTTCGACAACCGAGTAATTCCTGATATGCATCTGTGTTATTCAAGATTGTTCATTTAATGTGATTGTATGAAATGACGAAAAAACAGAAAATGACTAGAAAAAAAAACAGCGAAATACAAGAAAACCGTTTGAAACACCTTCACAAGTGCAACATACAGTACACTGGCTCATAAGCTTGCAATACTGGACACTCCTAGCAAGGTCTGTAGACCACACATGATGTCCTATTTTTTTGCCTGGCTCGAAGCACAGCAGGAGACGATGACAACGAAAGTTTAACCTTGAGAGAGGCCTGACTGCATGAGTGTGAAAGCATTTGACCCTCAGCTATTAGACGAAGGTGGACACTACAGGGACCTCCACTGTCCCAGATCAGTGTGATCTAGTGCCTATAGTGGGAAACAAATGCGCATGCTTCTTTTGGACACTGCAGCATCCAGGTAATACATTAGAGGATATTAAAAAAACAAGTCCAATAAAGTCACGTCAAAACTCTATAACATAAGTCCCTACTAGCATAAAACTGCCGCTGGACGTTCTCTGATAGCACTGTGTGTGTAACTGCTTCAGTGATTTAAAAGTGTCCTAAAAGCAGTTGTCGTGTCAGCAGCAGTTATTTTGATCGCGCCACTAGAGTGCTAGAACAAGTGGTTCTAACAGTAAAAAGTACCACTGCAAGTCCAGGCAAGACTTATTGATGGAAACGGTTGCAGAAATGCCTCTTGCTCCTTTCCCGCCCTCCACATAGGGATCCGCTGGATTTTTATAGTCATCGCACGCTCACCAGTCACAGGAGTGCATTAGTTTGCCACTAGAGCCTGCAGGCAATAGTGCTTTTTTATTTGTTTATAATGTCAAAGCATTTCACAAATGTCTGAGGCTGTGGTGTAAATTGTGCATACTTACATTTAGGCAATTGACAAAGCTCGTTACAAGAAAACCGGGTCTCAATTCTTTCTGAATGGACAGAAAATCCAAAGTCGCAGGAAGGGGTAGGGGGTGTGGGGGTGAAGCCAAGGGAATGAAGCAGTTAAGGCCGATGCTGTGAAGGTAAATTGAAAAAGAAAATGAGGATTGTATGTCCTGTGCTAGGTTTGTCACATTACAAAAGCAAAATGAGACTTTATATGAGCACAGGATCGTATAGTATCATAATATACAGTACCATAAAAAACACTTTGTACAAATGCTATAAATGCTGCCAGTACATCAAAGCCTATCATTGTTCACGGTGCATATACATGTACTGTACACTTTGATGCAGGACCAGTGTTTATACAGTATGGTGCTCTGTTGCTGCTTGCCATCATCACAGGTCTGCTTTATTACTGCCACGTTCAGTGCTGTTCCTTACGTGTGAGGCCGATGGCGCAGGTGTGAAGCACACGGGAAACATCACGTTCTGTCTTTATGATCTAAGACCCTGCCAAATATCCTCTAAAGGGGTTAATGGTTTAACAAAGACTGATGATATGATTAACTCTGTTGCCTTTATGTGTTTTTTTTTTTCTTTTTACAATATGTGGTTATCTGGGAGATGAAGATAGACTAGAGATTGTGTCAGACTGTAATATCAGCTTAATCAGCAGAAGCGCTATGGTCTACGCATGCAAAGCCTGAGATTGTTCCTCTTCTTTCTTAACCATCTGTCATTTTCACTCTGTTTCTTCCAGACGTCACTCACATCTGTTATTATGATCCTTCTCATCTATCTCTCGACATTGGCATATTCCAGTGATATTTCATCTGTGAGTTTTACCAATGCGGTATCTCCCTATATACTGAAAGCGGTTTTGTTGCTGTTCATATAGTATATCAGTGACAGCCTGAGAAAAGCTTTTATTCATTCATTCGTTCGTTCGTTTATTCTGTACGAGGTCACATGAGGTCTGGAGCCTATCTGAGGAAACTTCAAGGCGGAGTACACCTTCACACACTAGTAGCAATTTGGGAATGCCAAATGACTGTGGGAGGAAAATGAAGTGCCGATTAACTCCAAGCACATCAAACCCTTGAGATGCAAGGCCACAATTCTAACCACTATGCCACCATCCCACCACAAAAGCTTGTATATTTTGACAAACTTCTGTATACATACTTAGATTTATACACTGAAAATCTAATAACCTTTTAAATTTAATAGAATAGAATAGAATAGAATAGAATACCTTTATTGTTACTGTATCCTTGTATAAAATGACATTGATATTGCTTCTCCAATGATGCATTTCAACACAGGAACACTGACAAAGGACACAACAATAGATAAAATCAGAAAAGAATAAAATAAATAAAACCACAACACAAGGATGACAGCATGAATAAACAGGTAATCTAAATTAGGCTCTAACGTTTATTTAGTGAGCTGGTAGCTGAGAGAGAGAAAATCACTTTAAATGCTTCATTCTGATTCCTACAGAAAGACAACCCACCTAGCTCTTCATTTATGTCTAGTCTACTGCCAAAATGTAAAGAATTAGATGATTACAATGAGAAATGAGTCAGCCCTTTGATTATCAGCATCAGTTTCTGTTTCAACACCTGAGCTTAAAGTCGCTCGTGACATTTAAACACAAGTCTCATCATCGTCTCTTCACTCCGCCGATCTCTGTCCAATCAGTGTCCTTTTATTGGGTCTTTAACTCATTTACCGAGCGCCTAAGTCCTTGTCTCTGTTTTGATGTCTTGGTGTAGATGCGTTGTGAACATTCTGACAGCTAGTCCTATGTGACTCTAAACTGAAGTGATGTCTCTGTGACACAGCATGTAACTATCCTTAAACTTAATAAAAACAAGTCTCTTAAAAACGTGTAACAGTGTATGCTGAAGCTACGGTATCTGTGGCTCAGAGTCGAGACAGCAACACTTGCCCTGCTTTCCAGGTGGGAGAGACGGTGTTACTGTATGAATTTAGATATCTTCAGACTGATTTGGGCTACAACAGGTTTTCATAGGCGATCACACTTATATTAAATACAATAATGAACTATAATTATCTAAACTTCCTCTTTCCTTTAAGAATATTGTTCTGTCATAATTACAGACTAACACGTTGGACAATGTTCTGCACAATGTAAACCTGTACCGTGGTTAATATACCATGGAAAATTAAATTGCTAAAACTGCTTATCTTTCACTGAACATTTTACCAATAACCTGCCTAATTTTACCGCAGATCAATGTTCCATGCTCACTCTTACTTGTCTTTGTGTAAACCTTCATCAACATACCAGCTCTTCACTTCGAGTAAAGGATACGATAAACACTACGGACAGCAAGCAATATTCATAAGAAAGTAGAGAAAGAACATTTCCTCTTGTAATGTCAGCACCGATGAAGAATATAAAGTAGGATTCGAGCTAATTATTCTTATATCCTACTCCCAAGTGAATCCGCGCCACATTCTTATTAGTGTAACAAAATGTCCTTGCAAAGTCAGTATCTGGTGTCTTGGGAACTATGTGTCTGAACAGCCAATTGCAATTTTAAGAAATAAAACCTCAAGCATCTCTGAGGTCTTAGGAAGATGACTGATGTAAAAAGAGCTTAAAAAGGGAAAGAGAATAGAAAGGTAGACAATAGTGTTTGATGGCCTCTCCAGAGTGTGCTTACTTAGAGAGCAAGTGTCCTTTAAAAAAAATTAAGTTATTAATTTTAACAGTTCACTGTTTACTGTACGTGACGCTCCTTTTCCTTTACCCTCAAATGCAGAATGAAAATGGCAACAAAAACACAGATTGAAAAAAATCCTTAATGTCACCATTAATTCGCTCTCCGTCGATGGAAACGTCAAACAGGAACAGTATGTTGCAGGGTGGCTTAGTGGCTAGCATTGTTGCCTCGCACCAGCTTCAGGGTTGGGGACTCAAATATTCCCTCCAGTCTGTGTCTGTGTGTGTGTGTGTGTGATGTTTGTTTGGTGGGCTTTCACCAGGTACTCTGGTTTCCTCCCACAGTCCATAAACAGGCGCTGTAGGGTTGGTGTGTGTGTATGTGTGTGTGCTTACGCTCTGTAATGAGCTGGGACCCCAAATCCTGAAGACAGATTTTCAAACTGCTTAGAGCACATTTGTATCTCCGCACTCCAATGTCCTCTTATCATTATTCTTTGTGTGGTGTGTAATCTCTCCCCTCTTATGTCCCTGTGGTTAGAGGATCATGTCATCCACTAGTAATTACCTCTACCTTTCCCAACTTCTAGCTCCGGTGTGTGTGAGATTCATACTAATCAGAGTCTACATCAATTAAACTCATCCATCATCCACACAGCAGTCTCAGAAATGACCTCAACTGAAAACTGAAAGCAGAGGAATATTCTCAGGGAATCAAACAAGGTGAGAAATGCTTAAACAAATAAATCAAGCAGGGAAGGAAGCTAGCTAGCTCCCATCTCTCTTAATTACTCGAATAAAGCCTTCCACAACTTTTTAATGACTCACAGAATCACAAACAAAAAGATAACTGTAATTAAATTGATTAAATGCGTGACCTCAGAGCATGAGGTCCTTGGCATTGTTGTTAAACACGACACATAAATTTCATCATTACAGGATGCTTTAATCTTGTCTTTTATTATTAGTATTTCACGAACAGGACTGTAGTGAAGGCTAAGTACACGCAAACAGCATTTACTGTACGCACCTCCTAAATTTCTCAAATAGCATTTACTCAGCCCTAACAGGTGCTTCCCTAGCACTGAGTAGCGTTAACGCAGCTTTAAAATTCTACTTTAAAAGCTTTTCCTAATTCTGCTTATTTAATTCTGCTTTAAAAGTTATTCCTAGAACATTCTCTCAAAAGCTCAGGTTATCCGTGTTGTCCTTAATCCATGTCTATGGTCTCCCAACTTTCTACTGCGACCAATCACATTGTCTCGTGTCATCCAATTGACCAGCTACTGCAAAGTTTGACGTCAAGGACATACAACAATTTTTGAAGCATGGCAATGGGATGCTAGCAAATACGTCGAACACAAAGTAAAAATAAGTAAATAAATAAATAAAACTGTGCTGTGAATACTGTCTTATATTATTGTAGGGGTGGCTAGGTAATAATGTGATTTATAGTTTTTATAATATTTGACTTTTTTCTCGTTGAAATGCAAAAGTGAATGTTCACTTCTTGAATATTCTTTCTTACTGTCGATCGTTGTTTTATACTCTAAATGTTGGTTAATAAACTTCAGGAATGTCAGCTATGCTTATTCCTTTTATACTCACTCACTGTCTATACCACTTTATCCTGTATTCAGGGTCGTGGGGACCTGGAGCCTATCCCAGGAGACTTAGGGCACGAGGCGGGGTACACCCTG
>JAOVVA010000037.1:19240318-19284295 GCA_028565275.1 Leiocassis micropogon
CCTGGACAGGGTGCCAATCCATCGCAGGGCACACACACATACACACACTCATTCACACACTATGGGCAGTTTGGGAAACACCAATTAGACTTATCTGCATGTCTTTGGACTGTGGGAGGAAACCGGAGCACCTGGAGGCAACCCACCAAGCACGGGGAGACCATGCAAACTCCATGCACACAGAGACGGGAATCGAACCCAGACCCTGGAGGTGCAGGGCGACAGAACTAACCACTACACCACCATGCCACCTTTATTCCTTTTATACTGTTGTTAATTAGTTTTTCTCTTTACATAATTCACAGTTTACTCACCTCTCTTTCTTTAATATTACAGCCCTGAGTTTTCTGTGTAACATTTCAAAATTATATATTTGTTCTGACTAATAAGTAAAGAATAGCACACAGACTACTGTATTGTTATACAAAAATATCACACATGGTATGAAAATAAGTGAAGGAATGTTGATTATATACAATATGGTGGTATCTTAACCAGATGAAAATTCTTGAAAAGTTTATAAAATGTTATGTTATACACTGAAAACAACACAAGCCTGGCACCAGATAATAAGAATAAAATGTCGGGAATGCGTCTGATGCGACTAGTTTTCATTCATACAGCCATCAGTTACAGAATAATAAACAAATATAAACAAATACATAAATAAACAAATAAAATAAAAATTTAAAAAATGCAAGCAGTGATAATTAATCCATTGCAAGACTTTCTCTGCTTCTGTTCCTTGTACGAGAACACACAAGTGCAAAATACTACAGCAGGGCTAACACGATATTTCATCGGACCGTTCAACTGTTGTACGCTCGTAAGGGTTTTACAATCACTCATGTCATTGAACGCAGCCCCGCTGGGTTACCACGTGCGCTCCTTTGCTCTCGTGTGCTGTCCATAGTGAATGTCCTTGGATGCTCATTAAATTTACTATTTAATTTGGCAGTGTTTAATTTATTAATGACCTTAGGTATCTCATTTTGTTTTCCTCTTTTTCCAAATTCGTCCAGTACCTTGCTTGGGGCAGACAGGACATTTTCCTCACTCTGCCTCCTTTACATCAGATGTCACAGATACAAAGCCGACCAGTGAAAGTTTTTAGGTACAGAATCATAATCAGATAATGCTATCAAAGCAGACTTAATTCATTTACATAACTTTGGTCCGTGGTGCATTCACGTTTTAATCCAACTCCACCAGAATTCGTTTGGAAGTGGACCGAGATGCACCGAGGTTCAGATAGCAGCATTTACATTTGTTTAAGTGAAGTGCACTAATAACTAACAACAGAGTTCATTTTAATCGAACCAAATATGTCAAGTATGGACACACTCTTAATGATGCCGTATGACCATGGGGCAAGTTAGCTTCTGTTTACTTTAACAGCCATAAACATTTCTCTCTCCTATTTCTTTCTTTTAAAGAATGCTTTCAGAAAACTTATTAAAAGGTGTTTATATTCATAATTTTATTTTGAATATGCTGAAAATGTCGGGAGATTTATGATTTATTTAATGAGATATTAATAAGAATCAGTCTGATAGACTCAAGGATATTTTATCTTACAGACTAGTGCTGTCTGTGTATGGTTTTGTTAAAAACAATGTACAGAATAATAATCTCACAATTTTAATAATGTTCATTTGAAGCAGACTCAGAGTGGGAACTGTAATGAGATGTACATATGAATTTCAGTACTTCACTCAAGTCATGCTAGCTGGAAGGTCAGAGATGTTCTACAACTCAAACCTTTTTATTCATTCAGATAGGACATTATTGTACAAAGGTCACAAATTACTACTGGTCGATTTCAGCAAACTGCTAAAGGCACATTGTGTGTAATCTAATCCTCATCGTCTGCCCAGAATTCAGTCACAGTTACAGAGAAACAGAACAGAAAAAAGACTTTCAGACTTGATATTACCGAGTGGGCGGGGACTCCTCAGATTCCCAGACAGAATAGGAGAGTAAAACTACGGCAGAAATATTAATCTGTGCTCACTGAAATATGAATGCTTCCATCTATATTTCTTTTACAAAATGTGAAGAGTGAATAAAATGAAGTTGTGCTCTTCATGCTCATGAATAAGGCCAATGTGCATTTTTTGCTGCACTAGGTACAGTAATTTGTTCACACTGGGGAAAGATGATCACCTTCCGGCTGATAGCAAGACCACACACATACAGGCCATTTCATTAGGTACACACTGAAAGTACTGGATTGCACGTCCGTGATGCCAATCTCCCGTTCCAACACATCCCAAAAGGTGTTGTGGTGGATTGATATCTGGTGAATGTAAAGGTTGTTTTTGTACAGCGAACTTATTGTGAGGTAAAGAAACCAATTTGAGATGATTTTAGCTTCGTGACATGGAATGTTATCTTGTGGTCATAGATGGATGGACGTGGTCAGCAGCAATACTCAGCTAGGCTGTATTTAAACAATGCTCAGTTGGTACTAAGGGGGCCATAGTGTGCCAAGAAAATATCCGCCACACCATTACACCACAACCAACCAAGTGTTGATACAAGGCAGGATAGATTCATGCTTTCATGTGATTTACACCAAATTCTGACCCTACAACATGCATGTCACAGCAGAAATCAAGACACGTCAGACCAGGTTTTTGTTTTTCCAATCTTCATTTGTCCAATATTGGTCAAGTAAATTCTTGACTCAGTTTTAGGTTGACTGAAATGGCACCCAGTGTTGTCTTCTGCTGCTGTAGCCCATCCTACAGAGATGTTCTTCAGTAGTAACGAAATGTTATTTGAATTACTCTTTCCTTTCTATCACCTCAAACCAGTCTGGCCATTCTCCTCTGACTTCTGACCTCTGGCATCAACAAGGCATTGTCACTCAGAAAACTGCAGTGCACTGAATATTTTCTAGTTTTCTGACCATTCTCTGTAGACACCAGACATGGTTGTGTGTAAAACTACTCAGACCAAATCATCTGGCACCAACAACCATCCCATGTTCAAATGATTATGTTATATTTAACAAACTGTCAATAAAACGTGACAGCAGAGGTATTTATGCACTAGGCGAATTAAACATGAAGGCACGTGAGAGACCACAAGGATACCACACTCCTCAGGTTGTAGTAAAAAACTCCCACATGTGTACACCTTCCACAGACTTCACCTTAAAAATCAACAGCAGCAACAGTAATTGTGTATGTGGCTTGACAAATGCAAAATTAAGAGTACAGCATGTCGGTTATAAGAGCTTCCCAATGCAGTGAAGGTAAAAGCAAACACGCAGGGATATTTGCAAGTTTGATGCATGGATGGATGCCGAAGTAAGACGTTCAGACATTTGAGAAGCTGTTGTTAAGTGAATGCTAAGCATGGGAGCTAATGGAGGTGGGAGCTAATGGCAGACATTATTTTTGAGATCCAGACACTAATGCACCTCATGTCTGATTAAAGAGAAATTTATCAGCATAGGTAGCTATCAGTATATGGGGAATATCGAGATCCCTCATTAGACAGTAATTATAGGTGTCCTGCATTGTCTCAGGGAAATATCGGCATATATTTAAAAGTATACTGGACCACAAAAAGTTTAGAACCCTTGTCTAAATAGGACCGTTGTCTAAACACAACCTTTGCACTCATCAAGATTGAGTTGAATTAGCCCAAAATTATCACAGGGATGATCTGTGAGGTCATGCTGGGTTCATGGTTTTGAAACCTTTGTTCATCTCTCTAGGGCCTCTTTGGAGTCAGGCCCAAATCGCTAGCGTGCCACGCAGGGTTGATTTGCTCTCGTCTGGCAGAGAGAATAATGCGAATAACACTTGGTGCCATGCATAAGCCATGATCATGATCAGTTAGCTAATATGCTGACCTACTGTAGATGTTTCAGCACAATGAGAAACACCTTACCTGGAAATGCTGTTTGTCATATTAGTCAGAACGCACACCACAGAGCCCGGCTGCAGTTCTGTTTCAATCTTCCATTAAAGCTCTGAATAAAATCCTTGCACCAAAATATAGCAGATTCTGTCATTGCTGGTGTTGTGCAAAAAGGGAAATTGAACCTCATGGATTGCGCAGCACTATCCAACAAGTGTTGCTGAAGCTGTCTTGGTGGTTTCGGAATATTTGTAGGTACAGGGACTGTGACTAATCGATAGACTAACAGGTCTGTCGGAAGCTAATCTCAGCGATGTATGGTCTCAGCTCGTGAAACACTGATTTCAGCAGAGTCGTGTCTGCCACGAAGTCATTTAATTACCTAGAAAATTACTCAGATTGGTTTCTCGCTCCTTGTTATGTTTATCAGTTGGCACAGGATGTGGCATTGGCATCTACTGAGCTGTTTAGGCTGTTGTGGTTGGGTCAGATTTGTCTCCAAATCAGGGTCTAAATCTGCCAGCATACTGTGTTGGCATAGTGATCACTGCTAAGCAGGCAGCACAAAGGATGTCCAAGCCAAAAATGGTGTCCTTTAGATGATCCCTGAAAAGGCAGTGAGCAACAGAGCTCATGCCTGTCTTCAGCTTTCAGAAGGTGCACACACTGACTCTTTTAGCATTGCATGGTTGATTGTGGTTAATTGGTGTTTGGTATAAAACAAAAGGACGTCTAGGTAACTTTAAAAGCAGATTAAACCAAGGACAGCTTGTGGTATGGCACACGAAAACCATGTAGCCACACTACCACTTTGTAGCCGCAGACACACGGGGTAAATGGATGTAAACCTGACTACAGTTTGGCTAGAAGTACTTGGAGGAATTGAGCTAAGTTGACAGTCTCAGATGTGTGAAAGTGTGCGGCTAACAATTTAAACATGAAAATTAACATCAATTGTAATGGATGCCATAGATTTCCTGTGAAAACACCATAGTGCAAACACCATAGTACACTCACCATGCCACAAATTTGGAGGACAGGTTACCTGAAGTTCAGAGCATAGTCACAAGCTGCTAAGATGACAGCTCCATATGGTGTGCATGTGGCACAACAGACAGGGAACGATGGCTGAATGATGGTGGTATTTATTGAAAATAATGTGTCATGACTCTGTAGGAAGGTCCTGGCAAGCAAGAGGGAGGTATCCACGTTATTCTTTCGTGAACTGACAGAAAGGGGGTGAGATAGCATCTGTGCTACGCATTTGTGACAAAAAGAGCTTATTTGTTGACATCAGTACCATTAAATTTGAGAAGTATAATTGTACAAAAAATGTATTGTCCTCCATGATAAATTGTCCATTTTTACTGTCATGATTTTACTGATGTGTTGTTGGTCTAAATGTTAGGTAACGATTGCTGGGTTTTTGTTTTGAGATATTTACTTAAATGTAATACAAAGTCATATTGTACAAATGCACTTCTTTTAATGTAGGCACTGATACACTCTGGATTCCACATGTCCTCTCACCTAAACCACACTCGCCACATAAAAAATACGAAGGAAGGGTAGATTCTCCAGTATGTGAATGTGTGTCCATGCATCCCATTCAGGGTTTACTCCTGCCCTCTTACCAGGATGAAGTGTATACTCAATATGATTGAATAATTAAACAAATAAAGGAATTAATGAACAGGAAAAAAACAGCAGTATTGTATACATAGTCTGCCAGATTAATTACTTTAGTTATTATTTTAGCCTGTTTAACCAAAAAATATGATTAGGACATAAGACGAGATCATCCAGCTCTTCGAACATCTTAATCTAAAGCATACAATAAATATTAGTGGCAGTAACAAGCAGAAACGGAAAACAGTCACCTGGCACATGGGTTGCTAAGTGGTTAAGGCATTGAACTACTGCTCGGAAATCTTGGGGTCAAACCCAAGCACCATCGACCCACACCTGTTGGGCCCTTAGCCATCATGAGCGTAGTGGGAGATAAATGTAAGTCGCTCTGGATAAGGGTGTCTGCCAAGTGCTGTACTGTAAATGTAAAATAACCAGGTTTCAACTTCATGCTGAAAGAAGGCTGTCTAGGAGACATGCTATAAACGGGTATCCTTTAGTTTCTTTAGAACGCGCTGTTTTAGAATGGGCACATATAGAAGTTCACCTGCAGCTTGTCTAAGCGTGTGTGGATTTGAGATGAGATGTGTGTGTATGTGTGTGTTGTATTCTTGACAGGAAAACAATGTGCTCGATCATCTCTTTTTCATGCAGCCTAGGGAGTGATAGGGGAGGATACAGCTGAAAACAAAAGCTGAGTGAGCATGCTGATAGAAGATATCACCGAGCCCAATCATTAACTGGACCTGGGAGTGAGTGCAGGACAACAGCTATTTTACCAAATGTCTTTCTTAGAATAACAATGTGTCATCGGAATGAATTGCAGTTGCTATTAGACGCAGATTGCTTTCTCTTTCTCTCTCTTTTTTTTTTTTAAGGCACAATTCTTGTAAATAATGCAAGTATGAAGTATCAAAAGCTTCTATTTCTGCTTTAAAAAAATCTAAATCTAAAAGACAGAATATTTTCTGTCATTTCATTTATTAGTAATTTCGGTGTCCTTGTTTACTGTTTCCCTTTGAATGCCGCTGAGCTGTTATGATTGTAAAGGTAAATGTTTTGACTAGGTGTCTGCATCTTTTTAGTAAAATGTCAACACACAGTCAGCACTATTACTGAGACTGTTCGAGCCTCATAACCTGAATTCATTGTTATGCCTCATTATCATTCAGCCTAAATAAAGCCATAAGATTGCTGATCTGCAATGAGTTTCTCTCAGGCATGAATAACGACCTGTTTTTATACCACAAGTCCTCCCTGCTGAGGAGAGTCAGAGTCTGCTGGCGATGTAACGTTTGCTGCTCACATAAATGCAGTGAATCTTTTATATGCATATTCTTCCACACAGAACCAGAACCAGAACCATTCACTTGGGTGGGGAGGAGGCTGCGTGACTGGTGACGTCTGGTGAGGAAACGTGTCCTCTGAACCTGACGCGTCCTTTGAACCTTGCCCGCATGTGCATATCGATACGCCTTTGCTTGCACCATTTGGGTTAAAACACATTTGTGACCACTCATTCATTTCAAATAATGGATGCCATTTTAGCTAAATTCTGCTTAGGATTTTGCTCTGGAGCATGGCGAGCAGACAGTCGGCCGTATTTGTTGAGGTCCAGAAGAAGGATGAAACCAGTCGCCTCATATTACCTGTTTTAGCAGATCTTCTCAGCGCTGTTACAGTGAGAAATCCCCACACTGCTGGTGCTGACTGACGTTAGCGAGCACCCCAAAAGTCGTATGAATTCCAATCTGCCCGAATCTTCTCATTCGAGTCACATGACACATGACGGTCCGATATGTATCTGATCTAGGACCGCATATGAATGTGACTCAGATCTGATCTAAAAAAAAACATTAGATTTGTGTGTTCAGCCAGCCAAAAATAAATCAATTCTTTGTCACATTAGGATAGAAAATTTGATTTGAGTTCCTTAACCTCAGCTACATCACACAACACTATAAGTCTTCTTAACAATAGTTGGTGTTCGCTGGACTTTTATTTTATATATACAGTATATTTTGTACAGTTTTAGCACCTGTCTGTGTTTTTTCTAAAAAAAAAAAAAAGGGTTGGCTAACTGAGGTGTAACATAATGACACCACGGCAATCCTGACCAGGCAGTTACTAAAGGTGCTGTGAATGCATTATGTAGTGTTATATGTTAATGTTACTGTATATGTAGTTTAATTATCCTTCAAGCTTCATATCTGAGTGCTTAGTCAAGGCCACAGTCGAAACCTCATGCTTACATCCTATTTATTGCATCATGTGGGATCGTAAATCACTCCTCTCGTCTTAGCAAGATGCCTTGTGAATTTGCACTCTTTTAGAAGCTGTAAACGTCCATGATTTGGACAAACCATGACACGTACCATGACAAGTCGATGCATCGTGAAAAGCCAGTTGCATCATTTCTTTCTGTTATGTGATCAATAAAACAAAACTACCAGCTTTGCAAAACAGCAGCTACCCTGACTGAAATAAGGGGTAAATGCAGGGAAACAGGAAAAAGGAAAGGGAAAAGAGATTACACTTTGTTGCTGCCATTGCAGTCACCCCAGCATTAATGGACTACAGGTATGTGTTGTTTAATGTCAGCAATACATTCTTTGTATAGGAAATTATGCAATTTGGTTATTGTGTAAACATCATGTTATATATTTAACAAAGCTATATGGGGTATTGTTTTCTCTTGCTCCTGCTGTCACTAGCACTTGTTTGCTGCAAAACCAACTGACATAACTGTCCCTTTGGTTCACTGCAATATCTAAACAATGATATAGTTATGTTGCACGGATGGATGTTAAAGGATGTGTAACCGTACTCTTGATAAGATGCTACAGAAGTGAAACTGAAACTAGTAGAAAAGGAAGCTGATGATGCTGTAAACTAAAGGTTTTATTACCTATAATGCTTCTCATGATCTTCAACAGTCTTTGTGATTAAAGAGGTTTTGGTGTGCACTTTTCTTCTTCATGCAATTTGCTGCCACCACTTGCTTTTTGACTCATAATAAAATCAGAATCACAGCATGGGTTTGCTAGGTTTTCTTTAATTAAAACTTCACCAACATATTATTGATACTAAACTGCTTACGTAAATACTTAAAAACTGCAGATTTATTTATTCATTGTGAAAAAAATGTGGGAGATGACGTTAAAACATTTTGTAAAATCACACAGAATTCACACTTATATAAACCAAACAATTTTAACAAAACATTTTAGCATTTATCCTTGTAAACACCCTTGTGATTCAATCAGATTTAAATACTTCTTGTTTCTTTTGGAAAGAAAGAAAAAATACTTTTTCTCAAAAGGATTCCTTTATCTCATTTTGCTGTCAAACTGTCCATTTGTACTGTTACTTTAACAGTGAGACTTAAGATGTCTTACATTATGGAAAAATTGTTTATGAATAAAACATTTATTCAGGTTCTTTGTTTCTCCAGCTCTAAGTACTATCTCTGTTGTCACCATTTATAAACACACACACACACACAAATAGACATGCACACACACATTCGCACACAAAGGGTATATTGTAAGACTGTTCGTCCAGACCACAAATGGAGCAGATGGTGCTACTGAACATGGATTTACTCCACTGTTACACATTTGTGGCGAAATAAAGACAAATAAAACACTTGTCTGTGCCATTCCTAACATATGGCACACTAAAATGCTTTCAAAAGAATCTTTAATAGGAGTTAACACAAGCTTTGGTGTTAGAATACCGCTGCATGAAGCAAGCAACATCTATGCTGACAAATTCTCCAGGCAGACAGAAAAGCCCAGTGGAAGCCTTCAGCTCAATGTTCCGTCCACAACACGCAGATCAAGCTGCGCCAAAGCCTCCCACAGCAACCCTGCTGTCAGTATGTATCCACATGCCTCGTCCTACCTAGTGCTATACACTGCCTAAACTGATTCACTCTGATTCTGCGAGCTGTGGTGTTCTTGGAAAGCTGTCCTGTGCCACGTGCTGACGCATTCCGCACGCTGCTTGTAACGTGACCCGGTTCAGGGTGATTCATTTGCAAGGAGAAGATTACAGAAACACCTCTGAAACACATGCTCAGATGGCCTTCATGCCCTCATTGAGCAGTTCGTTTTAATTCAAGCTGGCACTTCACATATGACAAACTGAAGCAGCCCTGGGAAACATGACTTTAGGAGTTGGACCTGTAGTCCTACTGGGAGCTGAGACAAGAGGCTCAACTCGGGAACAGCAGTGGCGCTCTCCAATTACTGACGTTCTCCTGCACAGATCAACAGGGAGTGCTCCTGATACAAGACCGATCTGACAGATGCTCAGGAGGAAAGTGAGAGGCCAGAGAGAGTCATGCCACACTCATCTTCTTTTGCCTCCCTGCAGACATGTTGCTCCCAGCTCTACCCAAAATTATTCTCTCAGGGCTAGATGACAAGGGGAAACAAAACAAAACAAAATAAAACAAAAAATCAGCCAAAGGGTTTCAGTTTGTTTTTGTTGTAGACAAGCAGAACTTGGCCCTTACTTTACCGCTGACAGGGAGGATGTGAGATTTCCAGACTTCCTGTGCATCTCTTAAGTAATGTTAATGTCCATAGTAATTACATAATCGAATCACATAGATAAGAGATTGTCAGGTAAATTTTAAATAAATCAGCTCTGGAAAAGTACAGTTCTTTAAAATGACAATTAGAAATAATGTCTTGCTTTCAGGAATACTAGCCTGATGTTACTGAGCTACTTTCTTATTCACTTATTATTATTTCTATACTTTAATTCACTTATATACATGCTTATTTATATCTGCCTTTCCCTGAGAAGCAAGAATAAAAGAAGGATATTTAAGAAAAGGTAGTATGAACCAATAATTGATCAAAACGTTGCATACATGGGTGCTGCATGCCTGTGTACAAATGATTAAGGTTTTATAAAACAGTATTAAGGAAACAGCAAAGTTCAATTTTCCAGCTGTGACACGAAGCCCACGGTCCGAAATAAACTTTTTTGACTCACGGACCTACCCGAGCATATATTTTTTACTAGCCAAAACAATACATTGTGTTTTTGTGTTAAATGCAAACAGAAGAGGAAGTCAGACAAAAATGTGAAGCAAATTAGTTTTATCGATCAGTTAGTGTCGTCATAGGGGGTATTGAGAGGAGAGGGCACTGTGGCTGCGTTCATGGTCATAAATGCTCTCCAACTTCATAGTTTTAATTCTGATAACAAGTGAGTTCTTTCTGCTTTAGTCTTTGGGATGTTGGTGGCACACAGAAACGTCCTTCACCACAACCTCAGCATCATACTGCAGCCAGGGTCTCGAAATACTGTCCTTTTTAAACTGTCGCTATTTCTCTCAAAACTTTCTGTTTGGATGTCCTTCTGCTGCTTTATCTTCCTTGTCTTTAGTGGTTTTGTGCTTTTAATAAGGATTGTTGACTCCTTATTAATATTGCCACATACTAGCTACAGTAGCTACCTACAGTAACTATTAGCTAGCAGCAGACAAGTTGCAGCCAGGTAAAGGAAACAGATATGGCGTGGTGGCTGGTGTTCCAGTGTGTGTGTTGTTTACGTGAATAATGCAGGAATTTGCTCGCCAGTCACATTATATTTTACACAGTACAGTATAAGATTAGCCTGTGCTAGAAACACTAGGACCAACCTAAAACTCCTGGAAGTGTTACTTCTTTCATGTAACATTAAAAAAAAAACAATAAAATCTGGATTTTATTGCTCTGTATTTGGTCAGTACTTGGATTAGTTTTAGCTTCTGTGGTAGATGACAGAAACAAGCATGTTCTAAATTGTCCTTGTAATAAAAAAATTACATAAAGTCAGGGTCGCGGGGGCCTGGAGTCTATCCCAGGAGACTTTGGGCATGAGGCAGGGCACACCCTGGACAGGGTGAATCCATCACAGGGCACACACACATACACACACTCACTCGCATACTATAGGCAATTTGGGAACGCCAATTAGCCCAATCTGCATGTTTTTGGATTGTGGGAAGAAACTGGAGTACCAGGAAGAAACCTACCTATCATGGGTAGAACAACCAAACTCCATGCGCACAAAGACGGGAATTGAACCCGGATCCTGGAGGTGCAAGGCGACAGTGCTAACCACTACACCACTGTGCAGCCCTAGCGCAACCCAAAAGAGGATAATTTTTTTATTTCTATTTATTTCTATAGAATCTTTTTGGTGGGGCTTTCAACTTTTTAACAGCTTCTTGCTTATTTCTTATGAATGTCAAGCGAATAAACCTATATTAGACCAACTGGACTACCTCAGGCAAAGGTAGGGTTTGTCCAGTCTGACTCATTCCCATCTTACATATGAATCGTTTCTCCCGAAAATATGCCATCCGTACTCCAGTCTGTACATAGCCCCAGTTAGAAAAATATTTCTCAGGGTTATGAGGGATAGTCACAGCTCTTACTCATGCTGATGGTTAATCCCATAGTGAGGAGAGCAGCACACTGAAGTAAGAGGTCTATTTTCACCATGTGGCCTTTACCATGTGACAATGCAAACCGCCAACATGTCAGATACCTGTGAGTAATTCAAATGTACTGGTTTGGGTTTCTCCAGAAACCCAAACCAGTAGATTTGGAGAAAAAGTACTATATATATATTGGAGAGAGAGTACTATATACATAAGTACTCTCTCTCTCTCTCTCTCTCTCTCTCTCTGTCTAATTTACAACCACAAAAATAGCACTGAACTCCCGATTCCTGTGCTCTTACAAGTCAATACAGCAGCACAGCACACCTGACCTCCCTTTATAACCCCAAAAGGAAAAAAGCCACTATCTAAGTTTCACCTGCTCTAAAATATTTATCTGCGCTGAAAAAAAGAAAAACACTTTTAATGATCATGAAACTGAATGCTGCTTGCTTTGTTGGTGCTCTCAGTTTATCTCTTCCGCTCTCTCTCTCTCTCTCTCTCTCTCTCTCACACTCACACACACACACACACACACACACACACACTGTTCTCATTCTCTCTTTCTTCCACTTCATGAATAATGAAGGGAAAACATCCAGCTTGTCTGTGTAGAAGAATACATGGCTCTCAGTAGGTGATCAAATAAGCTATACTAAATAATTGAAGGCGGCCCTTTTATCATGCAAATAAATGGACAATAAGGAAGTCTGGGTCGGATGCGAGTGCCCTGAGTGTTTGTTTGTTAGTTTCTGAGGAAGGTTTTATGGAGGCTTTCGAAAGTTGTTTGTGTGTTTGCTTGCACAGCTGATGAAGGACGTTTTTCCCTGTTTCTCTTTATTAAACTTTATTATAATTAACTTTATTAATATTATCACTATTACTACAATCTACTATTATTATGGTTCATGCACACTGCAAGTACTTCCTGGGTTAATCAGGGTTAATTAGGTGGAAATGTGAGATTTCAGAAAGTATGTCAGCAAATTAGACAATATTGTGTCAGCAGTGCAATGTATGAATTCATATAGTTACAGTATACAGATTCAGGTCAATAGCTTCAGTTAATATTCATGTCAATCAGCATAATGGGGAAAATTTTCATCTTAGTGATTTTATCCACGAAATAGTTAAAGAACACTGAAGAGAATATGGTATCTTAGCAAGTAAAAATATATTGAATATAGTTACATTTATATATTT
The DNA here is from genome assembly GCA_028565275.1 of Leiocassis micropogon. Taxonomy (NCBI): domain Eukaryota; kingdom Metazoa; phylum Chordata; class Actinopteri; order Siluriformes; family Bagridae; genus Leiocassis; species Leiocassis micropogon. The sequence goes on from JAOVVA010000037.1 coordinate 19,253,475, forward strand.
ATATAAATTTTTAGATTTTTTTTTCTTTGAAAAAAGACAATTTTTTTGTCAAAAAAAACAAGAAATTTTCATGTACAATTTTAGATACATTTGATTTTTAATTAGCTTAATAAATCATATATTTGGTTTGTTGTAAAAATTATTAGAGTTAATAGACTTATAGATACAATAGATAAATTGTAAATAGGTTCAAGAAAGTTTCACTCTTTAAGATGTTATTTTTTGAAGTAAAGTGTTTAAGTATTCCAGAAACGGCTGCAGTCATGGGATTTTCATAAACAGCAGTCCCCCCTAGAGCGGGGGCCTTTAATCTGATCTGCAAAGGACCAGTGTGGCTGAACTGAAAGTGCATTTGATAGTTAATGTGAGACCAAAATGAACTGCTTAACTACACAAGTGGAATAAAGGTGTGGGTCCTGCCTGGTTGGAATGAAAGCCTGAAGCCACACTGGCCTTTCGATCGTACACAGAAGGCTAAGAAAAACAAAACAAAACAAAAAACATCCACTGAGTGGCAGTTCTGCATTGATTTTGGTAATAAGACAGGTCGGGAGAGAATGAACAGTCTGGTTCAAGTCTGTTTCAACCTGATAGGAAGTCTATAGGGATTCGAAAAACATTCTTTACAACGTGGTCAGCAAAAAAAAGCATTTCAAGAAGCAGAACACGCCAAACCAATCTGTATCAACATCTAGACTGGTGCTGTTGACCTGGATGTGGATGATTTCATGTGCTGTGCTGCTGCTGCGTGACAGGAGCAGCTAATAAAGTGATTCAAGATTTAAGATTTATTTATCCCAGTGGGAAACTGCATGGTGAGTGTATACATGCAGTTAGGGTTTTATGAATCTATGCAAGCTCATAGTCATACACACTGAAAATCCACTTGTGTTTATCTGTGGTAAATGATGGATAATATAATAGTTTGGCAGGGGTAGGAGGGATATGCTGCCAACTCCAATTTGCACATTAATGCAAATTCATAGATTGTGGCTCTTATTAGAGTAAATGTGTACAGATGTTTCCAGGCCAATTTTAGTAATTTCTTGGGCATTAAAAACCATATGAAAGAATTTACTATTGTAGGGATGATATTAGTTTATTAGTCTCTGGAGGTTTTAATGATTCAGTTTAATGTTTTTAGGAATTGAGATTTTCAATTTGATTTTGTTTTTAGCCAAAGTCGCACTACAGTCATTCCCATGAGCACTCAGTGAAAGGAACGCCTGATCCTTGAAAATGGAAGGATAAATTGTCACCAGCTTACACAAGAGATGCATCTGACTGTACACACAATCATTCATGAACACTACTTGCACATTACATTAACTTGCCACATCCCCAGTTATTTCCATGTTCCCTAGATAGTCTTGACCTCACTCCAAGCAATTTTCACTTTTTTTTTTTCCATTAAAGGAGCTCCTGGGAGGCCAGTGTTTCAGTGTTTCAGATGTGGCCATCCAAGCCACTAATGAAACACTTGGATAAGAGCATCGTACAGAAAAATAAAAGTAGTTTTTAGTCTCCTAACTGTGTTCTGTTATTCTGCACAATCAACAGTCCCGGTTTGACTCAAATGCCCATCTTACGAATTTTCTGCAAAAACTGTGGTATAGTTTAAAGATTTTTTTTTTTTTCAATTTTAGACCATCCACCGTTGGTAAATAATTCGCTTGCGAAAAACAAGCCTAAATAACTTTTAGTTGAAATGTGAATCAATTCTGATTTGAAACCTGATCCATTAACTTAATTAACTAAATCAACTGACAAACATTCGTTAAAAAACATAACTGATTAATTTGCAAAGTTCCATTAATCACATATTGCTGGTCATATCCATGGCGACCCATATGGTGACTCCAGACCCTTGTAGCAGGTCAAGACACGCACTAAGTATAGTTGAGATTGCTCTGACATCAGGCAGACCGGTAATTAATCAGAGAGTGAACAAACATGAGGCAACATGAACAGAGCAATTATACCAGCAGATAAAAGCTCATTACACAATCAATGAGCTGCTTTGTTTCAGAGACCTACTAAACCCTGTTATCCTTTGCTGGAAGCTCTCTCTTCCCCCCTTCTTTTTATTTACTCCACTTGTCTCTGTCCCTGGTGATGTCGGACGAACGATAAATAAATGAAATGGTGTAGTGCAAGGGAAAGAAAACAATACAACAAGCAGCACGAAACGAAATTCTTCCACACACGCAGCCTATGCTAACAGATCTGATCGAACTGTCCCTTTGAAAGAAAAATGGCTTAGAGAAGATGTGATTGAACATCGATATTCTTTTTTTACCCATTTGCTAACTCTGCTTCTCACACATACACACAAACCCTCACACACACACACACAAACATTTGTCTTACTGTCCTTGCGAGGACCCTTCATTGATAATTAACGTCATTTCTCTATCTAACTCAGTTTTTTGTAAAAAAAAAAATTAAAAAAAATAAGCTGTTTAATATATGAGGACTTTTGAGCTTGAGCAAGGGACATTTGGTCCCCACTAAGATATAAAATCATGGCTAAGCTTACACATACACACACACGCACACACAGACATGCACACATATATAAGAAAAGTACAACTGCCAAACAAATACAGACAGATTTTTGTCATCCGCATCTTATATTCAGAAACACAAATATGGGCACAAAAGATATATAATCACAGGAACGAGAAAGCGGTGAAGCCTGGCATGCAATAAAACGACAACATGATCGTGGTGTACTCAGTTTAGAAAGCTGTGACAGTAATGTTTCTGAGATTACTCAATCATGGCCTGTATACATATGCCCTTGAGCTGCCAAGTGTGACTGGCCTTATGTGTCCTCTTCCTGGAAAAGGAACTCTGATTACACAGAGATACAGTAAATAACCCTCTCTCCCTCTCTGTCTCTCTCTCTCTCTCTCTCTCTCTCTCTCACACTATCTATCTCTCACACACACCCTCGCACACAAACTCATCAGCCCTTTCTCCACAGCCCGTTGAGCAACACTGATTTATGAGGTTAGAGCCAAAGATGCACCAATAAGAACACACACACACAGGGAGAGAGAGAGAGAGAAAGAGAGAGAGAGAGAGACTCTGACTATCTCGTAGTTCATGCTACAAAACCCCATGAATATTACAGACTGTATCTCTCCTGCGCATTACCCTCGTCCCCGGCAACCAGTGGTTTCTTCATTTTCTGCGTCCTCCTCGATTTCATTATGCTAATTAAAATCCATTGTGCGGATTACAGCAACAGAGCTTTCTGTTGATCCGCTGATCATTTCATCACCATACTGGTTCTCGAGAGCCGCTGCAGTGAGTTCACAAGCTGCTTAAGCATGACTCCAGAGCACACAGCTATCCTCTTGTGTCAAAACTCTTGTAGCATCGCTCCGTGTGATCAATACCCAAGTCTCCCCTCAAGCCTGCTCCTTCTCATTTTCTCTAACCCCAGTTAAAATATTTTTTAAAGGCTCAGATCTTACAACTAAGCACACGTTGCTCCCCATTGCCTTTGTGTCTGTGTGGTTTGTGTGTGTGTCTGTGGAGACCATGGCTCCAAGAGGCTTTCGTTAGTCTGACTCCTACAGTATGTGAATGACCCGTATTTGTGCACTCATAGGGCGTCTGAGGATTGGGCCGGATGAGCTGCTCTTTCTCACCAATTAACCATGAGCAACACATTAACAAACAACCAAGCACAGGGCATAAACAGGGCTGCTTCCTGGTAATTACTGGAAGAGCCATTTTGTCTGATAAATGCTTTACATTCATTTGTTCATCTTAAATAAGTGCTCCATCCTTGTCAGTGTTGTGGTGGATCTAAAACACATCCCTGGGACTCCAGACACAATGCAACCTAGACGAGATGCCAGTCCATGACCGGGCACTGTGCATACCCAGAGACACATTAGCCTAACTGCTCACAAACAGAACCAGGGTTTAGGATCAAACCAAGGACTCTGGAGCTATGAGACATGAACACAGATGTATTACAGGGTTAACAAATCTAAAATTCATTAGCTACTCCATCAGGCATGCAAATGTGCTGCATGATACTAACTCGGCTAAAAAAGACAAACTGATACAGACTAAGGATTGGATTTGCTCCACAGGTGGCCAAAGTTTAAGATATAAACTGTTCTGCTGTTCTGATCTTACGTACTGTATGTAAAAAGATATAAAGTCTGTCTGGTTAACCTCTTCATTTTCTTTCTTTTCACTGTCTGGCATAAGAAGTTGCTTTTTTCAGCAGGGTCAAATTACTGGCCTGCAAATATGCAAAGAAAAGCAAAGAAAACATTAAAGTTACTGAAATTGCACGAACAACCGTCCAAAACATTATTAAAACCTGGAGGGATAGTGCAGAACTTTCAAATTTGTTTAAGGATTGCTTTTGGAAAAAGAAAAAAGAATGACCCTGATCAGAGATTACTTAAATGCTTGGGAAAGTAATAATTAACAATACAAAAAAACTATAGTCTATATTTAATTATGAAAGTAAGAGCATTTTCACACACACAGTGTGATGAGAACTCACAGATTGTAACTAACCAGCTGTGTGACCATAAGAAAACCACTTGTTAGTGAGACTTATCATAAAAAAGCCTTCGGTTTGCTGGGGAGCATAAAGATTTCAGGTTCAGATTGACCCTGTTCCAGAGCGGTGGGTGCACAGTACCTATTGTACAAACCACACTGGAAACAGTGGGATGATCCGGGGTTGCTGCATTTGGTCAGGCCTAGGCACATCGACGTTATGTGGCAATAAAATGTCAACTGATGAGCTGAATGACCAGGCTATTACATCAGTGGATTTCTTCTTCCCTGACGTTTTGGGCAAATTCCAGGACTCCACACTGCAGGATACCAGGACTGTTTAAGAGTGGTTCTAGGTCATGAGGAATCTTATATTTTTTTCCACCACAGGGCTGCCACACCAAGACCACTACCAACAGTCAGGAAGGGCCGAAAACTATCATGTGCTAGAACCACATGACGCCAGCCGACCACATCATTTCGAACTGCTCGCTCACGCGCCGTCGAGGACGGCGTAACACACTCGGACGACAGTGCTATCCGCCCCTTCCTACAGACGGCCATGATTGTCTGTAGAAACGTGATTGATGTGGTGGCGCTAAGTGCCTCTCACCCCACCCCACTGAGAGTGCTCGGCCAATCAGCTCTCTCTATGGCCCCGGCTGCGAGAGGCTACATCATCACCCGGAAATTGAACTACGAATTGATTTCTGAATGGTAGGGCGAGCACTTTACCATTGCATCACTCGGGGTCCCTTATGAGAAATAATTTTCAAACATTTGCATCATGTTATGCGCTGTAATCAAAGTTAAAGGTGGCCAAATGAAATTGTAGTGGGAGTGACTTTTTTTAGGTTAGGGCTGCAGGTTAGGGCTGCACTTTATTTCACTTTATTTGGTCAGTGTTGCCATGCATTACCAGGGTCCTGATTCCAAAAACAAATCAGGATTATCATCTTAAAACCGTCCAAAAGCCTGCACCTCAGCTAATGTGTGTAGTGCAGCAGGAGGTTGGTTTTAAATGGAGTAGCTTGTTCACAGCTACAGCATCTTTGTGCACCACTGTAAAGTTCACCAAGTTTAAACATGATTGAGATACCAAATCTAAAATCCAGAAGGAGAACGGTTTGCTTTGCACACATTAAAACATTACATTTTAATTATGTCTTTATAACTGCTGGGAAATACTTCAGTTGCTTAATAAAAAGGCCATTATTCATTATACAGCTTGTGTTGTGTTACAACACGAATATTAGTTATCAAGGGATTAATTTATTATTTATATGAGGCATTACTTACAAGAAAATGAGTTTTGTTACAAGAAAAGGAATTTATAAAGAATTAAAAGCACTGTTATGAACATGGAGAACCATCTGAGTGTCCTCCTCATAGAACACAGTGTTAGAGATTTGCTTTCTTTTTCTCCCGGGTGACCGGGCTTGTCCATTTCTAAACCCTCTATATTAGATCTATGTAGTTGGGTGGACAGTAGCAGACATACATCACGATTTTCTGAATATGGTAAGTAGATAAATATAACTTGACCGTCAGTAGAGTAGTGACGCTTCTCGGCACTGCAGCATGCTGGGGGTGTGGTTTTACAGACAGGAACAGTTATCTGTTAAATCACAGACGGAAAGTGGCTGTTGCTATAGGTTGACATGGAAAAATGGAGCACCAGTAAGTGCTTGTGAAAAAAAAAAAAAAAGGCTGCAGCTCCCCCCTACCCCACCTCAGTGTGATTATTAGTTAACAGCGGGGCTGGGGTTGTGGTTGCTGCCAGCTTGGCCATTGTTGTAAAATCAGCAGGGAGCTGGCAGTTATTAGTTACCTGACTGCTGTATCTAATAAACTCTACACAGGATGTATTTGTACAATCCACAGACATTTTAATTCTTGTGTCACACCAAGTATTTTTTAGTATGAGTCTTGTGGAAAAGTACAGTGTCCTCGTCTCCAGAGATGGTTTAAAAGATGACAATGTACTCTGTGTCACAAATGCAATGCAGTCTTCCAAAAAAAAAAAAAGATTCTCCTATGTGTGTCTCTTTCATAGTATTGCCAATAAACCACTACTCTAATCATATCCACAAATCAATTGTAACATACAGCGAGATGAGATAGGAGGCAAGTGAGTCAGCTCGCCGTAATATTTATTGCCGGCAATCGATAAATTATAGTCCATAGCTGGTACAAAAAACATACATGGGTCTGAACCAGAAACCAGGAACAAGAAACAAAAGGGAAGGAATAACCCTCGGACTTAAAAATGCAATACAACATTGACTAATTGGGGTTCATTTAAACCAGATAGTTTTAAACTCCAAGATGATAGGATGAGTGTGCTGAGAAAGAAACAAAAACGAAAACAAAAGAAACCAGGACAAAAGCATATGGCACTTGTCACCACAGATACAAGTTTCTGATGTGAACAAATTCATATTATTCAACCTGCAACAGTACAAAGGGAGCCTATAAGCGTACACTGACCACTTAATAACCAGAATGTAAATGGTCACTTTTTATTAACTGCTTTATCTGGATCAAGCAGTGGTAACAGTAGCAGTGGATTCCACACACACCTTCACACCTAAGAGCAACTAGGATTACTTTTCTTTCTTTTTTTTTTGACGGGGATGATGGAAGGTAAACAAAAAAACTTCTCACTTTATACTAATTTGTATGCCTCAAATACCCTTAAAATATACAGTATCAGTCAACATTTTGGACGTACCTTCTGATTCAACATGTTTTGTTTTGTGATTTATTTTATACAGTCTATAACAATTATTAGAGAACTTAAAACAATGAAATGACGGCTATGAAGGCTTTACCGAGCATAAGTAGCAGACACATCTCAATATCAACTGTTCAAAGGAGATCATTGCATTGCATGATCATTTTGGATGCCTTCGGCATTGTTTTACAAACAAAAGTCAGAAAAGACAATGGAAGTAGAAGATGTGACCAAACTTTTTGACTGCTACTGTACCTGAACCTAGACTGAATCAATCAAAAAAAAAAAAAAAACCCAAAAAACAGGCCCCCTGGTGGTGGTAAGGAAAAAACCTTTATATACATCTTACATTCAACCACTTACTTTTGAGATATCTTAAACTAACAAGAATTAAATCCTCCAAATCTGCTAAGAATAAATTTTGGACTGACACATGGACAACCTGAAAAAATATTGCCTCCTCCACCTAGTGGCGGAGGCATGCAGTATTGTCCTAATCATCTATGACCTCATATGCTGCTATATGCCTGTGTATACACTGAGGACTGTTAAGAGCATGCAGAGATCTGAGAGCTGAACAAATCAGGCAGCACAGCATTTTTAATGAAATGCTAACAGGGTGGCTGGCCCGTGTTTGAGGAGCTCCCTTCGTTTGGCTGAGGTTCCTTGGCCGGCTCAACAGTGATGCTGCAGCGGTAGAGGTCAGCCTTTTTGCGTGTGCTCTAATTGGGCACATACAGTACAGAGTGAGCACTGCCACAGGGCCTTTCCTGTAAATAAACACCATCCAGGGACCAGGAGTGCAGCATATTAATGCAAGCCTGCTCTGTATCTCTGGTGTTCACTTGCTCTTTCTCGTCCTCTGTGAAAGCTCACCCTTTCACAACCTATACCATCTAACACCGTTTAATATGAGCAAGGTGCCAAGATTGTGCGTTTAACATTGCACATTTTAGAGAAATAAAAAATTACAGAGCTAAAAAAAAGCCCCTCCCCATTAATCATAAATCCACAATTTCTTGCATATTGAGAAAATAGTTTCAAATGTCAAATCAGTGGTCTATCCCCTGTGCCACTGAACTGTTAACTGTTTTTTTTATTTTGTAACTGTTCATTAAGCAACATGCTGCCTTAGTGGTATTGTCACGCCTATTTTGGCACAAAAACAGCATGATATTTTCCAGATCCCAGATTAGCACTTTAAGCAAGCAAACAGATCCACAGGCTACATTGCACACTTAAACATGCCTTTCTTGTTGCTATAATCCACAGTTTCTATCATCCTAACAATAAACTCTTACTAAGACATCTTGAATAGGCCTAATCGTCTGACCTAATGCTTAAAAGATAATGATATCACTCATTTTGAACTAATGCTACACAAATATTTACTTCAAAAAATTAAATGTACTTATCATACAAATAAGAAAACAGCAGCAGACCAGAATACCCTGGGGTTTATTTTTTTAATGAAAATATATCTTTCTAATTATTTTTATATATTTCCCTGCTGGACCTTGTTATTACATGGTGGAGAATTTCTTTGGCGCAGTGTTGCTTGTTTGAACAGGTGATCAATAACCAGAGCAGAACAATGAAAACATTGCTCTTCTTATTCTTCTTTCAGCTGCTCCCATTAAGTGGTCCCAGTCTGATATGAACATTTAACTGTTTTTACAGGTCCATAGGTTCTCAGGTTTAATGCCCTTATTGATGCAACCCTCTTATTTATATTCAAGCTTGGTGTCTGGCACTAAGAATCCCTGCAACCTGGTGTCTGGGTACCAAACCTTGGCTTTCCACAAGGCAGGTGAGAAGCCTGGCACCGATCTACCAATGTCCAGAGCAACGAAAATGTATTTGACCAAAATATTCAGCTTCACTAAAAAAGCAATGCACTCAAAGAAGTTTTTTGGCAAGTTAAGAGTGCAAAAACTCAAGTGGCCTGCACAGTGCTGACATCAGTACCAAACCTCACCGGTACTATTGTAATTGAATTGGCAAATTCCCACAGCCATGCTCCAAAATTTAGTAGAAAGCCTTTGCAGAAGAGTGGAGGTTGTTATAACAGCACAGGTGGACCACATTCACAATCTGCATACTATACTGAATGTCACAAAGCAACTATACTGTAATGTGATATCACTGTTCAGTGAATGACGGCTGTCTGCTGCTGCTCTGGACTACAGAATAACGATCAGACTGAATACTGAATGCAGTGTCTATTCTTTACTTGCACTGTGCATACAGTATTTAAAGTGACTGCTATGAGTATACATCTTCTAAATAATAAAACATCATTCTGATGAACTTATTAACTTATGATTTCTTTAAAAAAAGTTTTAACATGTAACACATTGTAAATGATATTTTATGCATATAAAAATAAATTAAATGAAACAATAGTTTTTCAATGCACTGGTGTTTCTGAGTGGCGTCACAATCTAAGTTCTAAAAGAAGTTCTCTCCATTTCCACTTTTTAGGACGAAAGCGTCTATAATGCTATTTATCCACAACTGTAGTTCTGGTTAAGGCCTCATCCTGAACTACTGTATATACAGTAAAACATTTTTATATTGTACCACCACAATGGACTTAATAATAAATAATCAATATGTGACTGAAAAGATGTGACTTAAATATAAAGGGTAAAACAGAAATATTGCATTAACTGTTCACAGTAAATTACAGCCATTTATTACCAAGTTCCTACATTTTCACAAGCTCAAAAGTAACTGGACAATCACTGGACAAAACTCAAACAATCATAACTATGAGGAATATATTTAATACTTTAATGCAAATGCCATTAACATATGTAGCAAATGCTGAGTTTCCTCCACTCAGCTGCTCTGCCAAGCCTTTACTGCAGCTGCCTTCAGCTGCTGCTTGTTTGAGAGTCTTTCAGCCGACAGCTTTTTCTGAAAGTGAAAATCATGCTCCATTGGGCTTGGTCAGGTAATTTACTTGGTCCTTTTGGGTCATTCTGTGATCATCCACTTTAGTTGTCTTCCCGGCTTTTTGCTGTTGCTGAGCTCACCAGTGGATTTCTTCTTATTAAATTGTTGATTTGACCACAATTAAAATTTCTTCTATTGCTCTGAATAAAATATATAAGTTATACAAGTAAATATATAACTTATATGATAAGTTTTTTTTTTTCTTTACTTGCAGCAACCTAAAGATACTTCAAATACAAACAGCTACCAAGTACAAAATCGTTAAACACCTGCAATCCACCACAGACCTTTTATCTCCTTAATCTGTCTTGACATATCAAGAAATCAGGCCACAACTGGCCGTAAAACTGCTATCAGCCAATTGTCCATTTGCTTTTCAGGTTTTCGAGAAAATAATGTTTATAATTTATTTTTTAATTCTTTGAATTAATCCTGAAAATGTACATTTCAAACACATCTTGACTGCTTCATTTCAAATCCATTTTGATGCTGTACAGAGACAAAAAATAGAAAATCTTGTCACTATTTAAATACTTATGGACCCTAACTGTGTATTCAGTGCAACAGCCTGTGCTGCAGCATTTATACAGCAATTTGTAGGATTAAAACTTAGACTGAACAACATGACATTCTTGAAATAAATAGGTGTCACTGACCCTGTGGATTCCCTACAGTAAAATGATCTTTAGATTCAACTATAAACTGATAGCTGACTTTGCTATCAATCTGCTGTTTTAAAGGCAACATTTTTCAAGATTGAGGCAGCTGATGAATTACAGCGCACAGTCATCAACTTGAATCTCCATAAAAGAAAGTTTCACATCCATGGACTCAACTCTCTACTCAACGCTTACTCATTTCTGTCACTTCTTCCCAATTGTGCTGTCAGCGAGGACAAGCCGAGAATGCTAATTCGGCCACTAAGTCCTTCTAAGCATCGATTTACCCACGAATATCATGTTTGTCCTTTTTGCAGTGGACCATGATTTGGGGAACACCCTGAAATCAATTAAAAAAATCTCTCCTCACAGAGCCTCGAGTCTCTTCTGGTTCTTTTTACGACATTAACATCAGCAATGGCTGAGGTATTCGTTTTTTGCATGCATACGCGTACATGTTTCACTCCAGGGTCCTCATGTTGCCTGCAGCGATGAGCCGAAGTAGCCGGTGACCTTCAAACATTTATGTACACGCTGTCAAGTCACAAGCAGCATGATAGCCTCTGTGTGTTTGTCTCAAACATCTGTGTGAAGTGTGAAAACTCAAGGTGTGGTCTCATTAATCCTGACAGCCGCACCCACATGCAGAAAAAAGCCGTGTCCACCATAGCGGCAACTGCTGTCTGACCGCAGATTCCACAATCTCCCCATCAGCCGCATACCTGCTCTGCTTATGGAAGTGTGTTTACTCTGACAAGCTGCAATCCGATTATGTCTTCGATGGGCTTGCTGTATGCCATTTGTGAACCAGAACAGAGATAGAAAAGGCTCTCACCTGCCACTGCTAGGGCTTATGTGTGGACATTCTCTCTCTCTCTCTCTCTCTCTCTCTCTTTCCCAACAACCTGGACACGAAGCAGAGAAGAAAACAGCCGAAAGGAAACATAAAACACCTTCAGGGCATTTACTACTCCTAATGCTGGAGCTAGCAAGTAAATAAATGAATAAACAAGTAAATAAATATGAAAATAAATAAATGTTTTATAACAATAGTAATAATCAGAACAAGAAAAGGCACTACCAGAGGAACACTTGTGTATATGTGTGTGTGTATATATATATATATATATATATATATATATATACACACAATATATATATACAACAATATGTCTTAATTCATGCATGCCACGGGCACACACACACACACACACACACAGCACTACTAATATATCTACTCTGCTCTCAGCTACTTTAATAAATTGCATTGCTTTAAAATTTGCTTCAATGAAAACATCAATATATCCGATTCCACAAAATGGCAATTTAAACAAGAACTTAAGCAAGAACTTACTGATTGCCATGACAACCCTGGGATTTCATGGGATACAAAAAGAGGGAATTAGGCTGCACTGTTACACCTGTAATCGACAGAGCTAATGGATATTGATGAAGTTCCTCAGTTAAGCAGGGAAACAATTATATTTCTTTCTACACCAGTCCAGGCTGTCCAGGTTTTAGCACATTCTTCATCATTGAGTCTCCGCATCCCACTGTAAGTGCATTTCATCTCTCACTAGGGCTTAAAAATGAGCCCTGGAACGCATGATAGGAATAGCAGGAAAAGACAGAACTGCCTCAGGGACTTAAATGCACTTCAGGCCAGAGGTGTTCTCTATGCTGCAGTGTCCAGTGTTTTACCAAGTAGTAAGATCCCTGCACTTCATATGTGGCCTGTGTTGCCTCTGGATTTCAAGGAGTGTGTGGGGATGCACACACCATATAACAGTTTGCATAAAAGTCGAAAAACAAACTGGAGCAAAAGAGTGGCCAGAAGGTGTGTTGCTATGTGAAGCACAACATCAGGAAACAAGTGGGACAAAATAAAAAAAAGAGAGAAAAAAAAAAGATAACAGGTGTTTTATAAGATAGTGCTGCAACACTAACAGGAGGAGACAACAGTTCTGCTTTGTGTTGTGTTATATAGCCTGGAGCTTAGGCAGGAATCTGTGTGCATGTGTATGTGTACTGTATGTAGGCAGTCAGGGGGACCTGTAGTACGTCCTGAGTGATGCTGCTCTCTCTGTCCGTATCTGCTGCTTACACTCGGGTGCCTGAAACCCCCAAAGGAAAGGTCCTTTTGCGTAATCCTGATCAAGTGGGACGGAAACGTTCGCAGTGACAATTCCCACCTGCTTTATTCCTAAACCCAGCGCGTACTGAGCACACACTGCGTTTATAATTGATACCATTCTGGTGCCACAGCTTGTGCCCCTTCTCTGCAAAAGAGACGCTGTGTGGCAAATCAAGCTCTTTCGTCCAGCAGAAGCTAAACACTAACACTGGGCATGCGATGAGCCTGCTCTTAGGACCAGAGCCAAAACCTGCCAAACACTCAGCAGCGAGCTTTAGATGTCCCAATTTAGCTGTTTTCTCATCTGGTGAGCGGAATGGGAACAGAGGGACATTGTGATTGGGACAGAACACTAGTGAGAGTAACTCAGCTTTGCCTGTTGCTGAAAAGTAAAGATACGCAGAGGTATCGAAGATCTTCTGGTTTGACTTGATTAAGAAATAAAACAACAACAAGTTTATCAGGACGACTTAACTATAAAAGAATCCCTTAGTCGTGTCTGGCGCTGTTTGTTACAGACCTAAATTCTTTAAAAAGTTTTGTAATGCTACGGACTTGCAGCTAGAACTGACTCATGGCTAGCTTCAGGCAAATTATTCCACCGCAATGGCATAATGCATACTGTACATGAAACAGGTTACACATTTATATTTATATATATATATATATATATCACCACACCCTTTTCATTCCTGCCCTCAGAGCCACAGGCAAATATACAAAAACATATATCAAAAACTCTAACATAAGATTAATATAGTAGGGGTCTGAGAACGTTAAGGCAGAAACGCAAGATCAGAACTGAACCAGTGACTCTGGAGATACAAGACGACGACGCCACCCCTGCGTCACTGTGCCACTCGGGAACCCAAATCCGTGTCGTTGATCTTCCGTCGAGACCTGACTCCCAGCATTCTGATGATTGTAAAAAGATGGAGCAGGTGCTCTGCAGGGAATTCAAATAACAATATCCTCAATATGTAATACTCAGATAAATCAAAGCCTGGGCGAGACAGCTAAAATGGCATCAGGATGGATATAATTAAACAGCCTGTGCACAGGTGGCAAAGGAAGCTAGGCCCTGCCTCGGGGAGATCAGATTGACTGACAGCTTCCTCATATTTAATAGTTTCGCTATAAATTACGAGAGTTTCCCTGAAACGACTCGCTTTGGACGACTTCATCCGAGCTGCACTGAAGGAACAACTTCAGCGGCACCCCATCTGCCAATAAATCATTATTTTAATCAGGAAGAAAACTTTCACAGCACATCAAACCCAGCAGAGCATGACTCTGTCTACACACACACACCTACACGCACAGAGAAGCTTCACGAAATTCCAGCAGGCTTCAGTTTGTCTACTTAACCTTCTGGGAGTCAGAAGTGGCATATGAGGACACAGGCTGTTTAAACAAAGCAGCACTACGCATTCGTAATGAGATTTAGTATCCAGGACCTGGTGTAGTTCAAAAAGCTAACATTTTCTTGTTCAAGTGGTCAGGAGTGCATGCTTGCTCGGTGCTCGTGTGCTTTGTTAAGCAAGAAATAAAAGCGCTGAACCTTGTGCTCGGTAACTTGGGTACACATCTGAAACCAAGAGCGTCTTGGCATCTTCAGCTCAAAATTTAAAAACACACGACAGTGCACACACTGCTATTGCGTGCTAGCTAGTCTTTCGCCTCTCCAGTAAGCAGTCAGTGGAGCATATAACTCGTGCTAGAGAAGGCACAAATCACTGAACCTGTGTAAGAATTATCTAAGAATCCAGACTAACGCATATTGCCCTTGAACATATTTTATAAGAATATATATTCCTAATAGTTTACCTGTTCCTGAAAAATTTATATTTATTATCCGGCTTACTGAATATTATGCTTTAAATGGTTTAGGAGATTTCAAATATAAATATACTGTCGAGGGTGTTGTAAATGTCCTCAGGAATGCTACTTCAGCGTTTAGGAGAGATTTAGGAGTGCAATTCAGCCTTAGTGCTCTGATGAATCTCTCTATGGAGCTCTATATTGTATGCTGAGACAGCGTGATACAGGCTACAGTGATGTGCGGAGAAAGAAAAAAAAACAGCATTGCCCATGCACACATAATGATATGATTGGACACGGGGTAATATAATGTAGGAACTCTTACGCTGCCCAAATCAAATAGTCTCAGCTGTAGGGAGCTGATTGGTGCTATATGATGCTTCTGTTTTTAAATGAAACATAACCTTTGAAATGTAACTACATTAAGGGCATGCCAGCTCAGCACAGCATGTGGATGTAGTATTTATAGCATAAGGATCTATGTAGTCGAGGCTATAATGTCATGCTTAACACTAAAATACAAACACAACTGTGAAAAGTTTGACAGCAAAATGAGATAACTTTCTTTTTCCAGTTTTGAGAAAAACATTCTTTTTTTTTTTAAATAAAGTAAGACGCACTGCAAACTATGTTGTGCATGTTTTTTTTTTTTTTTGCTTCATATGGGTGTTAAAAGGCACAAATCCTGCAATGTGCTGTAAAAATGGTTGTTTATAAACGTGTGAATGTTGTGTGTTATTTCAAAAAGCTATTACGCCACCTCCCACAGTTTTGTCACAATGGATAAATCAGCCTGCAGTTGTGCTGGGGTCATTTATGTATGCACTTTAGTATTGATAATATGTTGGTTGAGCTTTAATATAAGTTATAGCAAACGCATGCTTTGATTGTGATTGAGTCAAACAGCAGGTGGTGCCCACAAATTAGATCAAGTGTTAGTATGTTGTTGCACACAAAAACCTTTTGTTAGAAAAATTGTTTAAGATAATGACAAACTTTGGTTTACAGCGTATCAGACTTCTCCTTTAGTAGTTTCACTTTCACTTTGGTACTTGATAACAAGTCCCTATCATAATACAGGTGTTTTTTTATTCGTGCATCAACCCACAGCAGGTCAGGGTTTTTTTAAGGTTATTGCATGACAGAACCACCAGACAAAGTGAATGCAACAGCTTTTCACACAGTGCATGTACTCTCAATCTCAAATGCTGCAAAATCAATACAAGTGATAGCAGGAACAAGTGATAGCAAGTGATAGCAGTGATACAAGTGATAGCAGGTTTGCACAACATCCAGATGACATAATGTCCTGTTTCACAGAATGTACATAAAGCGACACATCCCTGTAATTCTGCTGTGGTGACTGCAGTGGTAACAAAAGGTAAAAATCTTTTTTTTTTCCCAGTGAAAACATTCAGTACACTCATGGCAGCCGTGAGTTTTGCAGGTTTTGCACACCTCACAGTTTCCCTTCATGGATCACATGACAGAACGAAGTGATGCGATTAGCTTTTCCCAATGCATCGACTTTTGATCTAAAATGCAGCTGTTCTGTGTCGAGGTTTGTCTTAAAAGTAGAACTTTAAAGCTACTAGAAAAAAATTGTTAGAGAACAAAAAATTGCCCAAAAGTTTAAAAACGACATTTATCGCGTACATACTGTACAGTACATGAAGAGAAAAACTAACACACAAGGGTAACTCTTAATCACTTCACGCCTACTAATTATTACTGACTTGTGCTCAGTTGTATGTTAATTTAAATAATTGTTTTATTTTTAACAATGTTACCTGATCTTTTCTAGTCTAGTCAGCTGTTCAGTTTCCATGACCCTGTACACACTGGCACACTGTAGCCTCAGATTCCTCCTCCTGTCTAAATGTTGTGTTTTGCGGTTCTAGTGCGTCAGCCTCAAAGTGTGATGTGTTGTACATTATGATATGCTTTTCCGCACACCATGACTGTAACGAGTGGTTATTTAAATTACCTGTCCAAAAAGTCTGTACAAACGCTCGCCAATCGCTCATCAACAAGACATTTCCAACAAGAGTTTCCACTTACTGGGTGTTTTTTTATTATTTTCTGTATTCTGATTTAACTCTGATTCCCAAATACTCAGACTCTGGCGTAGTAAGTCAACTTGATGTGAACACGTGCTAATACTCTTGACTTGTATCTGCATGACCGTATGCATCGCACTGCTGCCACATGATTGGCTGATTGTCCATATGTTTTGCGTAATACTTCACAGCGAAGCATGATCTGGCAAGTCCTTTCATTTTAGCAAAGATAGTAGAGTTACCTACCTCTCAAGCCATATATAGCAATGGTTCCCTCATCAATGTCTTAATGAAAGCCTAACTACAGACCTCTGCTCACAGCCATTCTGCTAATCCTATGTTAATTTGAGATCAATGTGACTAATGTGTATAAAAGGATGCAAATAATTAAGCCTGAGAAAGCTTAATTTTGTTTTAGTATTGTGAGTGCGAACATTGCCAGGGTTTTAACTGCTACACAGTTATTAGTTAATTGCCATCCTAAAAGACAGACTGTTCTTTGATATGATTTCATCCAAGGGCATTATTATTATTAATAACACCCATATATATATATATATATCATGGGTTGCATCATAGCCGTGTTAGGTTGCAGAGAGTGCTGCCGGAATGAATTCTGAATGACGAGTTTGAAGTCGACAATCTCGTTGACCTCTCCAGCTCTTACCCTGGAGGCACAATTAGTTGGAGGTCAAAGACCACAATTTAAGTTTGGACTAAGAGCTGGTCCTCTCACCTCTGATGACTAACCCGACTTAGAATCGGTCCCTCTACTAACTCTGAGACAGACTAATGCAGCAACCCTCGGGCTCTTCTCTGAATACTATGTACCAAGGAAACTGCCATGAGCGTGTTCACACATTGTCAGACACTTCTGAAAAGCCCTGGCCAAAGCATTAGGCAAACTAACGTAATGCAGCTGCAAAAGAAATCTGTAAAGTCTGCTTGAGACAGTTTCTTCTTTAAACTGATGGAAACTGCTATAATTAATGTTACTGTGTCTATAAATTCTGGTTCTGTAACAGTGTGCTGTGGCAGAGCCTGAATCCAGCAGTATGTTTTTGTAATGGAGGATTTGCAAGAGAAAGGGGACTAACCCCCCCGAGCAACCCACCTGTAGACAGGCTTTGAAGCTTACACACACGTAGTGAAAGGCTTCTGCAACGCACCTTTTTAGTCCTGTGAGTGCACCGCTACCGTTACCTCTTGATGTCCTCAGTGCTCTTTTTTCCTTTCTGAGGAAAGGTATAGTTTTTTTTTTTTAAACTGCCCTTGCACTAAAGCACAGCCTACGACCCCACATCTACATTTCGATTAACAATGCAGAGAGTCCTGTTCTGTTTAACCAGACACCAAATGGGAATCAAGACCATTTCCATTTGGTTTAGTGTGCTTTCTCAGAGCAGAAATAATACGATAGAAAAGATGATTAAACCATGAGCATGGAGGACACATGGTCGGCACTGAATAAATGATCGGATCATTATATAAATAAATAGTTTCTCTTTTCATTTCTCCAGCCTACAGAAATACACAACCTCATGCAGTCTGGATGATTCATGTGAGAAGCCGTGTATCACAGTAGGTAGGTTCATGCTGGTTATTTGGATCCACACCTGAGTGCAGCTGATGTGTTCTGACCTGTTCTAATGTGTACCAGTGTTACACTCGTGTCAGTGTTACACTTTACTAGAAAATCAAGGAGAACTGTCAAGCTTATGCAGCCTAAAGGTCAAATCACACAATTCAGTTCACAGACATAATTACACACACAATTACACTTCAGATGTGCTGTGAGCCTTATTTAAAGTCATAATTTACAAAGATGTCATGACTGTGCAAATTCTTGGTGCAGTTGTGCAATTCTGGCATATTTAGCTGAGTCGTAATTACCGCTGTCTAACTTCAGCAGCCCCCAGTGTATCATTTACACAGTTGGCCATTAGTATTCTCGATCATGGTTTTACTGTCCTCTTATCTTCGCTAGTGTTTATCTTCCTCTCGTAGGTAAACTCAGAGCAGGTCTTTTTCACTCCAGTGTGATTGCAGTGTTGCTGAGATTCTAAAATACCTCGATGGCACTGCGGCTTGGAGAACCGTCCACCCACCGAAAGGCTTCTGAGCACTCTTGAAGAGTTAGAGGATGACTAACATGAATTGTCTAAGAGAATAATAGACTATAGTCTCTAAGTGGACACTTATAGGTACTCAGGACGGTACATATTTCAAATAAAGTGTTTGGTTTTTTTTTTGGCTCATTCACACTGCAGCCAACTGAAACACTTCCCTCACCCTCAGTTGGCTACTTTGGACAAACAAGCACGCTTAGATGTGAGAAGAATTCCGAGTTGTACGGTAGATTTGTGCGGAAATGAAGTTGCTGGCTATACTACAGCATTAGATAATCACCTACTGTACAAGTGTACTGAATGTTCCAGCGCTAAGGACCCTGGGACAGATCTGGATACAAATGACTCCAAAGTCTGGCGCGCTATGAATCAGTGGATCAGTGTACCGTGCTTGGGTCTATTTAAAAAAGTGGTCTTGAGCATGGTACAGTGTACTCGGACACAGAGTAGACTTAGGCCACGTCCACACGATATTTTTAAAATTGCGATTTTTCTACTTTCTTGTCCATATGAAAACGCAAAACGACCCTGTTAAGTGCTGTCAGGAGCTTCCCTAATCAACAGAGGGTCAATCAGAAGCCTAGACAAAACGTCATTACCGGTTTTGCCATGTAGAAGTCCGTTGGGTCTAGTCCAAAACTGTCGTCGCTGTCTGTGGGGTCTGTGTCTGAGCTTTGTATGTAGCAGCAGTGAGATTCGTAGTACATTCAGGCACCACTGCTCGTTAACGTGATGTGCGAGTAAAAAGTCCAGTAAGCAACGTTAACTCAGTCACTAGTTTTACGTAAGTCCGCCATTGCACAAAATCAGGGAGAATGGCACAATGACATCATCGGGACAAAAAGTGACGTTACAAGAGGCCAAAATCTCTGTTTCCCCTGTCCACACAACACCACTGAAAACAGAGTTCAATTTGGAAGGAGTTTTCCAAAAGCTTAGTTTAGTGTCCAACTCGAATCAGGCACTGTATAAAAGAAGTGTACGGCTAATTTGAACCATACTGTACATCAGCAACGTCGCCTGTCTTTTCCAAAATATGCAGCACACACCAATCTTATCCTGTGAACTCCATGGCTATAGCAAATTAGGACAGCAGGTGAGAGGGTTGGTCTTGACCTCATCTCCAAAATATCATTAATATTAGACCTAGTGAGGATTAATATTGATTTTGTAATATTGATTTTAACGAAATTAGGCCTAGAGTCAACTTCATTGAACTTTTTTCTCGGCGTATGTACTATTTTTCTCGCAAACCCACTAGGTGCATCCTGCTACAGAAAAACATAACTAATGTGTAAGCTGGCCAGCTGGAGGAGTGGGTGGCATGGTAAGAAGCAATCGTGCCTAGTGTGCAAACAGCTCTAATGTACAGCGTGATGCAAAATTCTTGAGTCACCCCTCAGTCCTTTTCATATTTTGATCTAAAGAGTCAAACTTTCTTGTTTTTGTTTTTTTTATGTATTCTAATTCAAGCACACTGTCAATGCAGTCATACCTCGAAAGAAAAAAAGCACGACATAACATTATCAGTCCTGGATTCGCCTGCCGGGATCTCAACATTATTAAAGCTGTGTGGGATTTTCTCGATACAGCTTTGCAATGTCCTTTTATGAAGCCTGGAGAACTTAAAAGACTACTTAAAGAAAATACAAGAAAGTCTGGTCAAAATTAGTTTGGGCTGTTTTGAGGAATAACAGTGGCCATACCAAATATTGACTTTAAAGCTTGTTAGAATTACAAAAACATGTGTAATAAATCTCTCTCCTGTACTTATTGTCCCCAGCAAGAAATGAAGGGTGGCTCAAGACTGTTGCGCAGTACAGCATTTATCTGTTACTCAATGTGCATACTAGAACTAAATAAAACTCAAAACGTATGTAGTCATTTATTTTTGTGCGATACAGTATACTGGTCCACTTAATATTTGATAAAAATTTGCTATTTTGCTGCATTTTGCTTCTTGCACTAGTCTGTACCCTACTGTAATGCATCGTAAAAATGCAGACCAATTATAAGCCATGACACTGAGTCTAAAACACAAGGACAGGCACCACACATATGTGACATGTCAGTATCACTGCTGTTCCACTAATAATCCATAACCTAAATAACACAGACAGGAATCACCAAGGACCAACTGATACTGTACGATAGTCGGTTTGTATTGCGGATCTGTTAGTATCACAATTTTTTAAATCTCCAGACTCAATATAAATATTTTTTAGATTTTGTTACAATTATGAACAAACTTGTACTGTTTGGAACTGTGTGAATAATTTAGAACGCACCACCTGTAGGATTGACAATTTTTTTATCACCTCACATGCAAACATATATTAATTAAAATGAACATTTTGAAACTTAATTTTGGAGTCAGTGTGGCGATAAATGAATTGCAACACAAAAAAATCGCGATATGTAACTGAATCGATTTTTTTCCACCATCACTACTAAATAATGTCCGGTCATTCGTGACTGAATGGTGGACGGCACTGCATATCAACTGATAGCTACAGGCAATAACTATTACAGTAAATTTTAATACAGTTGCTGGAAAGTCCACTCTGTTCATTCACATTGTCAGAGAAGGCCCACGGCACCTCTGCAGGCCAAGACAATACGCACAGTGCACAGTCGCACAAACACTAATGCAGCTTGGCGGGCTCCACAGCACGAAGCCGGACACATTGTCAGTGATTGGATCTGATCCAATCTGATCTGACGGGCTCTGGCACTGCAGTCGTCCCATTTTTTTCCTCTTCTCTCATGCCACTGACAGTTGTAGAAAAGCATGCTAGCATGGCTCTCTCTCTCTGACACACACACACACACACACACACACACGCACACACAGTAGAACATGCCACCTTACTCAAACATTAATCAGGAAAAAGACTGCATGTGGTAACCTCCATGGAATTGGTAAGATTTTTTGTCTT
This sequence comes from Leiocassis micropogon, assembly GCA_028565275.1. Lineage (NCBI taxonomy): Eukaryota > Metazoa > Chordata > Actinopteri > Siluriformes > Bagridae > Leiocassis > Leiocassis micropogon. The sequence continues at coordinate 19,275,454 of JAOVVA010000037.1, forward strand.
TTTTTTTCATATATAAATTTTGGAAATTTGTATAATGAACATTTTTATGTTTATATACACTATATATAAAATGAACAACTATGTTATATACATACATTTATTCATTTAGAAAAAGTATTTACTCTAGATGGTCATGGAGCCATATTCCAAATATAGATAACTCATTTATAACACTTGGGAATTAAAAATTTTTTCCAAAATAATTTTTTTTTACTTCTGTAATTTTTTTCAAATTGTTTCATTATCATTTTTATGTTGCAAATCAAATTACCATATGTGGTTCTCCATCTGGTAATAGGGTGTAGAGTAATAATTTTTCTTAAAAGTGTGTGTGTTTGTTAAATATGTATTTTTTAAAAACACTGATAAATTAATTTCAACATGTGCAAAAATACAAAAATAAAAAATATATAAATATATATATACAGTAAATCCCACCAAAGTTACCAAATGTGGTTCTTCACCAGATTAAGGTTTGCATTGTAACTTCACAGAACAACAAAAAAATGTTAAATTTCCAGTATAAGGAGTTAGGACAGAGATTTAAGGTTTGCTTCTAATATTATTTAAAGGGAAAAACAATAAACAGTGCACCTATTTTTTTTTTTATCTTGCAGAAGAGTTGTGTCTTAATGTTTTTTTGCAGGCCAAACCAAACTAAAAACTGCCTTTAAGTTTGTTTCCCCCCATAACTGATTTACGCATATTTATGTACTTATATGGATGAAGGCAAATCATAAGCACAGCCACAAAAAAACAAGGAAAACATAATTCACACAACTGAAAACAAGAAGAGACAATGTGCGCTACATATTCCAGTAAAGCAGCTCAGCTACTGCAACAAGTCAGCCACAGGAAGCACAGGATAATTCTTTCTCTTCCTCTTTTTCGCCTAATTAAATGGCTAATCACAAATATCTGAATTTATAAATTAATTCTGAGTTGTTTTCATTACAACTGAATAATATGAAATGAAAGACTTTCACGAATATTCATTAAATTTATGTGTTTAATTGAAATAAAATAGCTATTTAAACTTGATAGTCTAATCAGTCCAATCACATGGCAATTATACAAGCTTAAGAGCTCTTGTAGAATACTTTTTAGACTAAGTAGATTTTCATGAATACCACATCTCTTGTATAAATTCTCTTTAAAAATAAATTAGTTTGTATCCAGCTTGATAAATGAAATTCCTTTGACATAAAAAAGGATGTATGAAGAGAGAAAAGCAAATTCTTATAGCCACACCCACCCACATACTCATCCACTACTTCGGGAAAAAAAAAAACATCCACAAAACAGTTATTGATTTAAAACCACTTGTGTGAGTACACAAAAGTGGTTACACATTTCCATGACCTCACATGATCAAATGCATTGGGAGGTGCATTCTGATTGGCTAGTAGTTGCCCGCGAAATGGACTGCACGGGGGAATCAACTTGTTAAGGAAGATTATGGAGCAAAGCTGCTCAGTTCAAAATAAACTGCAGTACAGGGAACAAGTTAACAATGGTTCATCACTTTTGCTGGTTATTGCACCTTGCTGGTCATCAGTCATTGCAGCTACACTTCCCGGACAAAAAATAAAAAAACAGAACTTGCATCAGTTAAATAACTCGTTGCTAGCTGAAACATATGAATCGTTGCAGTAGTTATCCAAATGGAAGACTCTATTTGCTTAGATCCATCCAGGTGGTGATTCTTTCTTTCTTTCTTTCTTTATTTTTTATTTTATTTTATTTTGGCAGGAAAGTGTATAACCATTATTTTATTTCAGTAGTGTGAAGTTTTCATACTAGCAGCAACAGATATCAGAGTAGCTTACATTACCAGGGTAACGCATGAAGATTAGTGATGCGTTAGTGATGCTGCAAGGAATCCCGAATAGAGGAATTTTACCCAGGGATGTTCCCTTAATCAACATTCCCTCAACAAGGAGGAGAGTGTGCTGTTTAAAGTACACTGCGGAATGGAACACAGCAGTGTTGAAGCAAGTTCACAAGTTCTCCTACTCAAAGTTTTTTTTGAGGCAGCATCCTCAAAAGGATTATGAACGTAACTGGATCGCGTTACCATTACCTACTCTACAAAATCCCATTATACTCTGTATAATTACAATAAAGGCTTCTTCTTTTTTTACTTCATAATTTAAACTAGTAGAGTATATATTTACTTAAATTAATTTTTATGTAAACACCAGAATGTTTTGATAAGAAACCTATTAATTTTATGAAAAAAATATACATACATAGTTTCTCTTAAACCTGACCAAACACCATCAGCCAGTTAGTTGGCAAAAGTATTTTATTCTACATGTAGTCCTAAATATGTCTGAGGTGTCTACTGCCATGGCAGCAGAAACTGATACAGTACATTTACAAACTGGACTTTATTACAGGAACCAGACAGATAAACAGCTTGGGAATAGGAGAAAAAAATCATGAGTCCAAGTACAAGCAAAATGTCAGACGATCAGTAAATAGCAAATGACGCTTCAAATCAAAAACTAAAGCAAAGCAAAGGACCAGAATATTAAACATGGAAGCAAAGAAGTTGGTATGTACAGATCAGAAAAGGCTGACTGTGTGCAAATTAGGTGCTTATATAAATGGGAGTGGTGTGTGTGTGATTGGGGGTGTGCAATTTGGACCAAAAAGTATAGCTGTGTCTCAATTCAGGGGCTGAATTCCTGAAAGAATGCAGTCTACCTGGTCTTCATGGGCTTGTGGTCTTCATTGCCTGCATAGACTGCAAAGGCCTAACCGAAATGGGATGTCGGAGTCTATGAAATATTTCCTATTTGTGTCACTAGCTGTTTCCGCCCTACCTGTCTCGCCATGAAGTGCCACTCATGTTGCCTAGCAACCTTCACAGTTGCTGTTGGACATGATACAGAGAAAACGTATGGTGGGAGAAATTTTTATTTTACATTTTTTTATTCATAACCTAATCTTTTTGTGCTCTTTTTACTAGGTAGGTGACCTCCCCTTCTGCAGGTGTCACTAGAAAGGGCACGTCTGGTGAAGTATCATCTTTATTGAATCTCAAACTTTCCCCTCGCTATAAAAACAAGGTGTGGAGTTTAGCTTGAGGTCTGAAAGGTTTAGGCCTTGTTCACACATTCATTAAAATCGAGCGTTTTTCTGGCGTTCGTAGCGTCCGGTGAGTGCGGATCAAGCGCAGAGTGTTTTCTACACATAGGAGTCAATGAGGGTGTTCACACGGGCTTTGGTGACGTGCATTTGTCCGGCAGCGCGTTTATACGGCGTCAAAAAACCGTTGCATGCAGCTTTTTCTTGGCGTTCAAATCCCAATGAACGCAAGGAAAAACGCTTCAAGTGTGTTTTCTAGTGTGTGACGTTGTGCAGTCAGAGAGTGAACCCAGTGGCGGCGGCGATTTTTTTCTCTCCCTACCTCGCCGTATTACAAGAATTTTTAAAAACAAGAAGATTAATGTCTAATATAGCAAAATGGTCCATATTAAAAGGAGGCACCTCAAATAAAATGACAAGGGCTTTCATATCCAGTTCCCGACACTGCCTCCACAGGTTAACACACAAACTACAATTTGGGCTGCAGGCTGACGTTAGACAGAGCCAAACGAACAGCAGTGTAGAAGTCAATCGAGCGTAGAAGTCATAAGCGTCTAGGACGTTCAGAGCGCGTTCGTTTATCCAAAAATTTAACGCCCGTGTGAACAAGGCCTTAAAGAGCAGAGTCACGCAGCAGACTTAAAAATGCAAAGAGTGACATGCGAGCGGGGTCATGCACCACGAGGGACTTCAAAGACTTGAACTGAACGCAGCCATTTGATCTTCACCTTAAGGACAGTGGCGAGGCGACAGCACACGCTCCCGCAACACTTTCACTCTTGCATAGAGACATCCCTCATGATCCTGCTGCCGAAGAAGAAAAAAAGGCTGCATAGCTTCATGTTAATTCCCCCAGCCAACTGCTGGATGTCACGTTGGACACCTGTCTGCGGCCGCACCCAAGGAGAGCTGGGACGGGCCGGTTGGCCAAGTTCCAGGGAGGAGCTGCTGGCCTACATGGGCCCATTCTGCCCTTCTGCCCACTGCCATCGCTCTTCAGACTTCAGCTCTTCTTTTACGTATGTAATAATAATAATATTCAAAATACCAATATAATATGGATTATACAACAGTTAATTCCTACAAAGCAACTATGAGAGGCGTTTCACGAGAGACGATAATGCACGGTAACACCACAGGGACGTTTAACTATATGTATCACTCCATGTCCCAGGGTTGCATTATTGCACAAAAACACATATTTCGAAAGTTTTGTATTTAAATAAATGAGTCGCTTGGTCTGTCCACTGTCCTTACTTCATAAACTTGTGCCAAGAGAGACAAACATGTTGTCTGTCAGAAAGGTCTCTATTTATTAACAGCAAAAGACAGAGTATTTATATGTTTGGCCAAACGCCTGGTGTCATGTACTGTACATCTGTTACTACAAAGAACATCAACCATTTTACCATGTCCTGGTGAAATCCTGAACAACAAAGACTTGTACAGAGGTTCGTCCAAAGACAAAGCAGGAGATGTTAGCTCGAGAGAGGAGGAGAGGGTGAAGTTGAGCTAGAAAGCTTCTTACACAAGGCTGAATTCCAAATCCCTCAGTAAACCCTAATCAAAGGCACTAGTTGTTGTGTTGAAATAGTGATTGTACACTAGTGCACTAACTATCCATGGGCTAGGAATGTCACAGCCATGCTGATAACCAGCACAACAGCACTACTATGTCGTGTGATATTGCTTAAGCTAAACTAACTACAAAATTATAACGATCATGATTAAAAAAAAAAGAAAGCAAGAAAGCTGAGCTCCTGTTGGTTATTATCATCCAACGACACATCCTACAACCTCTACAATTTCTTTGGGATGCGGATTTCATGCAAGTCCCCTTGGTTTTTCAAGATTTGAAATTTTATATATTTGTAAAATGTAAATATTTATTAGTTTTATAAATTTAAATATTTAATAGTATCTTCGGCTACTCAATTGTTAAAACCCAGTATTTGCATTTGAAAGTATACTCCTTGGGTCCTATAATCTGTAGAGACGCGAAGAACCCACCAGTCGGATCCTTCATTGTCAGGGGACAGAAGGCTGCATTTGTTGGCCACATTTAAAGAAGCCTTCAAAATAGTACAGCCTTAGTCACAACACTGTGATGTAACTGCCCTTTAAATTAAGCCTTCGAAGGAAATTTAAATTAAGCCCTCGAACTGAGTCACAGCTTACTGTATGTTTTTGTATTTGTAGGCTGACTAGACTTAATTTTACTGGCTAGACTCATAAACTGGAATGTCAGACAAGTCAGGAATAACACTGAGAGCAGGCTTATTTGAGTGCCAGAAAAAGAGAAATGCACCAAAAAAGACCAACATAGTCAAAGATCACGGTCAAATTCTTCAGTAATTGCTTCATCCTGGTCAGGTTCATGAGGAGCCTGAAGTTCTAAAACAAAAATAACAAACAGGAGTACTCGTGTGTGTCCTGACGATGAGGTGGAACTATTTCTTACTGTCACAATTAAGTCTTCTCCAAAATTTCCATTTATAGTCCAATTTGTGCAGAGCTACAAGAGATGGATTCAGAGGTGGAACCTGATCAGCAGCCATGAGTTCTAGCGCATTCATTATAGGCATAAAAAAATAAAAGAATGTTCCGTAACGCGTGGTTTTAAAAAACTGTCTTTAAACGACTCAAATCGCAGAGGAAAGAAAAATTCTTTAGAAATAACTGTGTATGCTTGGCATGACTTGGCATAAATGAGTCCTGATGTCAGCTTGTATACAGTTGTACTAGCTGAGCTATATGTTTGGCTTCCTCACAGAATGCTAAGTGCAGTGGCATCACTGTAGCAGAATGTGTTGGGACATGCATGAACACTCAGCAAATCTGCCACTCTGTGTGGTCTGCAGTAATCTAAACTAAAACGCATACTAAGATGTACTGATGCAACGAATGAATAGCAGGGCTGCTGAAATTTTCCTGTCTGGTGGCTTGGCAAATTTAACCAAATAATGTAATGAAAAACTAAATAATTAACCTTGTAAACATGCACATGTACAGAAGAAAAACCACACACTGTATTTCTTATACATTTACATATGCAAAAAAAAAATCCCAAAGAACTGCGGTATTTCGACAATATGAAAAGTTCACCGTGATATGATTCGAGCTGTGAATCATAGACAGACTGTTGATTCGATTTTTGCACGTTGCGATTGCCGATTCAGTTCAATAGTAACACTAATGTTTACTGATTCTGATTAACCTCAAGCAGCTATAATGCTTACATTTTAAAGTACAAAACAATTAAAGGTAAACAATGAAATGCTGTGTAGCTTGTTTTATTTATTTTTTAAACATCACGCCAGATACAAAGCCATATTTTTTTTTTTCCTACCAATAAAAAAAAAGTATTCTGCTAGCACTTCATGGAAGATGCAAGCAGATACCTTGATATAAAAAAGGTGCTTTCAATAAAAGCTGTGGTGCATTTTCAAGGAATTTGTCAATTTTAAACCATTTAACAGTCGTAAGTTTACCTAGATAAATAAAAAGAGGTGTGAATCAGATCTGAATCAAAAACTGGCCCTTAGATTAAATCACAATCAATTTGAAATATTTGTGTTACTATACTTGAAGACTGTAAAAGTGTTTTTCTTAAATTGAAACATCCATGATCTATCATTATCGAATCAGCCTGGCCTGAGTTAAAATGTGCTTTATGTATTTTAGACTATATTATGCCAAATGAATTTTATATAATAGCAGCTGTTGCTGTTTTTCCATTTAAATAAACCTCTTCAGTCTAAGCTTTCCGTTAACATTTAGTAAAGACATCAAAGATGTGTAAAGTTCTCATCAGAGTGTAAACAATAAATCTCAGCCAAGTCTAACGTGGCAAGATCATGCATATGGTGATATATTACCACCCAGCCGCCCATGTCCTAACATTTCTAGTGAATATGGTGCTTATTTAAACAACTGTTAAGGGTGTTGCAGCTTTAGTTGTCAGGCATTGTGCTGTTGTTTTGATAAATAGAAGAAACTATATTCCAAAAGAAATTTAATTAGTTTCATAATTTCACATATATACTGACCAAATAAATAACATGTTTAATGCATGTGTGATTTACCGAATCATCTCCGTTTGGTGAGAATAACTGCATTCAAATGAAATAAACATTTCGCACAGTAAAATATGCAAATATGTTAGCAATACCGTACTAATTATATTTACTTGCTGTATGTACAGTAGGTTGCTTATTTAACCTGTTTGCATCAAAATGTAGCAATTTCATGCAGAAATACGTCAGCCATCGTGCGAAATCTAAAATCTAAAAACTCTTTTCACTTCCCAACACCCAGCTCAACCTGATACAATTTCACAAGGTTATTTTTGAAATGTGGAGAAATATTAAATTACATTTGCAATTACAGAACCCACACATTCACGTACACGCCAAAACCACCACCATTACACACATCCTCAAGACTCAAGTAATACAGCAAAATATGATGCGGTTTTCCCTGCCTGAATTCAATGCTGCCTATTCATTCATTCATCTTCAGTATGGATTTATTCTAATCAGATTAGTGTGGACCAGATCCCAGGAGGTGGCATATTGGGGATAGAAAATTAGACAATTTAAATGGTTGTGACTTTCAGATGTACTTGACATTTATTTTTTATTTTTTATTTCACAAATGGTTACCAAGAAACGGATAAGTGGTGTTGATGTGAAGGTTAACCACACGCCTAAACATAGTACATCTATTTCTATTCATGCACAAATGGTATGATACAGTACAGTATAATGGAATCCACTTACATCTATTTAACTACACACAGATTTGTCTTGTATTCCATATAATTAATAATTATTGGAAATATTGTTTCTGAACAAACACTGCCAGCTGCTGAAGTCGCTTTTATAAATCATTTGGCATGTACTAGTTTAATGAAACATAATCATTAAATTAATCTGGAAATATGTTTTTCAAATGCTTATTTAAAATGCTTGAAGCCAGGGCATATTCTTAAAGTTCTGGGGCCCTAAAAGACACCTTACTTAAGACCCACATCAATCAGATGATTTAATATGCAAGAGAATTGCTACTTCATCATCTTGGATAGCACAGTTAATAAACAGTAAAATAAAAACAACTACACAAGAACCACAAGCACAAAGAATTAAATGTTGAGCTTAAAACTATGAGCTGCCAGCATGATAGTTTTTCAGAAAACGGAGGCAACCACAAAATATTTTCTTGTATCATATGAAAAATGACCATTAAGTTAATTTGATCTGATTTGGTGCGATTCTTAAAAATTCAGTGGTTGATGGTTCACCAGGCTCATGAAGTGAAAGCTAGTAGTAAGAAGCTAGCCCAGAAATTGTGTTATACCAATACAGTGAAACCGGTTTGCGAGCGGTTTGCGAGAGTTCTGCAAGACGAGCAAAGATTTTTAATAAATTTTTACTTGAAAAATGAGCAAGTTTGGGTTTAACATATTTTATTTTGTGTTTGCGCGCGTGTAAAGCAAAAGAAAGTCTCATTAAAGAGGTTAAAGATCCATTTTCTCTGTTTCAGCCTGATGAACGTGCCTTGTGTGCGCGCGCACGTAATTTGACACCGTGCCCCTTCACACACACACACTCTCGCCTTTACACTCCCCCACCTCCTCTCGTCTTCACACACACACACACACACACACTCACTCTCTGCTCTACACAGAAACACTGCTCTGTCACGATTCTTTTCAAAGGTAAAGTGCAGGTTCATTTGTTTGTTT
>JAOVVA010000037.1:19289049-19310253 GCA_028565275.1 Leiocassis micropogon
ATTTACAGATGCAGAGACAGCACTATAACATTTCACGTGTAATTCATTACCTTAGACGCGATTGCGGTTTTTGGACAAATAAAGGCAGGTATGCTTTACATTGTATATTCGTGTCAAAGGCATATAAGATTCACTTTATTATACTTAAGAACAAATTGGACTTACAGACGTGCTCCCGGAACAAAACTCGTTCGTAAGTTAGGGACTTTGGATAAATAATCCAAAGTGATTTACCTACAAAGAGCATTTTTTCATATTCATAATAAGTAAACCTGTTTAACCAAACTCTCTTGCTTCTAGGGACGAGAATCACCAGTAAACACCGAATACGATACTGACATGATACCTAGGTGCTGATTGAATTTGTATTGCGATTTTATAAGTATCACAATTTTGTAAATATCTTGATTCTATATAAAATTTTGGAGTCAGTGTGTCGATACAAGAACTTCACTTAAATGCTTTATGGCAATCAGTGCAGAAAAACTAATCCACAAGAAAAACTACGGTATTTTCTTAAATGTGGTGCTGTTAATAGCGCTGTACTGTTCAGGAAAATTCACATTGTTTAACTTGAATACTTGAGTACAATGAATACTATGAATGGAGCAAATATATGGGCGGATGTGGTGCACCAGTATAACTCTAACTATTTATGATTAATGGAGAAAAGAAGTGCATTAGTTACTCGGGTAACAGTTAAGCCACCTGGGTTCATTTTTACATTCGGTCATAAAAGGGTTGAGGAGGGGCACTTTTAAAGTAATACAGTATATTTAAAAAAAATCATGTTGAATAGTTATCAGAATATGAAATCTTCATACCATCCCAGTCCTAATCATAAGAGAAGGGATAATACCAACAGCGCTGGACAGTGTGATGAGGAATAAAAAACAAGAAAAAACACAGAAATATATATTCCCGTGTCGTCATTAGAGATAATAGAGGCATTAACATTCAGCAATGTTCCTCCATGACTCTTTGAAATACACTTTACCTTTTTCAGCACCAAAATCAAACTGCCACATGCTTCCCATATCAATTTTTACAGGCTGCTTAATGTGAATTTAATGATACCAATCTCCTATTTAACATCGGTGTGTTCTGTAATGGAAGACTGGTAGTGGGAGGTTACTGCATGACAGTGCAGACAGTGGAGAGAGGAGCAGGCTCCTGAAAAAAGGTGGAGCTACTCAAACCCAATGCTGCAATTATCAATCCTTCTGAGTCAGTCATTCATGAAAGCAACTGTTAGGCAGCCTGGGAGGTGATGAAGACTAGCTTACATTGAGTTAATTGGGATTGTTCAGAAGGCTTTATAACGCGAGGGTAGAAGGAGAGCGGAGGAAAATATATGCATGCCTGATATGCATGCATCAACATAAATACTGCATAAACACATGTTAACAATGATAATACAATGGTTAATAAGACCTCTATCTCTCTCTCTCTCTTTCTTTTTCAGCTTCATCTCACATGCATATTTTAATACAAAAGGAACCTGGTTGACTATAAGCCAATGTACAGTATAATGAATGATATATTCATGGCATCTGTTCAGTAATGAGTACATGATGCATACTCCAAAACTATACAAATTACGCGTCCAACATCCTAACATGTTATGTGTCAATGATCCAACAAGGTGAACACTGATTGGCTGGGGCAGGGCAATAAGATGACAAAATGCTAGCTGTGGTAAGATGTTGTGCTGGGACATTATGCCAAGCTGCTTTTCTTAGACATTGTGCCAGGATGTTGCGCTGGGATGCTGCTGGGATATCATTGTGATAAGATGTTATAAGCTTGCAATGAGATGTTAAGATAAGGTGTTGTGAGATCTTGTGGTAAGATTTTTCGACAAGATGCTGTGATGTGATGGTGCCTTAAGAGTGATGAGATGTGGTGGGACATTGTAGTGAGATACTGTGGTTAGATGTTCTGACGAGACATTGATGACAAATTGTTGACAGGACACGATGATATGTGATGGCATTGTGATAAAATGGAAGAAAATGTTGTGATGAGATATAATAAATACTGTAAGCAATAGCAAATTCAAGGTCATGCTCTTGTACTGCATAGCACAACCTTAAGTGTGATGTTGCTTTGATCCATCAATTCCACAAACACTATTTTTTTATTTTTTTGTTTATTTAACCAGGTATTTTGCTTTTCCAGCACTTATCCTTCTACAACTTGCAGGACTAACTTCGACTGGTGAAGCTGGTTGGTGACTGATGCTCAGCGACCGACTGTTAGAGTAATTCACAGAGGTGGAGGCAGTTTTAAACAATCACCGGTACTATGTAGCCAAAGGTGATGAAAATAAACCATGGAGGTTGTGGAAAATACAAACTTATGCGACTTCATATTTTCAAATACTCTGCCTTATAACAACAAGTAATTTCCGGGTTCCCTTGTTTGAATCCCAAATAAAGTTAAATGAAAAGCTAGTGTGGAAAGGTCCGCGATATGTTTGAGAAAAAAGTCTGTAGTGTGTGTGCAAAGCTCCAATGGTTGGTACAAATAGTGCAAATGATTGTTCGTGATTATCATTGTGCAGATGATTGTACTAAAGTCAATAAATGTCCTGAGATCTGTGTCAATAGGTGAAAGTCCAGTTGGTAGTCCATGATTGTAAACTCCTGTCAGCTATTTAAGAGTCCACTGCAGGCGTTTTTCGGTCCATAAGAGTAGTATTCCAGTACCACACGGTGTTGCAGTTAGTCAGGATGCTCTCGATTGTGCATCTGTAGAAGTTTAAGAGGACCTTAGTAGACGCCTAGGTATTTAAAGCTGTTTACCCTCTCCACTTCGGGCTCCCGGATAAACAGTGGTAGATGAGGACCTTTCTCCTTCCTCATGTCCACTATCATCTCTTTAGTCTTGCCCGTGTTGAGGGAGAGGTTGTTATCCTTCTATCACTGCTGTGTCGTCTGCAAACTTCAGGATGATGTTGAAGATATTTGCAAAAAAATAATTTGGCGGGGCATAAGAGGAATAATAAAACACATCAAGATGGTTTTTGGAAGTTTTGTCTGCCTGTTTGTTTGTGCACGTATAACATAAAAACTACAAGGTGAATTTTAATGGGGTTTTTGCAGGTGTATTTGGCTGAGCCTGAGGAAACATATACTGTAGGCTTTGTTTTATTGTAATCAGTCCATGGGAAGAGAAGATATGCTACTCTGAAATTTACATAGAAAAAAAATCTACGTTGGAAAAATCATTAGTTCATCTCAAAATTCACAAGATGGCGCTGTACATTTTCTAATATGCACTTATGAGTGTGCAATGAAAATCTTCTTAATAAACGCGATCTCACATTTATTCTGCGCACTTCACTGAAATATGTTAAAATTTTAGTTAATTTCATACTTCAAAAGATGGCATTGTATATTTTTTAAAACGCGATTATGAGTGTGTAATTAAATTCCATGTGAACAACGTCGGGTACATCTTGTACTAAAGTATAATTACAAGCATTTTATAAGTGTCAAAAGTATTTATTAACAGTTATGTTTATGCAAAGAGTTTTGCCTCTTCTTTTTCAAGACCTCTGCAATTCGCCCTGGCATGCTATCAATCAATTTCTGAGCCACATCCTGAGTCCATTCTTGCATAATCAATGCTTGGAGAGCTTTGATTTTTGCAAGAATTAATTTGAGAGGTTATTAGAATTTGGGGGTTTTTGTTTGTCCACCTGCCTCTTGAGGATTGACCACAAGTTCTCAATGAAATTGAGGTCTGGGGTTTTTCCTGGCCATGGAACCAAACATTTGATGTTTTGTTCCCCAAGCCACTTAGTTATCATTTTTGCCCTTTGGTAAGGTGCTCCATCATGCTGGAAGAGGCATTCTTAGTTACCAAACTGTTCTTGGATGGTTAGGAAAAGTTGGGAAAAACATCCTCTGAGGATGTTTTTGTACCATTCTTTATTCATGACTGTGTTTTTAGGCAAAATTCCACTCCCTTGGCCACCCCACATATGAATGGTTACAGTTGGCATGACACAGGACTGGTCACCTTTTCTTCTCCAGATAAGTCTTTTTTCAGGTGCTCCAAACAGTTGGACAGGAGATTCATCAGAGAAAATGAGTTTACTGCAGTCCTTAGCAGCCCAATTCCTGTACCTTTTACAGAAAATCAGTGTCCTAAATTTTTTTTCTGTAGAGAACTGGCTCCTTTGCTGCTCTTCTTGACACCAAGCCATTCTCCAAAACTCCACATCTCATTGCATGTGCCGATTCACTCATACCTGCTAGCTCTGCAATTCCTGAACAAGATCTCCACTGGTGTTCCCCTAATCCTGAACCTCAATCAACTTTAGGAAACCGTCCTTGAGCTTGCTGGACTTTCTTGAGCGTCCTGACTCCACAACAATTGAACCTCTCTCTTTAAAGTTCTTGATGATCCAATAAATGGTTGAGTTAGGTGCAATCTCACTAGAAGCAATATCCTTGCCTGTGAATTCCTTTTTGTGTAAAGCAATGATGCACGTTTCATTGAAGGTAACCATGGTTAACAGAGGAAGAACAATAATTTTAAGCTCCACCCTTCCTTTTGAAGCTTCCAGTCTGTTACGCTAACTCAATCAGCATGACAGAGTGTATTCCAGCCGTGTCCTCCTCAACACTCTCGTCTGTTAACAAGAGAATCACTGACATGATGTCAGCTGGTCCTTTTGTGGCAGGGCCGGCAAATGCAGTAGAATTTATTTTTCTTTTAGGGGATTAAATAAAATTTTATAACAAAGAAGGACTTTGCAAATATTTCAATCCATAGGATCACTCTTTAAAACATTCTGGAGTATATGCAAATTGCCTTCATAAAAACCTTGTGAAAACTAATTTTTGTGTCATTCTCAAAACTTCTGGCCATGGCTATGAGTAAGATTCTTGTTTCACACACCAAGTAGTGCCTATGATGAGGAGTTACGGATGGATTTGGGATTCAGTCTTGTGTTTGAAGCTAGTTACCTTTGTAGCTCTCATTAGCCATAACCAAAACAACACGGAAAGTTCATGTAACGACGCAGGGTCTCACAAGGGGCAGCATAAACACACGCTGCACTGTTCAGAACGGGCAGATCCGCAGGCTGCTACCCCGCGGAGTTATGAACAGGCAGAGGCGCGACAAGGTAGACACGCAGTTGGCAGGAAACGTGTCAAGGAGGCAAAGACACAGCCTCTGTCTTGCACTCTAGACAGCGGTGAACGAGAGAGGGAAAGAGCGACATGCATTAGTTAAGCGTACGCTCTTAGTTAAGCGTACGCTCTCGGTTTGAGTCAATTATGTTAATACACAAAACTCTCTCTCTCTCGTATAAATCCTCGGTAAGTGCGTAGGACCCGAGAGGATATAGTTTTTGTTTTAGTTTCCAGACACCCTTCCGTTCTCGCATAGACGACGGAGCTTTGTTTATTTTGTGTTTTCAGTTTTCTTTTATTTCCTTTTAAGTTTCTAACTAATAATCCCAAGCCATCTCTAAATGAGAGGGTCTTCCCATGCATATCATAAGCACTCTCACAAACTCCTGTTTCATTCACCCCCCCTCTGAAGCCCTGTGTCAGGGCTCTTAAAAACATCATAACATCTCATGGTGCACCATGTAACAGTTCAGGTGCATTTCAGAACAAGTTACCAGTTAGTAAGCAGACAAAATGATAAATTATTTAAGATTATACAAGGTGTGCCCTCGACTTTGTTCGCCTTGAATTTAATAACATGCTCATAAATGCGTTTTTAAAAATTTACAACAGGCAGCTACTCTCTCCACAGGACTGCTGACTTTACCGTCCTACTTTCACCCACACTGGTAACCGACAGTTAGTGTAATTAGAACACCTGGGATTCGGAGTTATAAATATAATTAAACATCCCAGTGCTGTTATGCTCTATATCAGATTACTTGGAGCTAAATGTTGTATAAGATGTTGTGAAATGCTGTGTTTATATGTTGTGATGAGACTTTGTTCTAAGACACTGTGTTTTCTTTTTCACAGGTTACATAAAGGCCATTATAATTCTTTAATTGGACTACAAACTTGGCATTGCTTCAGTGCAGCGCTATAATGAGCACAAAGCTCTGTGCTGATGTGGTTGACTTTAATACCTGACAGCATGCTGTTGGTGATTTAGAACCTGGAAATAGATTGTCATTTTTCTGAGTTATCACATGCACTACTCATCTTTTTCTCCATTGATTCTGCAGTGAAACCAGAGACCTTTAATTTTGTGTCAAAATTTCTTGCTTTTAGTGGATGGATTAACATTGCATGAAATTCGCGGACTTCTGTATGATCTCCTGCACAGAACACTCTAAGACTGAGACAGACACTTAAGTACCCGGAATCAACAATACCACTAACATACCACTACACACAAGATATCTCAATGATTAAGCATTAATTGATGAATTGCAGTTAAGAAGTTTTTAATAAAGTGTTTATTGACATGCCTATTAAAGTCCACACCACAAGGGGCACACTTGCAGTTCACACAATGTCCAGTATTGGCTCAATATGTTTATCATTCGCATTTTTGAATGAGGATTTTCACTCAATAAATTGGTTGAAACTACTGCTACTAGAATTGTTTAAATAAAAGTTAATTTATACACGATTAATCCACTATTGATTCATAACGGGTTCAGGGAAATGAGTGAAATTTCAAACCTTGCCACTCAACAATATAAAATCAGAATAAAAACAAATAATTAGTATTAATAGTATTAGTAGTAGTATCGATTTCGGAAAACTAATACAAGAAGCCATTCATAAAATAAATTGCAAAAGTCTTTCTCAACGATTTAAATCAGGGGCAGATCTCTACCAAGTACAGGTTCACGACAAAGGTAAAATTGCTTGTGTAAAACATACTATTATTTTTGTTTTTGCTGTTGTTTTCATTACTGTAATTACATGTACATGTACCAGTTGACAGTTTAAAGTTTGCTGTGCTTGGCAACATTATACTTGTTACAGTCACACCAATAAAGCTGTACCACGATCAGCACAGAAGGTGAAATAAATAATTAAATTCATTAATAAATTAAGAAACAAGCCCAGGCTCGAAGACATAAAAACCTCAGGGTAGGGGAGACAGATGGAGATGCAGATGAATACAAAAAATCTTGACAGGAAAAAAAGAAAGAAGTGAAGATTAGAGACTCTTGACTATTTTGGGGAGAAGGTACATACTGTTGTTTTCTGCTTAAAAGTAATAACAAGTGTTCTGCATCTTCAGTCTTCCTTGAAATATTTTGTGCAAGTGTGTGTGTAAGTGATCTTACACAAACAATTGAAAAAGAGGAACAAATGTCAATTATACAGTGATTATTATAGTTAAATTACAGTAATAGCACTGTGCTGGCATTCTTTTGTTTGTTTGTATGCTGATAATCCTATAATTGCCTTGGCAATACTGTAAAAAAAAAATGGCATGCCAGTTGTGTCAGTAATACAGACAATGAAATGATTTGAGGGAGTGCAAGAGTAGGCAATGTCCTGGCAAAAAAGAAAGTGTAGGAACGAAAGGACGAGATGAAGCGAGTATGAAAAAAAAGAAAATCTAAGTGCGATTGAGAAACTGTAGGGAATATACTGGATGGATATCAAAGCTCTTCCCACAAGACCAACAAAATAAAATAAAGAGACACTTTTCCTTTCACCTTTTTTCTGTGGGGGCGGATGACAAAATAGAAGAAAAGGTGGAAGTATCAAGACGCTATAAAACTAGGAAATACATTACTTTAATCCAAACTGATTCTAGCTTCTTTTTTAATGCTTTCTTTTCAGTTTAAGGCTAGAGAGGCAGAGTTATAGAGTGGTACAGCGGTAGTCCAAGCCCCCAGTCAGGCTGATGCTCATCTCTGCTCTGTAAAACATTGCATTAAGGCTTTTAGCACCTCGAACCCACAGAGCAGATCAAGCACACAACCGCTGACTGCTGCTCTCATCAAAGTCTCTGTGTGTGCAGTACTAGACAAATCATAGTGGATAAGCTTCAAAAGCTCAACAGTAGAGAAAAGCCATTAGAGCTTCTCAGCAACACATACACACACTGGCTGTATTCAAGACAAAGATGTTTATTACAGCAAAAACTCTGTATTGGTATTCAGATATCAAATAACAGCAGACGTACGTGATGCTCGAACAGCTGTGAAGGATTTGTGTGTGCAGACATAATAAATCTGCAAAAACAGAGACGCCTCTCAATTACACATGATTCTGACCTTGAACTTAAGTAGATTTTTTTTTGCATGATAATTGCTCAAGCAACGAGCAGGAATAACACTAGCGCCCCTGTCTGACAGTTTGTCAAATTATTTCTTGGTATGAAATATCAAGTACTTAAGTATAAGTCTATTTATTATTTAATAGTTTTGTCCATGAAAAGAGTTTATATGGGAAGAAATGTTGAGAAATAAAGCAGCTTAACCTTATCTCAAAGACCAAATTGTATACGAATTAAAAATTACACTGCACAGCCAAAACAAGTCACTGCTTGGATTTAAATAAGCAAAGACTTAAGAGCCTTTAATTGGATAATTACTCCTTGTTCAACTGGTAACAATTCTTTTATCCCTTACTAACGCAGTAAGTAGCATCTCATTTCTTAAACAACCCTGTCAAAAGATGTATCCTGGGGTGGTGAAAAAAAAGATATTACAATGTTTCAGACGGATCGAATTATTGGCCTGGATCAAGCAAAGAAAACAACTAAGACTTCTGAAATGACTGAACTTGTAATCAGATTTATCCAGCATGTTAATACAACCTGGATGAATCCTGGGAAAGAAATGTGCTTGGAAAAAATCATGAATTACCATAATTGAAGATCACTTAAACACAAAACAAAATCAACAGTAAAACACACACAAACACACTTGTTAGTGTGACTAATCAGAAAAAAAAAAAAGGCTTCAGTTTGCTATGCAACATAAAGACTTTTGAGCAATGGAAAGAGGTCATGTGGTCTAATGAGTACAGATTGGCTCTGTTCCACAGCGATGGTTATGTCGGAGAAAGAGGGGAAGGACATTAAGTGATGCACCATTATGCTTAGTGTCCACTGTACAAGCCTCTGGAGGTCGTGTTATCATCTGGGGTTGTTTCAGTTAGTCAAGTCTAGGCTCAGCAACATAATGTGGCTAAAATGTAAGAGTGTGTGACTTTTTTTGATCAGGCAGTGGCCTTACATATACACTTACTTAAAGTGAGCTGTAAGTATAGCAGATGTGTGCTTGCTCAGCTCATCTCTATTAAAACATTAATAAAATTATACGCAGCACCAACGAGAAAAAAAAAAAGCTATAAATATACTTTATGACATCAATTTAAGACCAGTCCAGTGACCTATTCCCAGGTCTCATCTAATATGTTACAGAATTTTCCCTCTTTTTCTGTCTCTTTACTACTTTGTCTTAGTAAAATAGTTTGGCTGAATCAAGTTTTGTTTTATACATTGCCAAATAATGAAGAATCCATACTGTCAAAATTGGACAATTCTTTATTAATATAATAATTATTATGAACCAACATTGGCAATATCTGTGTCAAAATGTGCGTCAGTTTCTTTGTGTGCACTTATATTTTTATGCCACTATGTAACTGGATGTCAGAAGCATTTATGTTTTAGGTTGTCCATCTGTTTGTCCAGCCATCTCTCCCCCTATGTGTCCATGCAAATTTCAAATAGATTTTTTGTAGGAGGAGTATTTTAGCAAGCTAAAAAATAGTTTTTCTTAGATACCTTTTTTTGTCTGAAATATATTTTAGAGTTCTACTTATTTTACGGTTAAAGGCAAGTTTATGAAAGCTTTTGTTTATGAGCAGTTGCCTAGATGCAACTGAATAAGGCGATCTGAGACTTTATTCTTTATTAATATTGTATGTGGTGATATGAACTATGAACTACTCGCAAGTGGTTTTAGTAACCTGACTGGACTGCACAGAAAGTCAAGTTAAGAACCTGCTTAAGTAAATTTTAATTTCAAAGAACTTTCCTTTCTAAACCTTATATTCTATGTTTTTATGTTTTATATGCGATCCACCTGTATGTATAGCACTTTGGTCAACTTGTGTTTTAAAAGTGATTTATAACTAAATAAATAAATAACATGAACTGACTGACTGACTGACTGTTAATACTGATACAGCAGGTTATATCTGCCATCAAATTTCCCTGAAAATAATCTAAACATAAACAAAGACATAACATACAAAAACACACAGGTGGGATGTGTCTTTAACAATCCTCAGCTAATTCTTACCTATGGCTGTGGTGTGTGTGTGTGTGTGTGTGGGTGTGTGTTTGTCAGGGAGGGAGGCAGAGGTTAAAGTTGTACTCCTGAAGTCTTCCCAGCAGAGATTAATCGCTCTGTGCTGGTATCAAGCATTGCAGCCATAAATCATCAAAGCTGACCCCTCTCTCTCCCAAACAGGAAAAATCAGACAGAAGACTTACCTCAGTTTTGAACATCAAGTAATGAAATGAACCCATGGCTCTCCTTACTTATATATAAAGAAACCATGACATTCATAACAATTGATGGATGAATTAGAATCGAATTCCCTTTAGTCGTCTTTGGTCAGTAAAGAACAACATACTTAACCCTAATCAGACACTCAACTACTTTATATCAGACCTCATGAGATTACCTTACTATGGATAGATCTTAACCTCTGACCTACACAGAGATCCAGAGATCATTACTCTCTTTGAAATAAAGCGGAAAAATACAGCTAGTAAAAGTCTTCTTCATGAAGTGAGCGTCAGCGTTTATTTAATTACCTTTATGAAAAGCCCCCTGATGTTATCTGATCCTGATGTTCTATCTCCATTCCTACTTTCCAGCTTCCAGACCTTCTTGAACACATGGACACAAAAATACACAGTATACCTCATTTCAAGTAAAAAAAAATAATAATAAAATACTGCTACAGTACTATGACAGTTTAATATTGGCAGTCATGTACTGGCAATCAAAATGTGTGTGTGTATGTATGTGTGTGTGTATGTGTGTGTGTCTCAGCAGAGTGGGATAAGACCAGATGTTTTTGGCATTTAGGATGCTGAGGTAAAGTGTTCCTGTCAGCTGCTAGGAAGATATGTTTAAATGTGACCGCCCACCCCGACCGCCTCTCCTGCAGAAATGACAAAAACGCGCAAGCGTAATTGAAGGTGAAGTGCGAGGCCCTAAGCACTGCAATTACCACGGAGCCCTCTGCTGAGCCTGTGTGTCCTAACACAAGGACACAGAAATAGTGGGAGGGCTAAATCACATCACTCACGCTCAACTGGCTGACAGAAATAAAGGGTGGAGAAAACAGCACAAATGGACTCAATGTCATTTACACACTTATGCTCCTGGTTACTACGTGCACTTTTATAGCTATGTATCAATACCTAATAAAATGTTTCACACATACCTAGGGGGGGGGGTGTTTAAAGCGTAAACAGCGTGTATCTTTCACTGACAGTATTTCCCACTTAATAAGAAAGACCTGCGCATTTAGGCATTTATCCAATCACCAAATAATGTGGCAGCAGAGCAATGCATAGAAACATACGTTAAGGGCTCCAGTCAATGTTCATATCAAACATCAGACAAAATGTTATCTCAATGACTGTGAGTGTGCAGCATGCTTGTTGCTGTTAGACAGGCTGGCTTTAGTATTTCAGAAACTGCTCATCTTCTAATAATCTATTTTTTTGTATCATGACACAATATAGGGTCTACAGAGTCTATAGACTATCAAAGAAGAATCGCCAATAATCACTTTTTATAATCGTTTCTGAGTATAAAAATATCTCAGAACACAGCACACATCAAACCTTATGAGAAATAGACTACAACAGTGAAAGACTGTCATTAATTTCTACTACTGTCAGGAATCAAAAGCTACAACAGACAGCTACAGGGCATCTGTTAAGCAAAATTAACTTTTTAGTCATTTTAGAGATTTAAAATATGTCTCCAGTGTGCATGTACAAACAAAAAAACATGAGGAAAAAAAAAAACATTCCTGCTCTTTGTTTTTTTTCTGTGTTTGTATTTCCCATACTTTAAACACTCACTCACTCATAATCTATACTGCTTTATCCTGTGTTCAGGGTCATGGGGGACCTCCTATCCCAGGAGACTTAGGACATGAGGCGGGGTACACCCTGGACAGGATGCCAATCCATCGCAGGGCATACACACACACATATGTGTATGTAATTGTTCCATATAAGGAACAATTCAGTGCCATAGCTACTTTATAGCATTTGGATGAAAGCTGTTATAATCCAGGTCTCACAACTAGCTATGTAGCCTTGGTGAAATACTAAAAAAATATATCTGCGGCTTTCTAAGGAAACACCGATAAAGAAGAGAGCACGCCGTGGCACAGCTCCTCACTAACTGCTCAAGTGCTGTTCAGTTATAAGCGGTTTGAGGCAGATGAAAGAGCATTCAAAGTGCCACCTTATATTACTGCCAACACGACCTATGTGAGTTTATCTATCAGTCACATTCTACAGCTTGAAAATGTGCGGCATGGCTACATTAAGGAGGTTTATTCAACTGAAAGGGGGAATTAGGGAGCTGTAGTCCTACTGGAACACTGGATTTGATTAAAATCCAAACCTCAAGAAACTTCTAATACCCATGGAGCAGTTATATCAGCGATTCTCATTGAATTAACAACTTAATGTGATGATTTACAGGGATGATTCAGGGCTACAATCTGATGCATATTTAAATGACTAAAGCAGTGCAAAAATGAACAGACGTTATTGTTCAACTCCCTGTCTTGTCTATTCGATGCCCTGAGTATTATAAAGTGTGAGCAGGTTGCTTCCATCTTCTACAGCGTTGTGCTGCTCACCCTTTCTCGCACTGTTTTTTTTTTTTTTATTTGGGTCAGGCATCCAAGTGTCACCTACAGTATATGTGGGTAACTGATATCCTCATGGAGTCCTGCAGCTCATTTAACTGAAAGAGGACACACATTGTCAGGAATCAGGGTGTGATCCAGTTTATGGGAAGTCCTGCTGTAACTCAGTACACAACCATGCCCATCAGGGGTGGGGACGGGGGGACGTCCTGGTGACAGACGCCTGTGAGATTGTTTATCTTTGATTCAGGGTGAATATAGACTACTGGGCCCGGCATCTAGTTTACACTCACAATAAGACTCCATCAATCAGGTTCTCCTTCCTTTCTTGCTCTAAATACACACAGGAACACATTCGTACACACGTTTCTTTTGGACCTTAAAGGTCAGCGCAATCGCCTGGCTCCTCCAATCAGCATGAGGGCCTGTTTAAGCCAAGTGCTCCCTGTTCTCCATTTTATTACACTGCAATATAGGTCTGTCTCTGTTCTGAAACACTGGCCAGGTGAGTGCATGATGGAGGATTTTCAAAAAGGGAAAAGCTGCCTGGCTAGAGCAGGATTACGCAGTTCTTAAGGCTAAACCATGCAGGCCTGTGCTTTGACACCCTGGCCAATTTAATGGAAATTAATGCATGACCTTTATGCATGTCTTTGGGAATACGTGTGTTACAGCTGTGTTGACTTGCAATGATTTAAGGAGGAACTGGTAGAAGCTTTAACACTGTTGGTGAAATAACTACGCTTAAGAAGAGACAGAGACTCAAACTCAACACTACTTTTAATGTGCCTCCTAGTCGTGATATGATAGTGCTCTTACTTTTCAATTAATACAGTTTAAAGGCAAATACATAAGCTACTGTATTACATCAAGTGATGAGAATAGCATGTATGATAAGCACTAGAGATGGGAGTCGGTTCAACGTTGAGTAAACCACCCATGATCGATTAATAACCGCACAGTACAATTCTTCTTTGATAGTTCAGGTTTGGAGAGGGTTTTTTTGTTTGTCAAGTCTGTCAATCAAAACCAAATCAAAATTTAAGTACACATAAGTAGATTACAATGGGTCTTGGTCGGTATAAATTTTCTTGCTCTGCGCACAGAGTGTGAAGCTTGTCACCCCGACCGCAGGTGCGATGGAAGTAATCTTGGCCAAGTTCTACAACCCTCGTTCTGACCAAAAAAAAATGCATTACAAAGTTTATCTGAGACTCATATGAAGCTTGTGCAGTCCCACTGAGCTAAATCGAGTTGCTATCTTTCAAAGTTACGGTGGATTTAGTACAAATTTAATTCCATACGGCTATATGGCTAGCTCCCGGATTTAGGGTTTTCAGTTGCTTGGGTAGCAGAAAAACATGCAACATAGTGTTTATACAATTAAAATATACAGTCTCATAATCGATCGCTTGAAATGCATAGGAAATCAACCGATTATTGACTTGAATTGATTTAAAATTTCCCATCAATAATAAACACGGTACTGTTTTTATATGTTAATTTTTCTTGTTAGTTCCTGGGAGACAGTTTGCTTTCATGGCTAACACATTCAGTTTTTTGATGATTTCAGTGTTTAAGGACTATTGCATAATATTGTCTGGATATCTAGTTATTAGCTTGGCTAAAAAACTGTTAAGGTAAATTGGCCAAATGTGTCAAAAAAATAGTTTAAAAAAATATCTTTTTCATGCTGCTGTTTAATAGACAATTTGCAGATAGCTAGTGGTCTGAACAAACATGAACATTTGATGTTATTACTGTAGATTTGAGAATAGGAAGTTTATCAGAAGCAAGGAACAAAACAGGGTTCCATCTACCTTACATACATACACACAATCACTGGTATATAAACACCTTAGTATTTCATGAGCTGACACAAAGTGCGTTTGAGGAAAGAGAGGTGATACATTGGATCTGGCAGCTAGATGTGAGCCTACGGTCACCAGGTCCACAGCACTGACCAGCATCAAAGACGTGCACGTATTCAGACATACACACGCACCAAAACAAATTGCCTTGCACGTTCACCATCTATTATTTCAACACAATCCCTCCCCTTCTTTACCCTACAAACAACACACCATGGGCCTCACGCTCCCTAGCTATCATATCTCCCCGTTCTCCTTCACACACAGCTGGTGTGGCTGAAGGACACAGGGACTTGAGCAGGAGCGCGATATTGATGCAGCTTTTCTGAACGCTGCAAATGAGCTCGTGCTCCAGAAGCTGCAGCTCTACAGTACAGCAGGCCCGTACACGCCAGCCTGAATTTTGCCTAACAATGATAATTTGTTGAATGGAGTCAGGCTTCTGTGACACTAATGAAGATTGATGGCTTTTATGTGCACTTACAGACGCTGGAGGGGTGTGTATAAATGCGCACTGCGGGCTAACCCAGATCCTGTGTTCTTTGTGTGAGGAGGTAGAGACAACTCCTTCTCCCCCGTCTCTCTCTCTCTCTCTCTCTCTTATACACACATGCAGGCATACACTTACTCATACCATGTACAATACTGAATGTCTGCCAGTTGCCTTGAAAACAGTATGATGCACAACATAAAAATGTGCTATGTAAGAGGGAGAAAAGTGATTGATTTCTGTCAGGCTTTGATGTGCTTTGAAACGGATCATGGGAGACCCCAACGATACACAGCTTTGTGGAAAGCGAGTGGATTTAGAATAAATTTTCTGATATGAGCCCTTCATCGTGTTATTTTTTTTACATGAAGCTTAACGTTAAGCATTAAATCTGTGATTGAAGTCAAACATTTACATACCGCTAGGCTACAGGCATTCAAACTCAATTTTTCACACATTTCCTGTGTTAGGTCATTTCAACTATTTTCTTTGTTTCTAAAAGAGCCCTTTGTAGCTAATCAATAACTTGTTTCAGCTCTATTTACTAGATTATATTTTCATTAAGTCAAAAGTATACAGAACATTTGGTGCTATTTGTTGGCAGTGCAGGCATCAGGGTGGTGTAGTGGTTACCACTGTAACCTCATGCCTCCAGGGTTAAGGATTCACATCCTGCCTCTGGGTCTGTGTGCATGGCGTTCTCTCTGTGCTTGCTGAGTTTACTCTGAGTTCTCTGGTTTCTTCCCCCCATTGTCCAAAGACATGAAGAGTAGGCTAATTGGAATTTTCAAATGGTGGCATTGCCCTTTGACTGCATAACCCCAACTTCCACAAGCTTCTCACAATACTTGGAATACTTGTGTATCACAGGTTTTGGGTCTCAGTGGTGCTCGAATATGGTTTTACATTTCAGTCAACAAATTTCCAAAGAGGTTCAAAGGCTTTGTTGTGGCCACACCAATACTTTCACTTAAGGCATTTTGCTTTAAGGCGTGCATGGTATCATTCCCCAGCTGAAAGAGCAGTTATGAACCTGGTAACAAACCTGGTAATTAACAGCTTAGCTGAATCATCTGGGCTTAAGCAGAAACATCACAAAACTGCACTGGCCACTGGTCCTCCAGGACTGGAGTTGAAAAGCCCTGTCTTAAGGCATTGCTTTAGTATCTATATAAACTTCCTTCCATGTGATGGCATCTATTTTCTGAAGTGCATTAGTTCCTTTTCCAGAAAAAAACACCCCATGCTTCACAATTAGGATGGTGTTTCTCAGATTAACCTCAACCTTTTCACACTGCCTTGCAAAAGTATGTCTTTTAGGGTATGTCTCTACTAGCTTAGCACATCTAGAGTGAAATTCTTGCCCATTCTTCTTTGCAAAATAGCTTAAGCTTAGTCAGATTTGATGGAGAGTGTCTGAAAACAGTAGACACAGATTCTCAATTGGATCTAGGTCTGGACTTAGACTGGGTCATTCTAACACATGAATATACTTTAATCTAAACCATTCCATTGTAGCTCTGGCTGTATATTTAATGTTGTTTTCCTGCTGAAAGGTAAACCTCGACCCCAGTCTCAAGTCTTGCAAATTTGAACACGTCTTCTTGGCTCCATCCATCTTCCCATTAACTCTGACCAGCTTCCCTGTCCCTGCTGAAGAAAAACACCATAACATGGTGCTGCCACCACCATGCACAGTGTTAGTTTTTCCACCACACATACTGTAGCGATTTGCATTTAGGCCAAAAAGATCAGTTTTGGTCTCATTCGACAGAGCACCTTCTTCCATGTGTCCCTCACATGGCTTGTCACAAACTGCAAACGGGACTTCTTATAGATTTAATTCAACAAGGGCTGCTTCATGTCACTCTTCCATCCATAAAGGTCAGATTTGTGTAGAGCATGACTAATAGTTGTCCTATGGACAGATTCACCCATCTGAGCTGTGGATATCTGCAGCTCCTCCAAAGTTGCCATGGAACTCTTGGCTAAAAACCCTTTATAATTTTCCTTTACTTCACAATTATGTGCCACTTTGTGTTGGTTTATCAAATAAAATCCCAATAAAATACAATGGTAGTAATATGACAAAATGTGGAAAAGTTCAAGGGGTAGGAATACTTTCGCAAGGCACTGTACATAACACAGATCATTAAGAAAGATTGATTCAATTTGTGTTTTAAATGACTCCTCCAAAAGACTAGGTGTTGGTCCTGGTATTTAATACCAGTCTTGAAACAAGAGCTTATATCTTACACAAGATCTTTTAAAGCCATGGCAATGTAGGACTGAATGTACCTACTCCTTTAGTTGTTCTTTTGTTGTTATCTTGGGGTTCAGGTGAACCTTTCAGATCAAAGTTGCTTCATCCTTTTATTGAGTTTTATCATTTATGTCTCGTTCTTGAGCTATGCTATGTCCAGGTGGTCCAAATATTTTTAGGTTTGCATACAACATGGTACCTTCATAATGTCTTTGATTGTTTGGAAATTGCTCCCAAGGAGGACCTGGACTTGAGTCTCGGTTGAGTTGCTTGGATTTACTCATCGTATCACTGGCAAAAACACGCTGGCCTCTATACAGCTGAACAGGAACTCCCAATTAACTCCTAATTATGACAACAGGACAGTCAGGAAAATCTGAATACCATTATAGAGATGGTCAACTCGGTGTATGTAAACTTCTGAATTAGTTTATGTGGTAAATTAAAGATGAAATAAATCTGTTTCTAATTCACTGTTTCAAATTTGTAAAAGATAAAGGCTGAAAGCAATTTACCTAGATGTATGTACACTTTTAAGCTCACATATACCATGAGTAAAATTGATGCAAGTTCACGCAAGGACTGCAGCAGCTAATGTTTGCAGATCCCTTAGAGAAACATGGTGTTAGAGAGGCAGAGATGCCCATGAGACCATGTATGAGCTTAAGGGGCTTACGGCCACACACATGCATAGTCAGGCCAGCTCGCTCTTCTAGGCAGGTTGGAACCATAAAGCGCCAGATGGGCTAGGCTGAGGGATTGCATGCGACGTGCACGGCTGCCCAGCACTAAAGCTCCTCTGCTGTTAGAGCTGAGGTACTATGCATGTGTGGTCATGTGAGTTTTCCAGGTTGGAGTGTGTCCAAATCTACCATCTGAAGCAGTTTTCTCACAGATGCATGCATACCTGCTGGCAGCAAGCTGAGAACCAGGTCAGGTAGGTGTCAATAGGATCTTAGGCTTATCTGCGGAGCCTTCAGTCCATCACAGTGTGTCTGCACGTTTGTTATTATTTACGTATGTGCTAGAACTGGTGGTGAGGAAAAGACTAAATATGTTACTGATGCTGTTTTTTTATTATTATTTCCCTGTTTGCAAATAATGAAAGTTAGCTGCAACTGAAGAGTGCATTGTGAGATTGTGAATGAGTGAGAGATCGGAAATCTATGCTGGGATAAAAGTGAGAGGCCCAGCAGGGAACTGTCGCTCTTCATCGGTTGTCCTTTCTCCAGCGTGAGCTATCGCCTCAACTGAGAGTGACAGCATGCATACTTTAGTGATGTCAATAAGCGGCTCAGCCTTCTGCAGGTGTAACAAAGCATAGCACGTGTTTTACACAAACACACACGCGTAATAGGACAGAGAAACCAGGAAAAAACATTCCAAAAGAGACAGACAGAAACATAAAGGATGTGATAAAATTGCGCTTCCTCTGTCATCGTGAAAGATTTCATGACAAGAGTCGACAAAAAATAGCAGAATTTTTACACTCTAACAAAGGATAAAAAAAAATAGTATTGAGTCTTAAGAGAAAAACCCTGCTGCATCTGCTGAACTGATTTAAAATCAAAGAAATGTGAGTGATCAATTGGGCATTAATTCCTGATGTGGGTTTCTGCCAGAGTTTTGATTAATTGTTATGCCAGCAGTGGTCAAAGAATTAATTATTAAAAAAATTAATTTGATGGTCAAAAATCGTTTGTTTCTTAAGTTGCAGTTCTTATCAAAATAACACACTATAGCACAATGACTGTAATACTCTATTTTTGCCCATACTGAACAGTTGCTCATTATTTTCTCATTTTTCTAACCGAAAATTCATCAGTGGTCATATTTAGTGGCTTGAGGGCATCTATTCTGTTTTGTGACATTGATTCTGTTGCATTGTTACTTGTCAGTTTCTCCTGTATATCTCCCGTCTTTGTTATTTTTAATATTATCGGTAAAACACTGTATGCACATGAAATTCATTATAACCTATACGACAAATATAGGAGTCAAAATCTGTATAGGAGTCAAAAATAAGTTGTAACCAGTTATAAACATTGCAATTATACATGTCAGTATTCTTGCTAGTGCAAAACATTTATTTTATAATTATGGATACAAAATCATATATATATATATATATATATATATATATATATATATGATATACATATAAAATGTCCTACCAATGGACAACTGACAAAGGGTTTATCTATATGATCCAGGATATGATCCATCATTACTGACCGAGGTTGAGAATCTGCTCCAATCCTGTCCTATCACTAATGTTACAGCGTTGGTTTTATCCATTTAGGCAATATAACCATACAGCCTTGGCTTTTCTCCCAGTCACCACTATTGCTCTAGCCTCTCACTGTCCTTTCTTTGCATGATACCTGTCACTTGGTACGATCACATGTCTCACCGCTGCTCTTTTGTGCTCCTTATCTATTATTTCACTGTCTTGTTTGGCATCTTGTACTTGTTCATTTGTCTGTATGTCACAGAATATTATTTCTGTTCTATATCTTGTACTCAAACTTGGATATGGGACTACCCAGCCCTTATACATACTATAACCTACTGTATAGGAAATATATGCACAGGAGACAGAATTAAGTCGAAAAAAAATGAAGAAACAAGGAGACAGACAGGTGGAACAGAGGCAGAGATGTCGATGTCAGCATGTTGCCCTGTGCGTGTTTACCCTCTCGCTGTTGGTAAATTGATATGTTTGTTATGATTATCGGAAGTCGTTGCAGAACGGGGATAAGAGCGCGCGCGTGTGCCGTTACTCCTGCGCGTACAGTTGTAATCGACTGCGCGTGCAAGTTCCCAGGATAAAAGTGGAGCTAATAGGAGACCTGGACACACACTCCTTCACTCTCTCTCACACACTCTCACACACAGCAGGATGAAACGGTATAAACCAAAAGCTCATCAGTGCACCTTCTTCTTTATATTATTTTCTCATCACCTTCTCACTACTACATAAAGCCTCGTAACGCTAATTAGCGTCATATTCGACCGTGTCACTGACAATTACCTCGTACAGGCTACAGTCTGGACTAGGCTGCTTCAAATAATAGCTCCTAACAGCGTAAAAAGGAGCCATTTACTGCGGATTAATTGTGTCCCTCTCGCAGGTACGCGAACGGGACAGGTTTCTGTCAGACAGAAGCACCGAAGCGTCACCAAGCTGCAGGGTTTTATATCACCAGTACACCAGAAAAACGTTAACTCTTACCTGTACAGGACACCGAGGCTTCTTTACAGGGCGTTCATTTCCCCGAGGAAACTTTTCTCTTTTTTCTGTTCCTCGAGGAACGCCTCTCCGTCAACAAAAATCGATCTGCGGCTACTTTTCTTCCTCCTCGGCGTCTCACAACACAAATTCGTCTACTTCAGACGCGCTCGCGAGAGCAAACGCGCGCACGCGTGCCGGTGAGCTGCGGAAAGATAAAGAGACGGAGTGCTCCAGCGTGAGGGACTGGGCTCCGGGTGTGCAGAGTCTAAGCTGAGTGTGTATGAACGCTAACTGTGTCTGTCTGACGGTGGGAATAAAAAAAAAGGGGAGAGAGAGTCGGAATGAGCGCGAGGTCCGCTCCCCGAGCGGCGTGAGGTGACGGAGACTGGAAGCGACCACTGGCAGCGCGGGAAATTGGCTACAGCAGGTTGCGCGCGTGCGTGCGCGTGTGTGCG
>JAOVVA010000037.1:19310353-19336378 GCA_028565275.1 Leiocassis micropogon
GTGCGCGTGTGTGCGAGTGTGCACGGGCGTGTCTATTCGACACATCTTCTTACGATCATTTCAATAATCATGTCCTGTTGCGTAACTTCTCTCTAAATGTGATTCCGAATAATGCAAGATACTTGATGAAAATATTTACAGAATATTTGTTTGCTTTTTTTTATTTATTTATTTAATATTAAAACCACTGATAGATGAAGTCATTAACAACGATTATTTCGTGACATGGGCATTGTGGCCCATTCGTAGGTTTCTTGCCCGCCATGCGGATGGCCCAAGGTTCAATTCCCAGCCACTGGATACAGTGCCGGTCTGTCCCAAGTCTGATTAAAAGGGGAGGTAAGGCCCGGGCTTAATTCACACCCAATGTCCACACCCTGGATAAAGTGATGGTCCCAAGCCCGGATAAAATGGGAGGGTTCCGTCAGGAAGGGCATCCAGCGTAAGACCTGTGAGAGAAGTTTCGTACAATGACACTGTAGTGAGGTGACCTGGCGACAGGGTCACTGGCGTTCAAGGTTCATTGAAGTTTCAATCACACAGACTCTCTCAGCTGAACTGTACTGTAGCAATACAGAAAAGTAATACTACAGGGGTCAGAACACACAATGCATCGTGGCTTGCTGTCAAAATGGCAGTCAGAGTGTCCATGCTGACCCATGTCTACCACCAAAAGCACAATGGAGCAAAGAAAGTACTGTAGGTGGCCTGGTCTGTTGCATAACATATTATACATCATATGGAAGGACTGGTACATGTGTGTCACTTAACTAAGAGGAAAAGTTCACCAGGATGCACTAGGGGAAAGCAGGATAATGCACCCTGTCATACTACAAAAATGAGTCAGTAATGGTAAATTGCCCAGAGCTCGGGCCGATCAAGCTTCTTTGGAATGTGCTGGACAAAGAAGCATGATCCACATAGGCCCCACTTTACAATTTACAGGACTTAAAGGATCTGCTGTTAACTTATTGGTGCCAGAAACCACAGCACATCTACAGAGGTCCTGTGGAGTCATGCCTCAATCGGTCAGAGTTGGATTGACAGTACAGTTGTGACCCACAATATATCATTACACAATATCAAATAAGTATGAAAATACTTAAACATAATAATTAATTGTTTAACATTTTGAATATATTTATGAATTTTCACCAGTTCTATGTCTTTGTTTAAATGTAAGCAAATTTAAAAATACTAAATTCATCATGCCTAATTTTTTCTATTGAACAATGTGTTCAGATGACACTCTGATATTAAAAAAATATATATTTTTTACAACCTTGTGAAGTCGATATCAGCTATTATTAAAGCAAAAAAGGCCATGTACTGGGGAAACACTGTAATTCAGTTATATCAAAAATGTGAAAGTGTTGCAATACAGTGGAAAGGAATGCTACTGTAAATAGAGCCACTACAGTATAGTGGCCTTATACCTTTGGACCCCACTCCATATACATTGAACACTTCTTTAGGAACACATTTAAAACTTCACAGTTACATAAATATCTAATCAGCCAATCATGTGGCAGAAATGCATAGCATACAATCTTGGAGATACTGGCCATCAGCTTCAGGGTAATGTTCACAACATCCATCAGAATGTGAAAAACTTTGTGACATGCCATAATTGTTGGTACCAGATGGGCTGGTTTGAGGATTTCTATCTCTGCTGAGCTCCTGGGATTTTAATACACAATAGTCTCTAGAGTTTACTTGAAATTGTGTAATAAAGAAACAGATCCAGTGCGCATCCGTTCTGTGGATGGAAATGTGTTGTTGATTAGAGAAGTCAGTGGAGAATGGCCAGACTGCTTTAAGCTTACAAAAAGGCTACAGTAACTCACATAAACACACTGTACATTTTTAGTAAGCAGAAATTTCACATCAGAATGCACAGCACATGAATGAGGCAGATGGGCTCCAACAGCAGATCAAATTGGGTTAACACACTCATTAAAACCAGACACATTGTGGACACAGGCTGACCAACATTGCCTTGTTAAAGACTGGAAAATGTAGTCTTGTCTGATGAATCTCAAGTTGCTGAGGTATGAGTGGTATATGCAGAATTTGGTTCCAACAGCATGGATCCATGTGTCAAAAAGCAAAAGTTTAAAAAAAGCAGTAAGCTAAAACTGGTTTCATGAACATGATGATGAGTTCATAATTCTGGATCTGTTACAGGTTCTGAATCAATACAACACCTTTGGGATGTGGTAGAACAGGAGATTCACAGCATGAACATGGGCCTGAAGAACCAGCAGGAATTGCATGATGCAGTAATGTCACCATAGACAAAAATAACAAACAAATTTTTCTAAAATCTAGTGGAATATCTGCCACATAGAATTAAGGCTTGTTTAATGTTAAAGGAGGCCCTACTTAGGATTAGTATGAAGTGTTCAATCTACACATACATATTCAATGGTTAAACTCACATGATGAGGATTTTTGCAGATACATTTAGTTAGTTAGTTGCAACTCATTTGCTGATTAAGTCCAGAATATTTTGTTAAAGTGGGTTACCAAACTTTTCATGTTCTTTTCACTTGTGGTCGCCCCAATGGTAACCTTTAGTGTATATTTGTATATGGTAATATTATTAGTAGTTTACCTTTACAAATGAGTTAAGATACATAATTACATGATGTACTTTAGGACCTCACGTCTAGATTTAAGATATATAAAAAACCCCACTCTAATAAGAATAAAAATAAATATGTACAACAGACTAGAATATAAATATAGTAAAATAAGTTAAACATTTAGTTATATAAAATTATATTTTAAGTTTTACTTTAAAAAATATAATTTAAATTATTTCCAGGCAAAATGCACAGTAAAGGTAAAAAAGAAAAAGAAAAAAAAATTGGAGTTTACTACAGTACCTTTAAGGGTCCAATGATAAGGAAGTTAAAGTCTACTGTATTATTCCATGCATTGTAATTTCTCTGTAGTTTCATTAGAACTGTGCCTGACATGATTCCCCACTCCAGAATCCTTTTTGCCCAATTTAGCATCCTGCAAACTTCCACTGTGCTCTATTCTGAACCCTATGTGGTATACCTGCTGTATGCCTACTGTATAAGCCAGACTACCCATGCACCTCTTTGTAGGGTCATTTTAAGCTGAAAATATAAACAACCTTTACTTCAAGGCCCCTCAAAGAGTTTGTTTTATAGTAAAACAACTAAGACACTGTTTGTTTCTTGGCATATCTTTCTTTGTGAATGGTTCATGTAAGAAACATCCATTCATTGTCAGAACAACTTTATCCTGTTTATCCTAGGCTGAAATCAAACGCCAGTCTTGGGAGTGCTTACCACTGGTCCATCATAGAACACTGAGTGCAAGGTGGGTGCTGTCCATCACAGCATAAACATTATATTAACTAATGTATGTATATACATTTATTATCATCGTATGACATTCTGGGTGTTTTTGCTTTTACATGAGCTAATATGGCTGATGCTTTTGAAGCAATTTACAATTACTGATAAAACTGAGCAGTTGAGAGTTAAAGATTTAACATAGGAATTTTGCTGGTACAGAGATCTAAATTCTTCCCCATTGATTATTTTATGTAATTTTTTTTAATTTTTATTAAAAAGAGGTATTAATTTATCTCTTGCAAAATCAGGTCAAGTGTACAACAGCTCTTAAATATAACTGGGCACAGCACAGTGAAAAGTTAGTTTCTTAGAGCAAATTTTTGATTATAAAATTACAATACTTGTTCTTGTTTACATAATTGTTTGGTATTACAATAAACACCAGTTTCAGGTTCATGAAGTACTTTTAAAACAGCCAAATCTTTTAACCCCTACATAGGGGACCCTGAAAATTCAATTCAGTGCATTCTGATGTGAAAATTCCACGTGTGCGCGAGTGTACAGGGGCGTGTCTATTCGACACATCTTCTTAAGATTTCTATAGTTACATTTCTATAATCATGTACTGCCGCATAACTTCTCTCTAAATGTTATTCCGAATAATGCAAGATACTTGATGAAAAATGTTTGGGGTTGTAGGAAAATCACGTTAGAATAGCCCACAGATGACATTGCTTAAACAATCACTCAATACATTGTGGGCTCTTAGGCGAGGTAAATATTACACTAAAACAAACACCACAAAGTGTATTTCTATATTGTGTAGTTGTAGGAATGTCATACCCCAGAAGGGTGAATTTTAGGTGAAATTGAAACCCTGCTCACCTTATAGTAGAATATATAAAACAAGGAACCTGGGGAAAAGCTGATGCACTTAAAAGGAAAGGATGGGCTAACAATAGTACTGTATACTGTCCAATTTTGTATGTATGTGCCCAAATGCCTCCACTTGTATTATTTCCAACAGTTGTTTTTGCCACCACACACTGAAAAAAAAACATTAGCTATAATTGAAACATGAGGTTTTAAAATGAAGTATGTTTATTTATGAAACTGCAGTCTTTGTTTGCCTAATAAGTATAAATGACACCACCGCCTGTTATGTAGGTTATACTTAATTAAGTGCATCATTTGGAGAAAATGATATAAAAAATGAGTTGCCCCAATTGTAATAATAAAAATGCTAAAGGTCTGTTGACTATAGGGAAAATAAGGTATTTAACCTCAGAGTTTATGGTAAGTTCAAAGCACTTTTTGTCTATTTGAAGATTAGCCACCTTTTGTTTTTGTTCACAGCACCATCTTTTCTAATTATGTGTGCTAATGCATCTGTAATGATGCCTCTTTAATAGGCCTGAGGAGGAGACATAATGGAAATGAGATGCAATTACAGACTATAAGTAGGGTGTTATTGTTGAGGGTTTCCCCATTGCTTTAGGTCAAACAACGGTGTGACTAATTGTCCAGTATCTGGAATGGTTTCAAAGGTCTATGACTCAGGAATATTCAAATTGAAGACATCAGCCACTTAATAAAACGGGAGCAGAAATACTGTTAAAAAGTACTATATCCAGACAACCAAACTGCTTAAAGGGGAATCAAGGGTGGATTAGTGGTTAGCACTTCGAAGTTGCAATGAGTTTGCATGTTCTCCCCCAGCTTTGTCTTGTTTCCTCCCACATTACATCAATCATTTATTAGCATTTCAAAATTGCCCATAGTGTATGATTAGGTGTGTGAGTGTGTGCTCGTGGCCTGCAATGGGTTGGCACCGCTTCCAGGGTGTACTCTGCATTGTGCCCAAAGTTCCCTGGGTCAAGCTCCAGGTCACCCATGACCCTGTATAGACAATGACAATGTGGTATAGACAATGAAGGAAGGATGGATAAAGGGGAATACTCAAAGGTTCTTTGTAGACCACTATAATAGGTAATTTACCTATGTGAATAGTTTTTCCTTCATCTGAGGCTAAGAATGATCAATAATTCGAGGAAGAATGAATGAATCTTTGGATAAAAAGTTACATGTGTTTTTGCATACATTTTCCCTTTTGTTCAGAAATTGAGTGGAAATAAAGTTTTACTGAGGGCTCACAGTTGACTAAAAGTACCTGTTGAAATTTTTGGCGTAGGTAAGTGAATATTGCCTGTGTTTAGGTTTGCAAGGGTTTCCTCTGAATTCTCTGGTTTTCCGTTCCACTGTCCAAAAACATCAGGATAGGCAGACTGGCTATGTTTACCTGTGCCAAGTTGTGAATGTGTGTTTGAATGTCTGTGTGCATGGACTGGTCTCGTCCGATGTGAATTCCCTTGCTTTGTTCGCAGTGTTCCTACTGTAGGATAAGCTCCAGTTCCACCGTAACCTATTTCCTCTAGCATGGTTTAATGATTGGGTTGAAGTTTGAAAACTTATGGATCTCTGTGACAATGGGCACTTATGTCATACAGTCTGTTGAAGTAGGTCTGTCTACCAGTTAGAGACAGTATGAGACAGGCAGAAGGTGTTCATTAGAAACAATGTCAGAGTGCCAGCTGGTGATTTTGCAGTCTAGAGACAGGCCTGTTTCCATATCCATTCTGCACTTCCTCTTTTCATGCTCTGTATAACAATTTCTATAACAATTTCTCTTCTTTTGTCTTTGCAAATTATCTATCCTGTTCTACTGTCTAAATGAATTACTAAATAAATTACACTATATATATATTTTAGTTACAGGAAATATGTATAAGACTACCACTCATAAGTAGGCACATTTGTGATATGGCAATACACAGGTCCACACTAGTAATTTATATTTTCCCTATATACTGTATATGGATGCCTTACACAACAGGAAGGACAGCACAAAAAAACAGCTACTTTGCCATACAAAAGAGCTTCTACCAAGATATCAACTAGTAAACTGTGAAAGAAAACAAAGGCAAATGCAATACAAAACTGGTATTACGACGAGCCATGAAATATTACACTGTTTGGGTGCAGGTCGTTCAATATTTCACCCCTCAGTCCTATTCCGGTACCAGTGCCAAATGCTGTATATTTATGAGCTGAAGTTTGTCCTCTGACTCTCAATGAGAAAGGCAATGTGATCCTCTCGCTGCATCTGTGCTCCCTGCTATTAGATTTCCACCGATGCGCTTAGAGAGTGAGTAAGCACCGGTCTGCTCAGAAGCAGATGGAGCACATACAAGGTGTATCAGTAAAGGCATGGAAAAGAGAGGAAGAGCATCTTCTGAGTCTTTATATTCTGAGGAGTTTATGAGAGTGAGATATCAAGGTGGGATGGGACGCAGCAGTGTACTACCCGCTGCTTCCCTGTTCTGAAGAACAAGAGCTGGCGTCAGCAGTAATAAACACGTTAGAGACAAGGACATTTTGGGAAGGTTCTCAGGTCCTACATAACACTTATTCAGCAGTCTTACCACAGAGCTAGATAACAAACATTGGTGCTAAGAGTTATTATTCCTTTAAATGCAACATTGCAGTGTTGAGCTTTTTATTGCATATTTAGGTTTAGTTCTTTTTTTCAACCCAGAACAATGAACAGTGGGTGTAACTTTATTAGAGCATATTAAGCCTCTTCATTGTAAGTGATTCAGGATTTGGGGGCAAATTTTAGCAGATCTAACATAGTCACAGTTTATAATGATTGAATGAAAGGGGAAGAGGATCATCCGCTGCATTTTGATTAAAATGATTACTTATTCAATGGTATTCACCAGGCTTTAGTGATAATTGGTGTCACTGAACTAAATGCACACGACCTTTGTTATTATCATCCCAGTCCCTATTAACAACAGCTGAGAGGAAGATGCATTATACACTTAATTGTTTAATCAAATGTGATTAAATCTCAAAATGCAAATTAGCTCATTGTTGAACCAGATTTTATTGAATTCTAAGTGATTAGCTTGCTTCCTTTTGAATAGGGCAAATTAGTCGAATTCAACCTTTTTCTTCTTAGCATTTACACATTTCATTTAGTTATAAAAAGGTGTGATGCACACTGTATGTGGGGAGTTAATCCTTAGAATTTAACAGTTGCATTGTAAGAGAAGTAAGATTGAGAAATAAGACAGAAATGCAGCAATTTTCAGCTTTTTTTCATGGAGAATGGTACATCATAATTTGGCCCTTTTTTTCCTTTTATGGACAACTTTTTAGATCCACATTTTGTTTTTCACACAAGATGTGGATCTAAAAAAGTTATAAAAAAAAAACTTTTTCAAAAGATGGAAAGTTTCTCAAAAGATGCAATAAGTATTGTAAACTGACAGAAAATATTTTGTGCATGGTTTTATGGTGTCATGATGTTGTTAAAAAGCACAAATGCCAAAATATTGTGAATTTGGTTTGGTTATATCAGTAAGAGTTTTAAATAATTTTACAAAAACATATCACTTCTCCTCCCACAATTTTTGTCACAATGGGGAAATCAGACTGCAGTTGTATTTGTGTTTGTGTAAGTATGCAATTTAGGATTAATAATGTGCTGGTTGACCTTTAATAAAAAAATATATATATTATATAAATAATATATTTTTCCATTAAAGCTTTATATATACATATATATAGCAAATTCCAAGTTTAATAGTGTTTTTATGAAACAAGTAGATAATTTAGTTTTGTTGCACACAAACCTTTTAAACTATAA
The DNA here is from genome assembly GCA_028565275.1 of Leiocassis micropogon. NCBI lineage: Eukaryota > Metazoa > Chordata > Actinopteri > Siluriformes > Bagridae > Leiocassis > Leiocassis micropogon. Next base: position 19,318,403 of record JAOVVA010000037.1, read on the forward strand.
TAATATTTTAAGAGGGTTCGATTCCCGGCCAGGTTCGATTCCCGAAATTTTCCCAAAAAGAGGGTTTCCTCTGGGTGCTCCAGTTTCCTCCCACAGACCGAAGACATGCAGATTAGGTTTCTTGGCATTCTCAAATCGCCCGTAGTGTGTGAATGAGTGTGTGAGTGTGTGTATGTGTGTGTGCCCTGCAATGGATTGGCAACGTATCCAGGGTGTACCCTGCCTCATGCCCTAAGTTTTCCGGGATAGGAAAAAATGGTCTTACATATATTTTTTTATTGCTGAGCAGAATGAAATTCATAGATTTATTATCCTGGTATTATCTTTAACAACTTTTATCCATGAATGACCTTGATTGTGCCTTGCACCTCCAGGATCAAATGTTTAAGTCTGTTTAAGTCTTAATCAAATGTTTAAGTTTAAGCCTTTGGGTCTGTGTGCATGGAGTTTGCATGTTCTCCCTTTGCTTGGTGGATTTCCTCTAGGTACTCACACAATTAAAAGACATCCAAAGACATCCATGACAGGTATGGTTCTTTATTAGCTCATGTATGCAAAAAACGGCATGTAAGGTATTTCTTCATGTGTGTTACAGTAACTACCATGTGATGCAGCATGATTAACAGTTCAAAAATGATGTTGTTGGCTGTCTTTGTGTCTCTTGGAAGAAGGACATATTTGCTCCACCCTACTAGGTTGGTAGCATTCATGTGAAAGGGGAGTGCTAGGTGGGAACTGGCAAGTTCTCCAAACTAGGGAGAAAATGAGGGTAAATATAAAAACTATCGATTAATGTACAATTTCAGTCCATTCCAGATGTTCACAAGCCTTACTTTATGAGGAGACTTATACAATTCAATATTTACCTGTTTCTTGTGTAATGAGTGTACCACCAACATAACAATAATACTGTATGCATAAAGGATTCAAAAGGGATATATATGCAGTTTATGGAACTATCAACAGGTTAGTAGTGCTCTATGGTAATAGGATGATATCTCTTTCAGTAAGAGGCAATAGTGACTGTCAGGGAGAAGGAGGGTATGAGGTAAGAGAAGGGCACCAGAATGAGAGAGAGAGAAAGAGGGAGAGAGAGAGAGAGAGAGAGAGAGCAGTGTGACAGGAAGAGTTAGCTGGAGGGAGATATGACGCATACTGCACAGCTGCCTCTTAATTGAGTTTTCCCTTCTTTTTTTTTTTAGTCAGCATTTTTGCAGCTGTTTTACTAAGATGAATTAAAAGCTGATACACAGCGTGTTTCCCCTTAGATACTGATACAAAGCCTTCCCCAGCCACGTGCCTTCACTTAGCTTAAACCAGGCTCTAAAACTTTGGCTCCCCTCAGCTAATCAGTCTTCCAGTGATTAATATGCTCAGTTCATTTAAACAAGCCTGTTCACAGTGCACATCTAAGCACATAATAGATGAAACTCAGAGAAAACATGTATTTGCTTCTATATACTGTAGTTCTATAGACCTTTATGTTTTTGTGACCCCTAAATTTCACATGTGAAATTTATATTTAGGTAGACACTTTACATGTTATGTTTCACATGCTGTATTTTCAACAACAACAACAAAAAAATCACATGTTAATTTTTCACAGATCTGGCATGTGGACTCCTTGTTTCAAGTATGATTGTTTATAATGAATACTCTCGTTTTTGTTTTTATATATATTTCAGTGAGTTCACATACAGATTCAGGTGGTAACAGATTGACATGCATGCAACTTGTGATACATTTTTTTGTAAATGAAGGCAATAAACCAATCACTGACATTTAAAGAAGACTTCAAGCTCATTATGGCTACAAGACGTTTAGCTGCAGTAAGACACTTACTTGAATGGTACAAACATTTTAATGAAGCCGAATGTCTGTGAATGATGATCCTGACCGAGGTGGCTCGAAGCCCATTGGAGTCGTTCACGTGAACATTCAAAGAGTGGAACGCCCGACCCTTGAAAACTGATATATAATTTGTCAGCAAGTTGTGGAAGAGATGCATCTGTCTGTGGGAACTGCACACATAATCATTCACAAACAACACTCTCATGTTACAGGAACTCGGTTGGGAGTTATTGCCACATCCCCCATACGATTTCCTGACCTAATCCAAAAGAACTTCAAAAGATTTCCATTTGTTTGGACCATTAAAAAAGTTTCTCTGAGGAAACAGAAAACTTTCAACCTTAATGGTATCCAAGCACTAGTGCATTAGTGTAGGAGGGGATTATATAGATAAATAAAGATCTTTTTATTCTCATACCCGTGTTCTGTTATTCTGCACAATCAAAAGTCCTGGTTTCATAGACTAATATGATCTTGTGTGAAATAAAACCTGTAAGGAGTATAAATACTTTACAGTAAGTTGCTGAAATATATAGCAAATAGAGCAACCGAAAAGAAAAGTGGAAACGTCTTAATTTGATCAAACCTATAACTAAAACTCTTACATCTGGGAAACTAAAAAAGTTATGAAGTCCATTTTTTTCTGTGTACTGTCAGGTATAAAATTCAATTTGCACAATACCAGTGTGCCAAACAATATTTTCTGAGCTTCAAGCTTATTTTGTAGCTAGCCTTTCATGCGTTTGTGTGTTGAGGCAGAAAAATCACATTCAAGATGAAATTCATGAACTGTGAAAATATCACATTTACCCCTATTATAATCCCCAATGTCTTTTGTCAAGCCTTACTGGCTTTAGATGTACTCTCAGTTTGCAATGTTCTATGCCCCTATGTGTGCATTATTTTGGGTTGTCTCACTGATCCGTCATGCCCTGCTTGGCTATTCTTGAGCTGAGTCCTGTCAGCCTCTCCTCTGGACATCCCAAATGAGAACCAATTCTGCTTCATTTGAGTGATTCCTTCACAGTATAGTTGACATGAAAGAAAAGGGCTGCCTATTAGTTTCTTCAGCCCTGAAGGTAAGAGGAAACCAAAGAAACTGCTTTGCCTTCGTCTGCTAATTATTATAACAACATTACCTTGGGATGCATGGGAAGCTATTTGCTTTACCTTTCAATTAATTTCATCAGAATCCCTTGAGAAAGCAGATAGAAAATATGTGTGCTTGGTAATTCTGAACATCAAGGCTTTTTTTTTTTTTTTTTGAGGACCTTTGCATCATGGCCTCGGCATGTTAGGAACACACCGCTGATCAACCGGTTTAGCTCATAAGTCTAAAAGAGGACAGACTACAGTGCAGCAGAGCGATAGGATCAAGTGGAGGGCAAAAGTCTGGTGAAAAAAAAGAAAGAAAAATCCTGATAAAGGAGCAGTGAGAGACAAGAGGAGGAGATAGATAAACAACACAGATTGACACACACACCCCAGAGACAAGAGCCACAGAGAGGAGGAGCACTGACATTAGCTTCTTATCTCTCCCTTTTCTCTCCTTCCTGCTCTCAGGGTCTCATGCTGAGTATTTAAACAATTGGTCAAGCTCCAGAGGACATTCTTGAATAAGGTACAGGGGAATTTGAAGACTGGTGTTTATGTCTGTATGTGATCTGTGCATAAGATGGGGTTCTGTTTCACTGCTCAACTATTTAATTACTCTTTCTCACCAGCATTGACTTTTTTGGCTTCCCAGCTTTATTCAAATGATGCAAATAATGAAGAACATGTACCTACAACCACGTGTGACATCTGTCCTCAGAACGAGAGTGACGAAATAGACGTAGGTGTGCTATTTTTCAGGGATTTAGAGGTTAACACAAGCGCAAAAAATGGAATTGTGTTTTATTTTTTTTGTGTGGTGCAGTGAATTTGTCATTTATTATAAACAAAGGACTTCTTGTCTTGTCCAGTCGAATTGCACGAAAGGATGTGCTCATATTGATGTCAGGATGAAATAGATGCCTCCAAGATTGGATTTCTGTAATGAATTCAGTGATGGCATGGATTTATTCGAAACAGTGTCATTTATTTTGTCACAGGTGTCAGATATATTTCAGCACACATTACATATTTGAAGAATGTTATTCTCACAGTTTCAAGACGCTGTTATATCCAAACAAGAAAAAGTCATACATGTATAAAATGCCACTTCTTTTAAATATATGGACACATATGATACAGTATGATAGCTTTGTTTACAAAAATGTACTTTATTACTTATTACATAGTTATAATTACTTTATTATTGTCTGATGAGTAGCGTGAGTGCAGAAGTTCTCCATCATGCAAAAGTTGCAAGACGGTTTCGACATTTTCAGGGGTCGAGCTCATTGAAGGTCTTCCTGATCTCTTGTCGTCTTCTGCTCTTGAAGCTTGCGTTCCACTCAAAACACCTTGAGCGACTCATTTCTGTATCGCCGTAAACTTGTCGAATCATGTCAAACATCGCTGTGGCAGATTCGCCCAGTTTTACTCAGAATTTTACGTTCACTTTTTAAATCCATGATGAATTTACAGAAATGATAACAGACGTGGTCAGAATAGCACCAGCTCCTGATGTGCAAAGGATGATGTCTTTTGGCACACTGACTTATGAAGGCCGGTGTTCCCTGTGACTGTGCATGCAGCATTGTGCCGTCATCTGTTGGCATGTTAAAAAAAAAATTCGAAACTTTTTGATGCCACCTCATAGAAGTGCTTTTTTGCAGTTTTTTTCATGATGTTTTGCAGATGCTATTTGAAAAATTACTATTAATTACTTGTAAGTATTTGTCTACCTGTTTCAATTTCTATGACATGATAGGCATAGTTTAAAAAATCACCTTCATCAACTTAAGCTTCTTTTTACTTTGCAGAAAGTTTGTAAAATCTAATTTTAAATAAAATTTTATATTCTTCAATATAATTACAACTGCAGTGGTGATATACTGTAAGTTCGATTTTGGATATGTTGCATTTCAACACAGACATAATGATACACGGATATTTGCAATGAATTAAACAATATTATAATTACATCCATGCAAAGACAAATGGTTCAGTTTACATTTTTTGAACATTTTGTCACCCCTATTAATCTTTGAGTACAGAACAGAAATCTACCCTATTTATCATAGTAAAATAGGATGCCAAAACATAATAAGAAAAAGCACACATCTATCACACAGCACTTTTATAAATAAAAATATGTATATAATCTCTTTTATTTAATCATATTAGTGCTTGTGAGGAGGCAGTACTCTTTTGCAATGTCTTGTCGAAAGGCTGAGAAGGACAAGGTTGCCATGTTGCTGCAACCCTGGACCAAGTGAAGATTAAGTGCCTTGCTCAGGAACATAATGCCAATGGTCAGCAGAAAAGCAGAGAAAATAGAATCTGCCGGGAATGCGAGTCCATATTTGTTATGCCCTCTCTTATTTACTGATTCAGTGCAAGAATGCACTGAATCATATTACAGAGATGTAAATATTCCCAACATTAGAACGTTGCACTTAAAAAAAAAAAAACTGGAATATGTACATATATAATTATATATGTATTGTAATACATATGGGTGTGTAGTGGTTAGCACTGTCGCCTTGCACCTCCAGCGTCTGGATTCGATTCCTGGCCAGGCCAGGCTTTCCTCCGGGTACTCTGGTTTCTTCCCACAGTCCAAAGATATGGAGGTTAGGCTAATTGGCGTTCCCAAATTGCCTGTATTGTGTGAATGAGTGTGTGAGTGTGTGTATGTCTGTGTGTCCTGTGATGGATTGGCACCCTGCCTCGTGCCCTAAGCCTCCACGGATAGGCTCCAGGTCCTGCGACCCTGAAAACAGGATAAAGTGGTATAGAAGATGAGTGAGTGAGTGAGTGAGTGAGTGTAGTACATATTGTACAGTATATTGTGTAATAAATCAGCTGAGACAAGGAATATGGGCAGCCCAGCAATTTTGCAAGCAGCACATCGACATCTCTAAAGAATCTCTATGTGCAAAGATCTATGCCCATGCAATTACCAGTAGTCATTTTATTGAATCAAATTCATGAAAAATATTACCTACAGTAGTGCAAAATTTTCCTGTATGTCCTTTTCTGTAAGTTAGCATATACAGCCATGTGTAAATGTTAGTGCTCCCTCTTTTAATTGTATGTTTATTTTCAGTAAAAAAATTATTCTTGTTAAAAACAACCTTAGACAAACAACAAACATCTCATTCACTAATGCACCGCTCTCTTTTGGTCCGCCACAGCATTTCAGTGGGATTAAGGTCTGGACATTGACTAGGCCATTCCAAAACCTTGATTCTTTTTTTCAGTCATTCTAATTAAAATTTACTGGTGTGCTTTGGATCATTGTCCTGATGCATGATTCACATTTGCCTCTAGAATACTCTGGCATGCATTATGCAGCCCAGGTCCTGTGACTGTAAAGCATAAATCATTACCCCTGATCATTTATGACAGTGTGTATGAAGATGTTTTTGCTGAAATGCTGTTCGTTTTTCACCAAACATGGGGCTGGGCAAACAACTTCACGTTAGTCTAATAGAACATTGTTCCAGAAGGCTTATGGTTTGTTCAGGCAACGCTTCCAAACTAAATGTACTTGTTCAGTCTTTTTCTAATTGTGCTGTTATGGACATTTACATTTTATAATGCTTAGTGAGGCCTGTAGGCTCTGAGATGTAACTCTTGGGTGTATTGTATTTCTCTGAGCATTACTCAGTCTGACCTTGGGGTAAATGGGCTGGAACGTCCACTCCTGGAAAGGTTGGCAACTGTCTTGAATACTTTCCACTTCTGAATAACCTTTCTCACTGTAGAATGTTAAACTCCAAGTTGTCTGGAAATGGTTTTATAATGGTTTACAGATTGATGTGCAGCAACTATTGTTTCTTTAAGAGCATTGTTGTATCTTTCCCTCTTGGCCTCTTGGCATTGTGTTAACGCACACTTGGATGGTTCGGATAAGCAAAATCATAAAAAACATGACTATGAACTTTTACACATGACAGTAAGCTGCCAGAAGGGAAATTCTGGCTAAATTATGAAAAAGTTTTTGGATTGTGTTGAATAACGTCTTCATGTGCTTGTGCAACGTGGCATGATTATCTAACAATTCATATATTAAGCGTAACACAAATCAAATATGTACATATGTAAACATAAATGTTCATCAGGATTTTTTTTTAATATTGAACAAATATTTAAATCAAAGTTTTACATTATTTGCTCTGTATGACATGCCTTTGATGGGATCTTGATGTAACTATTTCTAATAGTTTTAAGTGTTTTTTTCTTCATTTTTCTATCATGGTATTTAACAGTCTGAGACGCTCTAAAGCAAGATTTTGTATTATTATGACAGTTGATACAATTATGCGTTATAGTGCACTCATATATGAATTGTAAATATCATTGTATACAAGTAAACATTTACAGTTTCTGGCCAGGTAAGGACAAGTAACACTTATTATACTCATATCATTACACTTTCATGGAATGCTGGTACAATTTATTAAGCAGCTTAACATTAATCATACAATATATCACCTATTAATCTCAGTTCAAATAAAACAGAACATTTCTAAAATCTCTCATGTCCACCTCCTTTCTGGTCTAGAAGGTTTATATTCATACAATGAATGAGGCTCTCTGACAATCATGGAGATGTTTCATGAAATGAGTATTATCATTTTCTTTTCTTTTTTTTATTCCAAAAAAAGTCAACAGTTCAATTCAATTGGTATAAAGTGCAGCATGTCTCTACATGCATCTATGCAGAGACTGATCAGCCAATCAATAGTTCTTCTTTTCTCTCTCCCATCTCCCTAATATATTGAAAATGAAGTTAGAAATATTGATTCAGTATGTAGTTATTCAGGCCAGTGGGAAATTACATAAAAATGTAAATGAAGGCTGCTCCTCTCAGGTTGCCCTGGGGAGGCCTTTGCTGTTCTCAGTTTGCATAATTTGTTATTTGCGACCATTCGCAGATAAAGCATGGCGCTTTATGAGTTGGTCTTGATCACTATTGACTTTCTGGCTAATGCACAGTCAAGCCCTTGTGTGAGGACAATGTGAAGACAAAAAGCAGGGCAGATACACTGAATTAAATTACATTATAGTCAAGTGCTATGCAGATTTGTTCACCTGTGGTTTTCACAATGCTTTGTTCTGTAATGTGCATGCGGGGACCTGCTGAATGATATACTCTTTGAAGTAGATTATAGCATGAGGGGAATTGCCTTGCTATGATGTGTGTGCTACTAATAGTTTACTGGTTATTTAGCACAACTTAATGCAATAATACATATACATATACAGCATATACAGTAATACTCCAATCAGCCATAACATTAAAATCACCTGTCTAATATTGGGTCAGGGTCACGTTTGCCACCAAAACAGCCCTGATTTTGAGGCAAGGACTCAAGGAAAGTTACATGATGTATTTGTGTTACAAGGTGTGCCACATATCTGGCACTAAAACATTAGCTGCAGATCCTTAACGTCTTGTAAGTTACAAGTTTGGGACTCCATGGACTGGACTTGTTTGTCCAGCATATCCCAGAGATGCTTGTTTAGACTGAAGTCTCTGAAATTTAAAGTGAACCTTGAACACTTTATCATGTTCCTCTAATCATTCCTGAACAATTTTTGCAAGTGTGGTAGGATTCATTAACTTGTTAAATAGTGCACTGCCATTCGGGACAACTGTTGCCATGAAGGGGTGTGCTGCAACAATGTTTAGGTAGGTAAATGTGTCAACGTAACATCCACATCTTTCCTTGGACCACTTTTGGTAAGTTCTAACTACTGCATCCCAGGAACATTATGGTGCTCAGGAGTTTCCCTGACCCAGTCGACTACCCATCACAATTTGGTCCTCGTAAAGGTCACTTTTTTCAGTTGAGCTCTAATATATCCTCTTGACAGATGCCATTGTAACAAGATAACCAATGTCTTTGCAAATCTGGAGTTTAAATTAACATATAAACTATGTTTTAACCTTAGAAAGCAGAGATCATTGTTAGCAGGATTATGAAATGAAAATAGACATTAAACTTTATTTTTTTTTGTAAGTATAGCCTTTAACAGTGTGGCTAGTTTTGAGAACGTACTATAAAGTAAGTGACTGTCCGTTGTTTATGTAGCAGGAACAGTGTACAGTGTAGCAAGGGGCAATGAGCATTTAAAATAAGTTTTAAATGTAACAAGCTTTATTTAAACAAACCACCTGATTTATGTCAAACTCTTTCAGATAAGAAGAAGAAAGAACAAAATCTGACATAATTCCCCAAAAGTAAGAGTTATCCTCGAATTAAAATGTTTGAGGAATTGCAGAAGCAAGTCTGCCATTAATCCCTATTTAATCCACTCTAGAACATGACAGGATTGTTACACTGCAAGAGACATGTTGCGGTAAGGAATTCCACTGGTGCCATTTTCAAATTAATTTCAAACAGAACAAAAGCTTTTCCCCTTTGTAAATCTCTGTTTTTTTCTGGTAGGAACTCATCTGTTCCTTTGCTTACATGACCATGCTCAGATTTAATTCAGGAAGTATCATTGGAGACCAGCGTGAAAGTGAAACTGGCCTGCTTGATCATCTTCGTGCAACCCACGTTCAGGACTTAGGAAAGTATCAGCTTGGGTGGAAGGCCTAAACAACAGCAACAACACAGCCTCCTCTCTCTTTCCTGCCTAACCGCATTTCTTAGTTCCACTATTGGAGCAAGCAATGTTCAGGAACCTTGAGTATAGTGCTTAAGGAGCCTGGCTCATGCCTGGTGTTAAACCGTCAACCGTTATGGTGAATTTCTTTAACAGGATTTATCCTGTTCTTTAGCCTTGCAGAGTGTTTCAACAATCAGTCTGATCCTTCTTGCCCAAGACTTGCATAAGTCAGTGTTTGATGCTTAAAAATGAGTCCCTTCATTCATTTGGATTTCTTTCATCCAGGGTGAAAAAACGTGAGGATGCTAACAATTTCCATCAGTAGCAGGGAGAGGTGGATAATGCACAGTTTCTGTAAACAGTGTGCATACTGAACAGCCAAATGGGGACAAAACAGGCAAATAATCGTAAACATTTCTTTGATCAATTCCTTTAAAGGCAATATGGAAATGCACCACAGATGACTGAGGCATGTGCAACAGAGTGAAGAGAAGAACAGCTTATAGAAATATTCATTGGTTTAAAGTCTCACACCAACCTTGTGCAGTATGTTGAATTTATTAATGAGCCCTTGACATTTAAACAGACCAGACCCAGGTTTTAGAAATATGTTTTCTTTGACTTTGTGTTACTCATTTTAGTCATTGTTTTGCCAAATCAGTTTCCTATACTATTGTACATCCATGCTTGCTGTCTGATGATAAAATGATGATAGACCATATATAATAAGTTTTTTTCTTAGTGTTCATATCACTTAATGTTAATTCTGTAAGGCAATGTGTTCTTTAGCCCCAAACTGAGCTTCAGAAACAGTGTACAGTAAGTACAGATCGAGCAAAGCCATAAAGCACACCTAGACAGTGGTTCATCAGCCAGGAGATTAAAATTAAAAGAGCCCTTCATTACTTTCCACAACTCGAACAAAGATTATAAATAAAAACCTGACATATATACACAAGTGCACAATCATCAATGCAACAAGAACAAACCTTTCCTACCTGCTAGTTAGCCAAATCATCTCTACCGTAAAAAAGAGGCTATGATAAATGGCAGGTGATGTTTAAAAGATAATGAACCCCTCATCCCACACACATTGTGATTAAAAAAAAGGGAAAAAAAGGAAAGCATCATTTAAAAAAAAGATCTAGGTCTATTTTCAAATCTGTCTCTGCTAATCCTGCTTATGATTTATAGTGGGGAAAATAATTATTTGATCTGGTTTTACTAAATATAAAAAATAACTTTATTATAACAACCTGTATCTAATCTACTGTTAAAAGGCCTTTTTAAAAATCATTTAAATTACACACCTTGGAAATATTAATGCTTCAGAGTTATCTACTAATCCTTTGTGTACAGGCTTAAGAGTTTTATCCTCACAGTTCGAATGTCTTTTATAAAGCACTCAGTTAGAGTTATATTAGGATCTGAGAGCAACTACATATTTTGGTTTCATCATTTAATTGCTATTCTGAATAATTCTGTTTGGTCTGTGGGAATAATAAAGATTCAAGTATAATAAAGCATAAGAAACTCCAGGGTTCAAAAACATTTCACTGGAAGTGCATGTCTTTAATGTACACCTCATCTTCTTTTGTTGTATTACAACAAGTTTCTCTAAAGTGTGTTGCCTTCCACTTTCTAGATTTTGTTAGTCTGTTAGTGTATTTATGAGAATGGATTTGTCCCGAATGTTTTATTATCTACCGGCTTTATGAGTTTATCTGTCTGTAAACCTAGGGAAAATCCTAAATAAAGCCTTCTCGCATTACTGCTTCAACATTACACTCAAGAATTTAAGCTTGTATGTTTTCTGGATTACTAGCAAAATTTACACACAAGCTATGAGAATTCTGTATGAATGTTGGGAGTGCTGTCTGAGGTTTCAGTTGTGTTTGTAGGTGTATTATGAGTGCTGGGCCCAGCTGTCTCCTGGCTTCTGCTGCAGAGGATGAGAGAAATATCCTCTAGATACTGCCTTAATCTTCAGCATGAGAAGCTGTTCATAAAAAGGACTAACTGGAGTTAGCTGCCTCCTGCTATGGAAGGAAGCTCTTCTTGCAGATGGTGTGAGAAACCTGCTTACTAGACTCGCTGTGTTTTCCTGCCGCATGCTATCAGCAGCTACTTCAGACACAAATAAAGTAATGTTTATAGCACTCAGGTAATCAAAATCTTTGTGAATATGCTGTGAATTTACAAAGAAAGTAAACTTCAAGAGAAAGGACATATGAAAGACAGAGAGAAAGCGAAAAAAAATGCTACTACATCAACCTACTCTTTTTTAATTCTGAAAAGAAATTAACAGCAAACAGTAATGTTAATATATGCATTGATTTGGTAGCATTTTTCTCATGCGTGCAAATGAATGGTTATTAAATCAGGCCAGCTGCAAAATGATATGAAAGACTTTGTGAAAGCCTATTTAAGTTAAGTAAATTGAAGGAGAGAGTCTTAGAGAAAGTAAAACTGTAGAAGCTGCTGGATGGTTGCAAAAGTTTCTGACCTATTTTTTGAAAAAGGCAAGGGTGTGCCAAAGGAACATCAAAATACATCAAAGGCTTCCTTTGAATGCCTTGTTATTCCTACATTCGAAACTCTCTCTCTCTCTCTCTCTCTCTCTCTCTCTCTCTTTCACACACACGTACACATACACGTATACACACACACACACACACACACACACATACACACACACACACACACACACACACACACACACACATACCCGCTTAAGAGTCTAATTTGATGACAGTGTAAAGAGGTGATGAAAGTGTTGAGGGAGGTTGAATGAGGGTTGATGATTATAGTTAGTTATAACTGGTGAGAACTTAAGGCCACTGAGTGATATAAAAATAATAATAAATGATATAAGAAATAAAGGTTTGTGCAAATATACACATGAATACTTTATATGCAAATATATAATACAGTGCAAAATTCTTGAGCCACTCTTTATTTCACCATAATTCATATTAAATTGAATTACATAATGAAGTATAAATGTAAAAAATGGGAACAAATGTTTTACTGTGCCAGGGACTGCAAAGTGCCTAAAGATTTGCTTGTTTATTTAACAACCTCAGAAACAACCTCAGTTCGCCTCATGTCTGTTTCAACCACTCAGCATTCAGCATCACCAGTATACTAATCATCGACCTGATCATCTGCCATCATCTGCACCATTGGTTTATGTCTTGACCTAGATGTTTCTTATGCTTGAATAATTTAAAGATTACTGTGTGGCTTACCAAACAAAAAACATTGATCTTAAACAAGGACTGGACTGAAAATGAGAGCCAAAAAAGTCCTTAAGGAAGACCTTGAACTATCTTCAATTCTACATAAAAAAAATACAAGAAGGACTGACTCTTTGGAAGCTACAGTAAATATGAAGAAATGAGGCGTGGGTCAAGACTTTTGCAAAATACTGTATATGTATACTGTACTTTTACTGGGCACCTATGCAGTTAGTCGAATCAGTCAAAAAACATGCAGTTACAGGTCAAGAGCTTCATCAAAATAAAGAAATAAAGTATTTTGAAAATTGCTGATTTTAATTTCACACAACAGTTTACATGAAATGATGAACAAAACAAACACTGAGTGAGCAAAAAGTCTGTGGGTGGAAATGCCTTGTTGATGAGAGAGGTCTAAGAGAGTACAGTAAAATGGCTATATTAGTTCAAGCTGCCAGGAAAAATACCAGACTTCAGCCTGTGAAGGACTGGTGTCTCCTCCAAGATGTATTTCTGCCTCATGCCCAGTATTCCAGGGAGATGTTTCAGATTCACTACCCAAACAAAGCATTACTCAAGACAAATAAACTAACTAAATAATTAAATAAATTACAGTCACACAATTATGTTAGTTATATATCCTCTGATCCAACCCTACCATACTGCATATGAACAGTGTATCAGTGTAATTACTAATAAACAGGGAATGCAGTGTAAGCATAATGTACAGTATAAAAACAATCAAGCCTTATTAGTGCTGCTCTTTTAATGCATTCTTCCCCTATACTGACGAATGCTTTCACATAATCACAATCCCATTCTTCAAATGTTTTATTAATGTTAGTGCTGCCTCTTTTTTTTTTCAACTTTTTCACCAGAAAACAATTAAAACTTATTTTGTGAGCTCTCCATGGTACTTGTCACAACTCAAAAGTTTTTGATCACAGCTCTAAATAGTCAGAGCTGTTATGAGCACCACTGAGAGCTCCTGTGGTGCTGTGGGTGGTGTGATACAGCACCTTGGACAGCTACAGCGGCCAACAGAGCGACATGTGTGCATGTGTCAGTTTCACGCGGGTGAATGAGCTGTCAGGCCAAGTTTAGGGTGGCTGTGATATATTTTGCAGCTTTTATATTTTGCAGCTCATCTAAACACCAATTCAGGTCACATTAAGAGACCAAGCTGACCTGTGAAAGAACAGGTCTGTGGGAAGATACTTTGCATAATACTAAGTCTCCTGATTTCATTATCACTTTTTGATAGTTAAGAGAGCAAGTACTCATTACAGTAAAATACCAGAAATAACTAACTTTTTTCCTTGCAGATGTGCAGCACAAAAGTCTTAGTCAGGGGTGAAAGTCTTAGTCAGGGGTGAAAGTAGTACTATAAATTTAGTTATAGTAAATAAATAAAACCTAAACTGCAGTAAACACAACTCGACTGCTGAAAGACAGAAACCTCCCCAATACTGGAATTTTGTAAGCCTTCTTTAAAATAATTTAAAAAAATGAAATATTCACATTGAGCTTTTACATTACATTTAAAAGCCTATTTCTCTTATGGTTTCTGCAACCCTGTGAAATAAGTGTTAAAAGCACAGCACTAAGTACAGAAGGTTTTCACCATGAAATTCACATCTCTTGTTTACACCATTGTTCATATTTATTTTTTTTGAGCAGAAAAACAGCTGAGCCTGCTTGTACAAAGACTTTACTTTGAAAGTGAACAAAACTAAACTAGGTAACTAGGACACCTACTGTAATTGGCTAACTAGCTGAGATAAAACAAATTAACACCATAAGTTATCAAGACTATCTAGGTACTATATAAAAGACAGCAAAAAACAACATAAAGTGTATGTGCAATATAACATGCAGCTCCTCTTGGTCATGCTGCAAAATACACTTAGTCTAGTAAACCAGAATCACTGAAATGCTAAACATATAAATCCACAATTTATTATTATTATTAATTTTTTTCTCTGTCCTAACAGTACTCATAATTATACAGTATGAGGGAGCAAAGCTTTTGATGTGTCTTGCATATGAAGCAAATGCCACGATGTTAGACATTAATGGATTTGGATTTTGAAACAAGTCTGTCTTATACTTTTAGTTGGATGAGGATTTTGTTTTGAGGAGGAATCATGTCATGTCAGAGAAGAAGGAATGCAACTGGGAGAAATTAAAGGAAAGATGAGAGTGGTTTAATAATTGCAAACAGTACAGCTTGAAAAACATGCTCAAAGTTCACGGCACAGACGTTTTAAGTGATACCTGCCAACAGCAAAGTGTTAAGAATGAGACAGCGAGAAAAAAAAAAAAATTCTAACTTATTAAAATGAAGTCTGTCTGTGAAAGGCGTACTTATAAGGCATGTTTCTGGGTTCTTAAATCTAATTGGTCAGAAGTCATTAATTTTAATTTGTTATTCTTATTAACCCCTAAGTTTCGTACCACCAGGATAAAAAATATAAGAATGTTAACGATTGTCTTGTTGTTAACGATGTTAACAATGTTTAATGTTAACGCTTGTGTTTTGTTATCTATCTATTATATTATTATGTATAGTAACAGTTTATCCATTTACAACTTACTTTAAATTGTGGCCAATGTATGATCTTAATAATAAATAGATTTTGAAATGTTTGCTCATTAACATGCTAAATGTCTTCCTACAAAGATTTAAAGGTTGAAATTGAGGTGTAAGGTGTAAGGGCAGGAAAATGGTGTTTTAGAAAAATAATCCATCACTCGGTTTGTATCATCATCATCCTCATCATAATACCGCACTTTGTTTTATTCCTACCTAACCTTGTGATTGTGATTCCTACCTAACCAATTTGTGACTGCCAATGTCTTTCTTTTCTATAGGCATGTTTATTTAATTGGTTTGAACAGAGCAATGTATTTGTACACCTAGGGAACTTGGGCAGGGATAATCAGTGGGATAAACAAAAAGGAATAAACAACTGTTTAGTTTTGAAGTGCAAGGAATTATAGTAAAGATGGTGTGACAGCAGGGGCCATGGTCAAGCATTGCCTGCAAAAGGAGAGAGGTGAGTAAAGACAACAGGTAACACATAATACTTTCCACCTGTGGCTCCACATGCAGTTTTTTTTATTTATGTGTGTGTTTCTTTGTGTTGGCAGAGAGACTCTGGCTTAGACTACTAGCACATTGAGCAGAGACTTCATCCTTTTGTATGTGTGTGTGTGTGCCAAAAAGTGACATTCAATTCACAATGAATACCGGAATAAAAAGTACAGTAATAGACTCACTAAGTCTGCTTTCGGTTCTTCATTCCTCAAACATCTCAAAATGTGTTACAGATGGGCATTAAGAAAAACAGGATTTTTTCCTCGACTCACTTGGGTAACGTTATTAACTATTTTAAGAACGTGAGATTATAAACCAAGCTTTTTAGCTTCTTTAGAGCGTTGATGCTGCTCAACAGTCAGAGAGAGTTTTTTTCCCTGTGAAATAGATTAGTAAGCCTAAAAGACAAACCTCAGTTTATCAATGTCAGTTTTCACTTTCTCATCAAATTATCAGGTAGATTTAAAAAGAAACTGGATGGTGTGCTATTTTCTCTGGCACTCAGAGATCAATTCCCATCCATCATCTCTGATGATGTAACTTGTAAAGATCACATTTCTGAATAGATTGTCTCTGGAATGCTGTGCCTCAATCAATCTGGGGGCTTGATTTTTCCAGACTTTAAAAATGACAGATGCATTTTTTCGGCAGATCCCCAAAAAGGAAAGAAATAGTGTGATGAAACCGGGGTGCTCAGGGAGTGATTTTCATGAGCCTAAAACTCTAAAAGGAGCCTCTGACATTGTTGCCAGTGAGAATCAATCCTCCAGCCTGCACATACAGAAACAAAACTTTACTGACTATAAACAGAGGGGGATTTCGAGCTTGGGGAGTGTGTTGCTCATGCCTTTGCTATATCAGGAGCCTGATGGGATGAGAATGGAAATAGTAAGGCCAGTATTAGCTGTAGCAAGTCGATAAAAACCCTGGCTCTAAGGCAGCCCGTCCTAGGGCTATCACACCCTGTGTCTGCTGCCCTATGGCCCTGCATACTGGCTTCCCAGCCTCCAACCCTATTATTTCACTTCACACACATCCATACAGGCATGTCACACACAAGGACTGCTCGTGCTGTAATGACAGGCCTGGCTCCTCAGGACGCTCTGATGCTGGCAGGGAGAATGAGCCAGGCACACAGACACCTCAGCCTTCCCTAGACAGTCTGAGAGAGATAATGAGTTGGGTGAAGATGCCTGTGGGCTGTTTGAGCACCATCTCCTCATACCAGAACACAGTGGGGCACTCACACAGAGTGTGTAAACGCTCTGTTACACCCCATCTGTGTCTTGTACACATTCTGAAAAAAATGAAGTGAAGGATATATAATCATGGCGGAGAGGCTGAGAGGCAAATTGGAGAAGAAGACATTTGGATGTGTGCATTAAAAAAGTGTTTACAATAAAAATGTGACAGGGAAAATGTAAAGTAAAATGAAGTATGTGTGTGTGTGTTAGAGAGAGAAAGAGAAAAAGAGAGAGAGAGAAATTATATATTGGCGTAATCTGCTTGCCCCAACAATATGCATAGGGATATCTAATAGGATTGAATTTACAAAAACAATTGTCTAGTCCTCAGCTAAGAAAACTTATTTTAAAATGTAAAAGCACTCAGAAGGATGGTTTAATAAACGTGTGTGTGAATGACAGAAATGCTGCCCCCTACATCTCTCACTATTTCCCCTTATTTTGCTTCTGTTCGATCATCCTGCCCAGCTCTCTCTCAGATTCAGTTCAGTTCAGAGGAGCTTTATTGGCATGAATGTTAACAAAAATATTACATTGTTGCAAAAGCAATTATAAAACATTAATTATATTGTAAATAACATCAATTCAAATTTATAAACCTATATAAACATTAACATATTAGACATACTATCTGAACAGTAGTGGTATTAAATTTTAATTAGTTAGGAATATTCAGGTTACGCTGTGTCTCACTGTCTCTCAGGCTCGCACACTCGGACACATACTCTCTCTCTCTCTCTCTCTCTTGCTCTTTCTCTCTCTCTCTCTCACACACACACACACACACACACACACACACACACACACACACACACACACACACACA
>JAOVVA010000037.1:19348296-19363675 GCA_028565275.1 Leiocassis micropogon
ATATTATGTTGATTAATATTATCATATTGTTACATTGCTGCATACACAAGTATATTTTACTAAAATATGCTTACAATAGTCAAGGATTAGATGTTCAATTTGTTGAATGTTTACAGGAACATTCCCCTGTACCTTAGCTGTAATCTTTATTCACATATGTATGGCCCTCTTTAAAATGTTTACATCATGTTTTACTGCAGCTCCGAGCCTCATTACTATACTGTGCTTAAAGTCTTCTGAAAAATCAATCGATTTTTGGCTTTCATTCATGAGAAATGTCATTACCAGTCCCAGTTTGACTTGAACGCCCGTTGTATTTATAGCAGAGTACTGTAATGTTTTACATGGTGTGAAATAACACATACTGTAATCTAGGTTAATGGTGTTGCCATGGCTCAGTGGTTAAGACTCTTAAGTTACAAGAAAGTCACATGTTTAAATCCCAGCACAGTTAAACTGCTGTGGCTGGGTCCTTCATGTTTTGCTCTGTTGTATCTGGAATCAACTATAAATTGCTGTCTTAAAATGTATCAATAAAATTAGCAAATGCCTTAAAAAAATATGTAATTTTGCTGCATGAAATATAGTTTTTTTTAAATATAAATATGCTGACAGTTGTTTGGTGAAAAATAAAATAAAAATCCATTAATAACAATATATACACACACACACTGAGGGTTAGAGTAAAATATCTAATATCTGTAAAAAAGGTATTGTGAAATTGCTTTTAGGTTTTCAGGTATTTGCTTTATATTACTACATAAAATACAATTATATATTTTTTTATTTATTGAAAAAGAATCTAATTTTAATTACAATCAATTATAAGTTACTTAGCAATTAGAGTTATGAGTAAATAGCTGTGAATATGTCACAATGCAATATGTTGTTGGAGAATGTTTTTCATAGTTAATTTCTGTTGTTTATTTTTATACTAACAGCTTTGCAAATTATGCATATTGCAGTCCCATTGTGAATACAAAATTAATCAACGATGCATTTTTTAACCTGCTAAATAAAGCCACAGTCAGAGCCACAACAAAGCAAAACATTTATTAAATCTCAATAGTCCTACAATAGCTTTCAGAACCTGAAGTGGAATTCCATTCCACAACTCTTAAAACAAGAGCCTGAGATGTACCCAGAAAAAAAAAACTCACATTAACATGAAATATGACATTAACCTGAATATTTCAGGATAATCCTTACTTGATAGTCACCCAATGGAATAAAAAAAAAAAGACCAAAGAGAGAAAACAGAAAACAAGTAATTACAACAACATCAACACAAAAAACAATAAGCAGTGTTCTACAGAATGTATGGCCGTACTATTATTTGGTGCCAGGACCTAAAACTAGTGTATCATTACCCCTAACCCAAAAGGGCAGCCAGACTATCAAATTGGATTACTTAAGATAGGTAGGCAGCTAAATTCGCAAAGAGCTCATCATGAAAATCTAATCTGTTGATTTTTAAAAGCCCCAAAAATACATTTAAGACAAAATCACTTAAATGACAACTATTTTTACCTGAGAATGGGCTTTACCAAGGTGAATAGATGATCTCTTCCCCTTTTCCCTCTCCACTGCTAGCGACATAATGCAAAAACACACATTAAATATTAAATTAGCCTTGCATTTGGTTACAGATAAGATTTGGAAAATTAGTGTCTGTTTATGAAAAAATCCAAAATATACAAAAGTACCAAAATATACAGTACCGAAATAAATAGACGAACAATATTACCCTGAAAGAAACTAACATACACACTATGGCGTGTTGATTTACAGTACGTGATGTAGACATTGTTCATATCGTTCACACAGATTCTCAACCCGGATTCTCAGAACAAAGGTTGCTGCAGACTCCTGCAAAAGGAGACAATTTGCTCGCATAATGCAGGCACAGTTCTTGGCGGATCTTCACAGTTGAACAAACTCTTCTTCAACATGTCCCACAAATAGGGATCAGGTGGTGTAAGATTGGGGGAATTGGACGTGTATGGGAAGGAATTGTTCTGCCACCTTTTTCAAACATGGTCCTCATTCACAACCTCTTCTGTATGAGCGGAAATAATACTCAACCTTGAATACTTTTTTCTCCATTGAGAGACCCATTTCCAACAACAAATGCACAACACAACTTCCTTTTCACTACTGAGAACACATGTATCTGGAGCTATGCCCCGTCGATAAACTCAAATGTGTATGCACCAATTTTAGTACTGTATATTTTGGCCCATACTGTAATAGATGTTTCCCATTAAGCTTAACTCCATTTAAATGAAAAATTTGTGTTAGTTGTCTGACTTTTGTTCATGCATGTAGCTAGATTTAGCTTCATGTACTGTACAGTAAGTTTGCTTTACTTATCCAGTTTGCTAAAAGGCTGAGCTTCACTGGTGCAAACAGAGCTTGTGCTGAATTCCAAATCTGTCTAGGTTCAAATCATGGCTTGGCTATATAGATAATATGAAATTACAGTCATTCACACAAATAAAACACCTTCCATATTGTGTTTCAATCTTTCATTACTGCTAGTTAACGTAAGTGTGAGCATGCACCAACATGCTGACAGGTTCTGAATTTAAAAACAACTTTCAGCCCTGCCAGTCTTAAAAGGGTTCCTGGTTCCAGTTGTAGCTTAGTGCATTTAGGAATTTAAACAAAATTGTAGTTTAAGGTCTGGGAATGAATGAAAGAATGGATGAGTGAAAATAATGAATCTTAGTTATTGGGTTGAAATATAAAAAGCCTTCTTACTTAAAAATTTTGTACATATTTTAAAATATAATCTGGTTTAATATCTTAAAATATTTTTGCCATATTGGACGCCAACTCCAGCAATAGTTTGTTATCCATTTTGCTGCCCTATTTTCCTTTTTCCACTGAGATGTACAGTATAAGTAACAAAACATTATTTACATGTTTTCGGTGAGTTTACTGTGTACTATATAATTTAACTAATCAACATGCTGATTATATGTTCAAAAACTATAATTATACCCACAAAACTCATCTATTTATTCTAATTAGTTAGTTCAGGTAAACCTCTCATCTAAACATCTCATTTATTGCTTGAGCCAGAAATTCATTTCATTTCAATTTATCTTTATTAGCCGAATGACAGGTGAATATATCTGAAAACTGCTGTGGAAGGATTTTAGAGTAATCTATCTTTGTTTACACCCCTATAATGTTGGGTAGATGAATTTTATAAGGGAGGAGGATCAATCATGTTTTAAATCACAGTAAAATCATAAAAGTATGATTTTAGCTGATCATGCTTTTAACCCTACTTTAGTGTGTTTAATTTGCTGCATTGAAGAATGATTCCAAAGTTGCTGAGAACTGGCTCAGAGGATTCCTTATAAGCAACAGACCTCTACTGCAAAGTGGGTATTATTTAGGATGCTGCATTTTACAATTTAATTTAAAAAAATCTGAATTCAAAATGCATTTAAAGGACTGAAATTCCCTGGATAGTTTGGATGATCTTCACTGACTCCATTGAAGTGTGTATATGAGAATATGTATCTTTTTGTTTGCTTGGTTGGTTGGTTGGTTGGTTTACTATCCAAATAATTATTCTTATTTTTTTGTTTGTTTTGTTAAATTGAATCATACAGAAGCCCCCGATGTGGGCATCACTTTATGTGTACACGTGAACTGTTTGACAGCAAAATGAGATCTAGAGTTCTTTTTTAGAAAAGAATGTGTTTTTTAATGAAGCAAGACGTATTGCAAACTAATATAAAATATTTTGTTCATGTTTTTTTTTTAGTCAAAAGTGTGTTAAAAAGCCAAATGACAAAATATTTTGTCAAAATTACATAAATGTGGATTTTGTGTGATTTTTCAAAGAGCTATAACACTGCTAAAGTTTTGTCACAATGGACAAATCAGGCTGCAGTTGTGTTTGTCGTCATTCAATTATGCAATTTATTATCAATAAGAATGCAGGTGTAGCAAATTAGATCAATCAGCTCAAAAGTGTTGAGTTTCGGTACAAAATGTTTTCAATAAATGAAGTTTGTTGAATATCATGAGAAACATTATAAGCCATTTGAAAACTTACAAAATCATCAGCATTAGCATCCGGTTTTGGTTTTGCTTTGGTACATGAAAACAGCTCCCTATCATAGTACAGATATATAGTGTTTAACCAACAGCTTTACATCACAGTGTGCACATCTCATGTCTCAAATTGCTTGTGCGTATTCTGAGTTTTAGTCTAAGTTTATTTTTCTGCATTGCACAGTGATTACCCTATGGAGCCTTGCATAGTTTTATTTAGTATATACTGTAGCATTGTGTTCAAACAACATCCAAAAACATCTGTGCATACCTATAATTCTTTACTACTGCAATGGCATTAACAGAGTGTATAACTCCTTCTCTTGGCTTCAATATTCTCTCAACAATTCTTTGAACACTTTAAAACCACTCAAGGAAGCTGCTATGTTGCACACAAAGTATCATCGCTTCACTGATCATCTGGCTGCTCTGTGCCATTCTTTGCTCAAAATGTGGAAGATTAAAGCTTCTAAAATAAGGTGCTATAGTGGTTTTCCAGTTAAATATTTTGTTATACACAACCTTATATGTCAGAGAATAATAATTTGCCAAAATGAGTTAAAGCACAAATAAGGGCTTTTATCGCATTCTGCTGTCAAACTGTTCACATATACCGGAAGACTTATCTGCCTGAATTCCTCTAAAAGGGCTATCAGACTCAGTGGAGTGACAAATGCTTTCAAACCCTTTACTATCTTATCTGTAATGGAATGGGACCTGCTTCTTGCGACAAACAGTTAACCAAAGCTCATTGTTGCTTCTTCACAATCTTTCCCTTACAACAAAGTGATATTCATTTGCAGTTGTATAACGCTATAATTGCAACCAGGCTGATATTCGCAAAGCCCCTCTGAATTCCAATCAAAAAGGATATTTTGAATAGGACATTTAGACTCCATCAATATGCATATTGAAAATTAATGCTATTAATTAGTCAAGTGTAATCAACTAGAAAAGGGTAATTTTAAACACCACATCTGCATTTCTCCAAAATTATTTCAATTCAAAGATGTCATATTGTAAATGATTTAATTTTTATTTATTTATTTTTTCATCTACATGAGTTTAAAATGAATTATTTTGATGTAATATTTACTTACTATGCCTTATATTCACATACCCATAGTCTATAGTAAGCTGGTAAAACCCAACACCAAAAAGAGCGTCAAGAAATGTAACATTCCTGCTGGGGTATTTAAAATGAAACCTTTCCATCATTTTCTTCCCTCAGACACTAACCTTTGTTGGCTGACAATGTTGATTTTTTTTTTTCCATTTTTTTATGATTGCAGTTGAATATCTCGCTTCCCTTTCACCACATATTCTTCATCAGACAGGCCACAGACAGAAACAACATACTTCTGTCAACTAATGAATACTGATGACCACTGTGGGTCTTCTTAGGAATACTCATGACTGGCGGGTGTTTTGAGAGAAAATGGCCTGAGAATAAAAATCACTACTGATGTATTTCATACATGAAACTAATAAAATATGGCTCCTTCAACAATTGCTAGCAAGACCTTCATTTCTGAGTAGTAAGCACATTACAAAAATTTTGAATGATTATTTTATCTATGGGGGAGTTTACACAGATTCAGGGTTCAAGCTTTAGGTTACTGTGTTTGTGGAATTCTTCATGTTATCTTAGTGTTTATGTGGGTTTCCTTTGGGCTCTCTGGTTTCCTCCCACATCATAAGAACTTGCTGATAGCTGGATTAGCTATAATAACTTGCCCCAAGGGTGAACGAGTGGATAAAAGATGCCCTGCCCTGTGTTCCTAAAAGGCTTCAGGTTGATCAAGACCATGTGCTATAATGGCCTAATTAATCTTTAATAATCTTTAATGACAGGTGAATATATCTGAAAACTGCTGTGGAAGGATTTTAGGGTAATCTATCTTTGTTTACACCCCTATAATGTTGGGTAGATGAATATTATAAGGGAGGAGGATCAATCATGTTTTCACAGTATTGAAATCACAGTAAAATCATAAAAGTATGATATTTTTTTTTTAAGTTAATGTTGTGAAACAGAGAAGCTCATGTGGTCAATTTGAGAAATACCTTATTAACAATTCTAAAAACAAAACACACTTAATTCATTCACACAGTTTTTGAACAGCTTGGTTTTAAACTCTTGAGGCCATTCTGCCCCATGTGTTTACAACATAGAGTAAAATAAGCAATGGTTCTGAAAGTTATTAATGGGCCTTTATCTAGTGTAGGAATTAACAACAAACAAGCTTTTTAAATGCGCCAAAGTCAACAGAATGCATTTTCATAAAAAACGGAACAAAAAAAAAAAAAAAAGTTACTTAGAAGTGAATTCTCATATCCATTCACTGCCTCACCTGAGAAAACTGTGTTGTTCAAATTCAAGAAGCTGAAAGCTTAAATGTTCTGTAGTTATCAACAGTAAGAAAAGGATCTCAGTGTTCATTTTGCCCCATGACATTGGGTCATTTTGCCCTGCACACATGTGCATAGCACATTTTGATCCAGCACAATGTGACTGTCATAGCGCTTTCACTTTTGCTAATATGCAACTCAGTGATGTGTTGGATTATATGGACTGTGAAACTCCTTTCCGAAAACTATCATAATGGTGTGTGATTTTATGAAGATACCCAACTCAGACTCAGGGGTGATTTATTACATACAATAATTCGATCAAATATAATATATTCTCCGTCATTTTTTCTTGTTAGGTTTAGCCTGTTAAGTGACAAAATGGTATGTAAAACAACTATGACATGGCAGCTTTCTATGACAAAAAATGATGGGTGGGCCATATGACCTTGGTGGCCCATTAAATCCCATGATCCTGTACATTTAAAACATTTGGTAATCTTACACAGGACAACTTCTCATTTATACACCTGAGCAGTTAGGGCCCTGCGATGGATTGGCACTTTGTCCAGGATGTAGCAATGCACAAGGACCCAGAAGGCGCATGTTTCAAGATTTGAACACGTGATCTTTTGAGTAAATCCTAAACTGCTGAATCGCTACTGCCTAGATCCACCATGACCCTGACCAAGATTATAAGTGATTACTAAGAAAGAATAGATTATTTAATCTTTAGAGCAATATTACTTCATTTTTTCTTTTCTGGAGCAAAGGGATAAGCACTTCCTCTTCCTGTAACATACTGTGGTCTCAAACCATCCGTAGTCAGGCCATGACATTCGGGTCACACCTGTCTACCGCCACAGACACCTGACAGACATGCTGTGACACAGTAACAACAGCAACCTGGGAACTGCACAGGAAGTGGGGGTCAAGGCTGAAAGGCCCACTCACCTGGAGTCCATCACTCACAGGGGAGGTGACATTCCTTCACTGTCTGAGCGAACAGGTGCTTAAATGTGAGTGTTTGGAGAGACTAGTACTTGTAAACGATGAGGGATGAAAGCAGAGCAAATGTAGTTGTAGTTAGGGAAATTAAATAATGGAGAATTTTGTTTAAAAATTCAGGAAACCCCCCCCAGTGGATAAATATACAGTTATCTCATTCAGACAATCAGCAAAATGAGAAACAATCTACAGAAAAAACATAAACGTAATAATGGGGCAAGTGGTACCTCAGCAGGTTACTGATCAGGCAGTTCAAGCCCCAGCTCCACCAGTCTGCCCTTGAGCAAAACTTTTAACCCTGTTTGCTCCACAGGCACTGTGTGGTAATGTATACATGACAAATAAAAGCATAATTGAACTTAAATCTTAACTTAACTAATACACTTATTTAACAAAGACAACACATTTTATCTCCAACAGGTCTCCTCACTCTAAATGCAGGCGCAGAATAAGAATTCAGAGCTCGTTTTTGCTCACTTAACAGGGCGAACACATAGTATCCTTAAATCTTAATTATACTGCAAGTCAATAGTAATGCTCTCTTGTGAGAAACAGACAGATGTTTCATGGACTTCATTCTTATTTATCCTCTTTATCTCCCTTTTGGGTGATGAGATTTGGCTTCTCTTGAGAAGCATTAGACTCTAACTATCGTTCCGTAAAATAAATCTTCTTTCTGAGCGTATTATTCAGTTTTACCCCATTCTGTGTAAGCCACACAAAACAAAGCAGCAGTATGACTTTTTCAGACCAGTTTTAGATTTAAAGTGTCTTGTTACAATTACAAAAGTAGCTTTTGACCAATTACAATCTGTTGAATGTTACTAAACTATTAACCCCCCGAAAACCAGTGACAGCAGATTCAATTAGAGCTTCAGACCTTTAGGTGTCACTTTCTAAGTTGAGACTTGATAACTAAAATATTCCTGAGCAGAATGAATGTGACAGAAAAGACTTATTTCCATTTTGACAACTTCCTCCTTAGGGTGACTAATTGATCAAAGTGTTCTTTCTTTCTTTCTTTTTTTTAAAATTGATACATTTCTCATTTTTTACACATTTAATGAGAGTACTAGGTGAAAACATCCTAACCACACATAATCCTCTGAAAAAGTATATTAAAAAAATTTCATTACTTATTTTGTCAGTAAAACTTGTTTTCACATAATTGCTGTGCTGCTGACATTAATAGAAGATAGGGAGTAAAAGAATGACTAGTATGCCAGAAAATAAGAAAAATGCAGTGGCAGTCTGGAGGAGATCACAGTTTATAGAAGGAGAACTATACCAAAATCAGTGATGAAAGCAGAAGGAGAAAGAGAAGCACAACTGTCAGGAAGACATCCCCTGGGTTAGGGAATGAGAGTGCTTGGGTAAGGCAGGTCTGACAGGCTGCATCAGAAGTGCTGACAAACGTCCAGGCATGACACATGTTCCCTTTCTAGGAATACAGTACAGGCACATATACAAGCGAATCCTGCATTTAATTTTTTATGATGCTAAAAAATTAAATGCATTTATTATTTTTTCACTAGGTAAAAAAATAATAAAGAAAAAAATAAAGAAAATTTATAAAAATAAAAAATCTTGCTAATTTTAGTTTTTTTATGGCAACATACAGTATACAGAGGTCTAACAAACCACTACCACAAAAGGATCTTGTTTTTTAGTACAACCTGCAGTCTTTTCTAACCCAATTCCACTGGGTGAAATAAATCTAAGAAAGGCCTTTTATCTCTAAGCTGACTAATAGATTTTTCCTTTTAGTGTTTGTTTCTTTTAAGTTTGCTTCCAAATGAGACTACACTCAAAAAGTTTCTGGTTTTATTTGGCCTGTTGCTTTCTTTTGTCCATCTTGTATACCTTGATTTTCACGCTGTCTAAACTTGTGGGTCTAAAGAGTATGCTTAGAGCAGGAATCTATTGCGCATTCCCAAAGTGAAGCTGACTCAATCCCTTGGTCATTTGGTTGAAGTGGGATTGGAACTCAGGTTCTTGGTCTTGTATTTTTGAAAGATTACCAAAATGTTTCTTTCGGTCCTGAGCTTAATGCAAGTCACAGTTCAGATTTAATTAGCTGTTGATGACCTTTCTTAAGTTAATTAAATTATTTAACACTGTATGATGCAGATGTTGGCATTTTAGTTTAGGCAAAGTACCCAAATACAAATGTATGCCAATGCCAATTTTAAAATAAAATAGATAATGAATAAAGTTGTGAAATTGCCCCTGTGCCTGTCCCCCCACCCCAAAAATAAATAAATAAAAAAGTTCTGCACATAAATACATTACTAAAGAATAAAAGACATATGAAAAATGATGAAATATTGTGCAATGAGAACATTTAAAAATTAATAAAAAGGAAAAAAGATAAAAAGTATAGAATGAATAGAAAGTGATTTAAATACAAAATGTAACTTAAGGCAGTACAATTTGGGCCTTGGGGCTTATAATTGTTTGGCTGAAGGCTGAAAAACAATATCTAATAATGAACTTTCTTTTCTCCCCTTGAAAAAAACTCAATAAATGAACCGGATTTTAGACACTTTCTATTTCCTCTCATAGACACAGGACAGTGTGGCCTTTCACTAAGAATAAGAGTATGTAATTTGCACCACATATCACAGGCTCTCTTTTTTCTTTAAATTACGTTTGTTAAATCGACTCGTGAATAATTTAAGCTTTGAAATCTGCTCCATATCTCTGACAAGCAGGCCTATTATAATTACAGACTGCTATTTTATTATGATTACCAATTGAGTAAGGGAGCAAAGGATGAGAAAAGAGAAAGAAAACTACTTGCTGTATAACTATGAGATGATATGCAGAATTAAAGAAATATTCACTGAATTTCCAATGCTGGCTTCAGCGATGCCAATCAGTGAGAGTACCAGACAATTTATTCATCTGACAAAGCGAAGAATGTAAGATGCATATCATCTGTGGTAATGAGACTGAAGTACTCAGAACATCAGCACAATCAGAAGGAATATCAAACCATTTAGTCAGGTTTGTTGGTGGCGATTAAAAGCGACTTCATCGTTCCTTTAGGTGATCTAAAACGCTTCTGCTACTTTCAGTATCTGTCTTCTTCCTTTTTGTACACAGAGTTTCACATGAAAAATCATGCCACATAGATGGAAATGAGGATGCCTTTCATAATATATCATTAGCTATTAAATGGAGGCTTGACATGAACAGAAAATTGCGGTGATTACTATCAATATGATGCTTTGGAAAAAAAAAAAAACAATCAGTTGCACTGTGGGGAAGACACTAAACACTGAAATCATTTCAGTTGTATTTCTGATGTTATAACCATAGGAGGTATTCTTCTTTTTGCAAGAAAGAACTTTGTTCAGTTGATGAGGCAAAGAGTAGGATAGTAGAGGACTATCACATGCTGGTTGAAGCTAAGGAGGCATGCATGCAGCTGAACTGCCTCTGATCAATAGAGACTAATTACACCGGAGATTCATCTGCACCACTTGCTAATTTAGAACCAAAAACACAGTCATAACTGTTGTGTTTTTTAAGCAAGCTTAATAAAATAGCAGTCACAGTCTATTGTAGGCAGTTTTCTGTAAGACTCAACATCCAGGTGTGTTTTGTTATCATTAAAAACAAAAAAGCAATTAATACATGTGTAATCTGGTATTTTTGTTAACCAACTTAGTATACAGTATAATGTTAATTAGAGGAATGCTTATAATAAAGCATTAGTATTCACTTTCTGTCAGTAAGCTTACCAGTGTGTTTGTGCTTCTTTATAATGTACTTTATTCTTTATAATGTAAAAACACACTTACATAATGTTTTGGCTAACATTTTTGATTAATTTATTCTGATTATTTAAGCCCCAAGAAGGTCTGCTGTAATGGCTTTGACATTTCATTGGTCTTCAGTAGAAATAGCATGGACAGTAGAGAGATTTAGCATGGCTTTCCTCCAGTAATTATTGCACATGAAAAGTGATTACATGTCAAATGCAAAGTTGTGATTTAGAGTTTACATCAGTAAAAATATGCTTCTCTCTCTCCACTGGCAGACATTACCAACAGCCATAACATCCTTGTATGCTTTTTACCTACATTATGCCAATCAGACCAATACAGACCAATACTAACAAACTACAATTCTTGGCTTGTTTGTGTACTGTGTGCAGGCAGGGATATCATGCTTCAAATAGACATGGACCAATTCCTCACTCATAGCAGCAGAAGTCCTTCCTGACCTATGATATTACTGCACACTGAAAGAGATACTTTAAGAAAGTCCTTAACCCATAACACATGCCCTCACTTTAGAGTGCAGTACAAGAAACCCCTGGTGTTTTGATGTCCATCTCTGTGACTGAGGTTACTATAATAGTTAGGCTGCAGGGTGAATGTGATTTAACTGAAGATGTTGAAGACACTGTATGACGTTGGCGTTGTGTGGTTAACAGGAGATGTGTGGCCTGTTCAAAGTTACATGGAAATCTGGGGCCATACCCGGACCTGTCTAACTAGAATAGCTAACCTTTTTTTTTTATAAAAAGGCAGTGCATTCCAATTATAAGGATAGAGCACTACTCAGGCCCCAAGGAAAAGTCGATGCAAGAGTTTTGGAAAGCAGAATCTCATAGTCAAAACTAGTATTCAGAAGGAACAGGTCCCACCCAAGCTGTAGGACAGAGGCCATGTCCACACGTACCTGGGTATTTTTTAAAAATGGAGATTTTTCTCTGCGGTTTTGGCCTTTCATCCACATGAAAATTCAACTTTGGTCGTTGAAAACTGAGATTTTGGAAAACACCTTTCAAAGTGAAGATTTTCCAAAACTCCGTTTTCAGTGGTGTTGTGTGGACAACAGAGATTTTGGCTTGTTGTAACATCACCTTGCATGCCGATGATGTCATTGTCTCTCAGTGTCTCTCTAGTCTCATTGATTTGATGTCAGCTTTGTTTTTAAGGATATGTTGTACAATGGTGGACTTACGTACAGTAAATTACTGACTGTGTTAACATTGCTTACTGGACTTTTTACATGCATCTACTGTATATACAAGTGCAGTTCCTCGCACAGTACGTTTTTGAACAGAGGAACTTGAATGTACTTCGAAGCTTTACCACACAGACAGCAAGAGCGTTTTGGGACGAGACCCGGTCGGATTTCTATTTAAATCTCATAAAAAAAAAAAGAAGAAATACCCGGCTACGTGTGGACATGGCCAGAGAAACCACTCTGTGAGGGGCCATGAGAGAATGCTAATCTAGGCTACATGTATTTGTGGATTTGAAGAAAGCCTATGATCATGTGGCTTGACATTTTAGAACCACCTGAGACATAGACTCTCCTGTTGTGTACATTGCAATTTCCCTTCACTGTTTCTCTTTATTAGCACCTGATAACTATGAACTTTAACAATGTTATGTCAAACAGGAAGAAATTTGGCAAAAAGAATTATACCTTACAGACCAATGATATCACATGAGGATCATACAAGGATATAGAGACAATGCAGTTTGGAGAAAATGCCATATGAGGGCTTTCAGGTCTCAAGAGACTATGGTAGGTATAGTGCAGGGGTACTGCAGACTACATTCTAAACATTATCATATCTGATGGGTGACTGACTCACCTACAGTATCAGTGGTGTCTTATTTCGACTCCTGATTGAGATTTTCATAATTCCTGTAGCATAATGTAAATCTGTATCAGATATGTCCCACTTGAGAGTTTCTACATGAACACAGATGACCTATAGTAGGAATGTCTGAAATACCTCAGGAGGAGCTGTGACTGAGGATAGAAAACTCACTGAAATGACCATCACCAGGACAAGTGTAAGAAAAAACGACAGAAAGAAAAATGAATCAGTGGATGAATTGTCTGTTAGCTCTGGTGTATGGAGTGTTTGTAGTGCTCTCCTAAAAATAATCACCTGTCCTATCATTTGCAGCAGCTCAACACCAATGATGACTGACCTCATGGGTTATGTAAGAAGCATGTGTTAGACATTGAGCTTTGGATTTGCTCTCTGCAAAATGATGAAGGAAGATTAGCTACTGGGTGATATTTGGACAGAAAAAAATGGACAGTGCTTGATGAAGCTATAACAGTTATATAAGTATTATAACAAACATTATAATAACTTTTATGTTAAAATATAGTATATGGAAACATTCTTCATGTTCCTAAAAATGTAAACACATTTTCTCTCTCTCTGTTACTCATCACAATGTCTTCTAGCTGTCCACCCACTATAGTTCATCTGGACAGCGGGGCCAGAAATGTAGGATGGTGATACAGGGGTGGCAGTATTCATTTTGGCCCCCTGCCCTTTTCCTATGCTCTTTTACTATGTGAATTTAAATAGTATAAAATCTGAGATCAGAAATATCTACTAATCATATTGTGTAGAACACAATTCCTTTACGCTATCACTAAAACAACCACTAATTTGCTTTTCTGATCTTTTTTTCCTTACTCTTGCTTACCCATTTTCTGCTTCTGCCCTTTCCTGAGTTGGTTTTGTAAGTGAGAGTGGTTCAAGCAGAAAGCCCTGATACAGACAGTTAACCTGAACTGAGTCCAGGCTGCGGCTAAGTGCCTCTGTGCTCCGTTAATGGTTGCTCCTTTAGCCTGTCTTATCACAACCTGCACACACACACACACACACACACACACACACACACACACACACACACACACAGACACACACACAGCATGGCAAGAATAAAGTACTGCTAACCTCTAACCACCACATCTGTGGTCGATATTTGACCCGGATGAAACCTGATGAATGTACACTACCAGTCAAAAGTTTGGATACACCCTAAAATTCTATTTTATTTATATTTATTTATACAGTGGAACCTTGGATTACGAGCATAATTCTGAAAATGGACTCGTATTCCAAAACATTCGTAAACCAAATCGAATTTTCCCATAAGATATAATGGAAACTCAAATTATTCATTCCACAGCCCAAAAAATTAATACCTAAAAAAAATTAACACAAAAATATTAAGTAAAAATAAAACAAATTAACATGCACTTTACCTTTAAAAAAAAAAAAAAAACCCGACAGATAAGAGTTTCCGTTTGTGCGCACACACAACGGACACACTGTTTTATTGGAGAAATAAACAAGAAATCTCTTTAATGACACTCGATTTTGCGACACACTAACGGAATCACTGCTGTAAAGTAAAAATAAAACAAATTAACCTGCACTTTACCTGAATAATGGATTTTTACCATCTCTAATGAGACTTGCTTTTGCTTTACACGCGCGCTGTACACACGCATACAGACACAAAATAAAATATGTTTCACACACAAACACACATGTGGTCACAGTGTTATAGTAAACAGTACACGCATGCATGGATGTTGATTATACCAGTGAGAGACGCACACTAAGACACATCAGGGGAGTCGATTACCCACAATTCTGCAGCACAAGAGAGAGAAAAACTGTTGGCTCAGTTGTGATCACGTGTCACTCGGCGTCAAAACAAGAAGCGTTTGCGTGATACATGATACTCGGTACTCGTAAACCAAGACTAGGTCATTTTCCGAGTCAAAATTTATTAAAAATCTTTGCTCGTCTTGCGGAACACTCGCAAACCGCGTTACTCAATCCGAAGTTTCACTGTACATTGTAAAACAATGCTCATGGCATCCAAAATATGCAATATTTTCTTTTGCACAGTAGATATTGAAATGCTTCTGCTACTTATGATCTGTAAAGCCTTCATAATAGCTCTAATCTGAGGTGCTGTTTGTTAATCGGTGATTTATGAGGCTGGTAATTTCTCCTCTGCAGCAGAGGTAAGTTTTGGTCTTGCTTTCCTGGGATGGTCTTCATGAGAGCAAGTTTCATCATGGTGCTCAATGGGTTTTGCAAATTTACTTGACAATAATGTTCTTGCAAGAACTATTCCAGAACTGC
>JAOVVA010000037.1:19464463-19480481 GCA_028565275.1 Leiocassis micropogon
GTGTGTGTGTGTGTGTGTGTGTGTGTGTGTGAGAGAGAGAGAGAGAGAGAGAGAGAGAGAGAGAGAGAGAGAGTTTGTAAGAGAGACTTTTACAGGTACAGGCTACAGAGGATTTGTTGGGACAGAATCATAAAAATCTATCTAACAGTGCATCATAAAATAAATGCTGCTGGATTGATGGTCTCATCTTGGTTCATACAGTCAAAAGGTAACTCTAAAAAGTATTGGAACACCAAGGCCAATTGTATTGTGGTTAGTTCAAGCCAAGGACATTTGGCTTTGAGATCAAAAGCTGAATAAAGACAACATATTGGAATTTTACCTTTCTTTTCTTGATATTCCCACCTAGATTTGTTAAAAACATAAAACACAAGGCCTTATGTGTGCACATATTTTCCACGTGATCAGTAATATTAGGAGATGTGTCTGACAGGTGACTGTTGTTGCGCAGGTGTGCAACGAAAATGAGCCATTACACAACCATTAAGAATGGCCAATACAACAATTTGGAATGTCCAGAAAAAGAAGGAAACCACTTGTACACTAACAAACAGATATCAAACAAGTCACCTTGAGAAAATAGCAGCAGGTGATTGCAGAACATTGTGCATTGTGAGATCTATAAAATAAAACCTAAAAACAACAATACTGTAGGTGGCATTACCAACAACTTCCATATGACAATGCTGAAGGTATCACAGTCCACAGTTTGAAGAAAAATACCATAAAATGCAAACCATTCATTAGCAGTACAAAATAATACAAAAGTGAAATGCAAAAGTGAAAGCCCAAGTGTGGAGAAAAAAAGGAACCAAAACTTGAACCAAAACAGACAAGCTCATTGGTCCAGTGCAGTGAAGGCAGCGTCACAGCTTGGGCTAAATGGGCTGACTAATGTGTATTAATGATGCAATTCATGATAGTAGCACCAAATGAATTCTGAAGTCTACAAAAACATTCTTTTTGCCAATTTACAGAGAAATTAATCTAGTCTAATAAGGAGGAACTTCATCATGCAAGACAGGGAGTCACATGTGAGAATTTAAATTCTCTCTTATTTTTGATTGTATCCATGCTTTTCTATTTTGTTCTTACCCATTGATTTCTGAAATTCATCATGTATTCTTACTGTTGCTCTTGTGAAAAACATAAAATATGTTTAAATATGTTTATTTTTGATGTAAAAACATAAAAATGGATCATATAATGAAAGGTAGATTATTATATGTTTTTAGAGGAATTATAATATAATTGAATTTGTGGATTTAAAAAATTCTTTTGGTCAATTGATCTCAATTAAACCTATTTTAAACCTTTCGGTGCTTGTGTGTTCTGCTTCTGAATGGATTACATTAGGTGTTGTAATGCTTTGGCCATCCAGAGAGGGCATTTTTAGATATTGCACAGATTTCATGAAACGTATAAATAAATGATAATGGGTTATAAAAACCACTATCCAGTTTAACTGGTATTAAAAAATAATAATAAAATAAAAAAAAAAACTTTTTAAAACCTTAACATAGGTGACAGTGGTTATGCCCTCACTCTATGAGTCATTATTTCTTTAACTGTGTGTCAGCCTCAGCCTGACATGGCATTCACAGACCTTTTGTCATTTTGGTGCTTTTGATTTATACTGTGGAAGATCATGTGTTTACTTTGTTTCACTTTCTTTCAAAGTACTTTGATTTCACTACCTTTCTTCAGTGGCATATCTCCAATTCTTGTGCCTGATTTGCACACAGCACAACATGCACCTTCTTTTATACAGTGTTTAGGGATGTTACCTATGCTAATTGCACGCTAATCCCATGCACCCTCAATGTATCATCAAGTGCGATTCA
Organism: Leiocassis micropogon; assembly: GCA_028565275.1. NCBI lineage: Eukaryota > Metazoa > Chordata > Actinopteri > Siluriformes > Bagridae > Leiocassis > Leiocassis micropogon. Next base: position 19,466,308 of record JAOVVA010000037.1, read on the forward strand.
TCATTTACCTGGATAATAACAGATTGGGATGGTTAAGAGAAATTGGTGCATCTGGCATCGACTTCTCTTTTTTCTCTCTTAACAGAAAACTTAGAGGAAATTTAAGAGGAATTTGAGAGAATGTTGCTGCATGAGACACAGTGACCCAAAACACACTGGAAACTTCATCAGGGGGAAAAAGTAAAAGGTTTTGGATAACAAAAAGAATAACTTCTAACCAAAATGAGCAGCATTTTACTCCCTAAAAACTAAGAAAAACGTGCTCATCAGTGCAAACATGTACAGTAAAAGCATTATAAATGAAGAATGCAACAATATGGTGAGGCACAGTGTTATGATGAAGTTATTACATCTAGATTTAAACATCTGAAAATTAATAAAAATTTAATTCTGATCTATTTGGGCATCATTTTTTGAGCACATTCCCCAATGTTTTTGTTGTATAGCAAAAAAATTGAAAGAATTTGTCTGGCCATACTGTATATTTGAATGTAAATGTGTATTATGATTAATTTTGCTAGCAGGAAGATACTTTTCAGTTACAATTACAAAAGTCCCAAAAAATCTTTGGAATTTTCAGAACAAATTGCAAGGCTTTATTCTTTATTTTTAACTTCACCATGACTGGAATGTGTAGCAAGTCAAGTGTGAAGAACCGTCACAGTATATGTGTAATATGAAACTGATATAAAAAGAATGAAATTAAATTGTCACTGTTCCATCATTCGCCACAAAGCTTAAATATGTCCAATATCTCAGCCTAGTGCAAATGAGATTATCAAGATTTTCAACAGGTTTGGTTAAAAAAAATAATGCAACATTGTAAAGAGTAGTTACTCTTGTAAAATGGTTCTATTTAAATATATAAGTGTGCATTTACTGTATGTCTTTCTGACCTGCATGTTAAGGTTAAATGACTGTTCCAGTGAAGTGCAGCGGCACAGCGGTGACTCAGCATGCTTAGTCATATGCATTTCACTCAGAATGTTTAAATGACTTTGTGTTAGTCTGACTAAAATCAGGCTTTTAAAAAGTAAAGGTAAAGAAGATGTAAATCATACTCAATTTTGCTTCACAATGTCAGAATTGCACACCAAGATAATCCAGTTGGAAGTTGGGATGCTTCTTGCGCATATAACTCAATTAGACACAGAAATACTCTATGCCTAGATAACTCATTTGTTGATTGTTTTAGTCTGTGACTTAAGAGGTCAAACAGGATAGGATAGGAGGACATATCGCTACTCATCATAGCGGAGTCAAACATAATAAATAAATAGAAAATAAATAAATAAATAAATAAATAAATAAATAAATAGATTCCCCTGCTGCTTGTATAATGGAACAAGGACAGTATCTAATTAAATGGTCTAATAAAGCTATAACCATAGCTTGACTTAACCGTGCTTGTGCATGTAAACTTGGTGACTGAGGAGGACTGAACTCTCCTGCTGCCATTACAGCTGCACATGCTGGCATGTGACACCAGTGCTCCATAATCATTACTGTTCCCTGTTCACTCACACTAAGCTTTTCCTCTGACTCTGTCACTACATTTATCTTATATCTATTGCCCTGTGTGTCTTACACTTTCTTTCTCTGTGTCAAGATGTACATTGGTGAGGAGGCGCAACTCCTCATATAAACATGCCTTAGACTGCCATTATGCTGCAAAATCTTTCAAAATAGAGATTTATTAAAGAAGATCTTATTAGTATAAGGGGCATTGGTATGAGTTGTAGATTTCCATATGAAAATTTGAATACTCAATAAAAAGATGATTGACAAGATAAACTATTTTTTCCTGTGTAATTAAATTAGTATTTATTTTATTTATTTATTTTTTGGTTTGTCAAAATTTGGATATTAAATTTATTGACCTTTTTAAATTTGTAATTAAACAGTAAATAGTTTTTTTTTTTTTTTGCTTGTATCCCCTACAATTTAGCAATTTGGGATATTTAACTTATGGACCTTTTTTTTTCTTTTCTTGGAGGTGAAGAAATAGAATGTTCATGACTTATGTGCTATGACCATGGGTGAAATCTGTGTGAGACAATGTATTAAAACATGTTGTTTGTGAACCCATTCTTAAAAATGGGTTCACACATTTATCTTCGCATATACTGTAGCACTAATTTACACCTGGTGTTGGAAAGGTGAACTTACTCACATGCAAAAATGGTTGCCGCTAATTGCCCAAAGTTTAGTTTATCAAATGCAATGTGTGATCATATGCTTTTCTCATTTTGCCTCATAGGTATGCACCATTTATTTGTTTTTTATTTTCTCTCTCTCTCCGCCCCGCCCCCCCCCTCCTGCTCACACTGTCCAACATTATATCTTGCCCAGAGATTCTGGCAAACACAGCAACTGTGTGAGAAAAGGTTTCACACACTAACAAAGTGACCTATAATTAGTTGTCAACAATTTATCCAATATAATTTTGGCTGCCTGCATTAACTCTCCCAGCATACCATGTTTTCACCTTATACTATTGGGTGAAAGAGGTTGAGTATGGACTAGGGGCTTATTATTAAAGTATGTGTGAAGCAGGAGTCAGCTCTGTCCTTTGAGATTACTGAGATATTGAGCTGGGCTGGTCGCTGAATGATAGACAACCTCCTGTCGGTAAATAAAGAGATTTACCACACCCGTGGGAAGGCACCACACCAACATAGCATACTCATCGACACCAATTAACATTTACTGTACACACAGCAGGTCTGAGGAATGCCAAACATATACATTTATCATGAACATTGGAAAAAATTGTTTAAACACACACATACACACACTTACGCTACAAAGAATATTTTACTAAGTACAGCCTTTTGCACATGTAAGCATACATGCATTCCAACACCTGCATTTTATCTTCAAAGCCACCTAAAGGACAAAAAACTGCAGCAGAGAGCCATGTCATCTTATGGTTTGCATTATTGAACAAGTTCAGTCTCCCTTGACTTGGCACATATTAAAAGAAGGACTCAAGTGCTGTATTTGATAATTCAGGATGTTCTGATCATGACCCACTAGCTCATTCATGCACAAAACATGTTTCATAATGTTAAATTAAGATTCTTTGTTAGAAGTTCTTCTGAGAATAAGATAATTTTAAAGGGTATTTTAAACAGTAATCAAAACGATTGATTTCACAGGCTTAGAAGTAATGTAAATTTTAAGTTGGAACACTGGATGTTTTTTGGAACATCATTTATTTATTGTTTGATCAAAAGTACCATATACAGTAGAACCTTGGATTGTGAGTAACTTGTTCTGCGAGTGTTTTCCAAGACAAGTTTTTTAACTTAATAAACAAGCTAGCTGTTGATATACAAGTAGTATGCATGCGTTTTATCTGACGAGCATCAAATGATCACGATTGTCAAGGGTTCTTCTTTCTCTCGCGCTGAGGGATTGTGGGTAATTGTCTCCCATGCTCAGTCTCAGTGCGCATGCATCACTCGTATAGTCAACATCCATGTGCGTATGTAATATTTACTATAACATTGATATAGACATTTTTTGCGACACTATTCCCATATTCTGGTAGTGCTCAAAATTTCCCTTTATAAAACTAATCATAACTTTTGTTCTAATATACAGTTTGAGGTCTGAAGCCTCCCTGTTAAAACATACTGGCAAGGCTTCTGTATAAGCACATATATTTTTTTAAATCACCATCGACCTATGCTGTGTTGCTGGCATGTATCTGTGCTGCTTGTGTTTTAAGGGTTTTAATCATGGGGAGAACATGCAAACTTCACGAACACACAGATGCAAAGGCAGGAATCAAATCTTAACCTTAGAGGCCACAGAGGTGTGAGTGCACAGTTTCTTCACAGTTTGAAAAACAAACAAGAGTAAAAAAAAGAAAAATAGAGTTTTAGAATCACTCCCTCTATACCACTTATCCTGTACAGGGTCGCAGAAGCCTTTCCAGGTTGCTAGTCCATCACAAGCACACACACACACTATGTGAAACACTTCAGTTAGCCTAATCTGCATGTCTTTGGACTGTGGGTGGAAACCGGAGTACCCAGAGGAAACCTAGCAAGCACAGAAAGAATATACAAACTTCACTTACACACACAGACCCAAAGGCAGGACTCAAACCCTCTACCCTGGAGGTGCAGGGCCACAGTGCTAACCGCTATGCCATGGATCCCGTCACATTAATTTATCTGTGGTTTAATGTTTTTACGCTCTTGTCTGTGTGATTTGCAATGCTTATAAAGAAAATTTACGTATACACATTTCATAATGACAGATAAATCGACAAATACATTGTGTGCCAAAAGTTTGTGGTCCCATGACCATTGCATCATTCATTAGCCTTCCCCAAACTGTTGTCACAGATACCATAAATTCTGAAACACTAAATTGTTTGTTTTGTATGGTGCAGCCTAAGTCTACCCATAAAACATGGCTCTTTTATGTGCTGTAGGTTGTAGGGTGAGGCCTGCATGGATCAGAATTGTTTCTCTGGTGGATACTCAATTGGACTTGGATCTAGAGGGCTTGGAGACTATGTCAGTGACCTTGGCCTCTGTGCCTGCTGGCCATTGTGTCTGGAAGGTCATGGTGCACTGGGTGTTCTGGTGCATTTCCATCATGGCCACCATTGACTTTTTTCAGTGATTGGTGCTGCATTGGCATTTCTGTGGCCTTTAGTCCTTGCAGGTATGATTGAGCATTGGGTACCCATGACACTGTCACCAGTTTACTGATCAGTGGTGATCAATGTTGATTAGCATCTGGCAGTTAATGTTTTGGCTTTTTGGTTGCTTTAGTGAAGAGTTAATCAGGTGTCTCAGACCACTTTACTGACGACAGTGAAACGTGTAAAATGTGGCATGTTTATTTGGTGCAATAAAAACAGAAGGGAAGTAAAATATTTTAAAAGAGATTCTTGTTTCTTGTTTCCTCAGCCAAAGAAACAATACCCATCACAGACATGGTACTTTGATCAATTTTTCAAAGACCTTGTCATCAAAGTCTATTAGGATGACAATCGACAAGGGAAATTTCTTGAGCTAATATCAAAACCACAGATAAAATGGGTCAGTAATTGCTAATTACTGAGAAACTGGGAAAGTAGAGTCATGGACAAGACAAGAGTAGTTGAATACACTGAACTACTTAATGACATGTAAATGGGTTGAATATATCAGACTCTAGAGTTAGTCGAACTATGTTATGCTGGTTAAGGTAGAGACATTTGTGCAAAATATAATGTGAAATGTTTATATGCAGACAAGAAAAACGATCTCCCGCAACTACTTTCTTGGGGCTTTTTATAGAATTATTAGTAAGACTGCATACAAAACAGTTAAAAACATTCTGAAAGCATCTAAAGGTGATATCTAAAAGCTAGATAAGCTTTAGTAACTGGAGACAAGGAACATGGTTAAGAGTAGTATCCTAAAAGGGGAAAAAAAGGAAGAAAAAACCTGCACTGACATCAATAAGCGACTCCATCATGGCACCGGTGTGGAGATAAATTTACATATACGTCTATAGCTCATAGCCGTGCACTCCCAGAAGAGCTGAAATATGAAAGCTATGTCACCCAAGGCACTAGAACTAGCAGGGGGAGAGAGAGAGAGAGGAAGAAAGAGGGAGACTCTCAAGAGCACTGCATGAGAATAATTCTCACCTAAGGAGATATTTTTTGGAAGAAATTAATGATCTCACTAATAGATAATGGACGTTCCTGGCTCTATGGCATGAGTATTTAAAGGAGAACATTCTTTTTCTACTTTTTTTTTTTTTTACATCTCTTTGATCTCTTTGTACTGCGATATTAAATGCCCCTGCACCATTCAAAGTGGATGCATTTGTTGAAGTATGGACGTTTCAAAGCCCACACGCCTGCATGCCATGGGTCATTGGGTGAAAGGGACACAATCAGAGAACAAAGGAAAAATATTGGATTAAAAGGGAAAAAAAATATTGTGAATGTGAAACCAACAGAGCAGCGTTCCAGCATGGCTAATTCATAACCCACACACTAAAGACCACAAACCACTCAGTTTGTTACAACTCATTCATACCAGCTCTCATTATTTCTTTCATTGCTTGGCTCAGCTATGTCTATTTTATCTCTAACTCACTCATTTCCTATACAGTACTACCGGGTCACAGGAAGCCTGGAGCTCAAGGCACAATGGTTCGACCTGTTCCAATCCTTTGCAAGGGCACACACACACACAGACACACAGACACACACTGACTCAAACAATATGGGCAATTCGGAAATGTCACTTACCCTAATAAGTAAATACTTGGACTGTAGGAGGTAACTGTAGAAGAAAACCTACCAAGCATGGGGAGAACATCCAATCTCCAGGCATACATTGACAGGCAGGAGCCAAACCTTTGACGACCCTCATGGTGTGTGGCCACAGTGCTAACCATTATGCTGCTTTGCCACAGCATTCTCTATTCTTATTAAACGAGTGCTTAATGAATCATTTCAAATGACATACCTCACCTGAGCAATATCCCAAATTCAGAGGCTCCTAGAGAATAGTGAAACCAGTAAGCAAGAAGGATCATCATAACATGGATAACTATTTTTTTCCTTCTATTTTAGAAAATGCAGCCGTTTCCAGTATTGTTTGTTCTGACTACATTTACACTTTTCATATCCAGCACTCATAGTACTTTTCAGCTCTGCTTGGTTATGAAGTTTCCCACCTGGATCCCTGCAGACCCTGAGCTATAGCACGCTGAGGAAGATTAGATTCGAGTTGCATTTTGTCACAGCGCTCCCATTCATCAGATTATACAATAAATATGACAACCCCAATCTGGTCGTGTATTGGTAGGTGTTGCGTTGTGTGCTTAGGTCAACAGCAATTTAATCAAATGACAAGTCCACTGAGCCTCTACCTCCCAACCAAGTCAGAAACACTTGAGCAGAGCAGAGAGCTGGATGATACCTACAATCGTGAGTCTACTTCAAATTAATAGTGAGCATGTGGTGTAATGTAAAGCTGTATACAATCTATTAAAGGTTTAGACACAAAACAGGATGTATTGTGAGTGAGTTTTAATCCAGTTTGTCATGAACACACATGTGATTATCTGCCTTAATTGTGCCTGCAAGTCATTCATATTCCCAACAGATCTATGCATACACTTGGTTAGAAATAAAAAGACCTGGCTTTTTATACTTTCTCCATTTTTTTACTCTTTCTCTTTCTCTCTAACTCTTTGTATCGCTTTACATTGAGAGGAGTCATTAGCACTAGCTGATGGCCTAACCTTGGCCACTGTTACTCAGGCCATTGCCACATTGGCTGAGGTTATCTCTGGGAGTCAGTTGTGCATTACAATGATGGAAATCAGCAATACACAAAGCCAGCTCCAATTAGTCTGGTGTGTCAGTGTTTTGGGCTGCATAGTGTACATTTGCTCTCATATTCTCCTGGCATGGAAGTGCTGATGTGTGTCGTGTGCATATTTGTGTGTATTTCTACAGCATAATATGATTTGCTCATTCATAAATCTAACTTGTGCAGGCATTGCCTGCATATTCCACATTTTATCATATTTTTTGGGAGTGAAATTATGCTTACTTCTATTTTTTAAAGTACTTAGATATTGCCTTTTTGTCTATGTGTCAAAGGGTATACACACTTCACATATTAAACCCTGAAGCTATGCACTTCTCCACATTTGTCTTTCTGTAAGTTACAATATACCCAAAAGTTTTCTATAGCAGCTTAAATACAGTTTCTTCCACATTATTTATTTATTTACATTTTTTAGAGAAGAAAAATAAATTGGCTGGTTTTACAGCTCCAGTTTCTTATCTTACTGTTGTTTTCCTTCCTGGACCGTCCGTCTCCTGTGCTCTCGTTACACCAAAGTAGAAAGCAATGCTCGAAACAGTGCTGAATCAACAGCAAAGCCCTCCATATCTCCTGCATTAGACAAAAAAACCCAGTGGAACACTTGATTTATCTGTGTCCAAAGTACTTCCTGGAGAAAGCCCTATGAACAAGTTTAAGCCTAATTCCAAACAAATAACTCAGTTTTACTCAGGCGACATAAGACAAATTTGGCATTTAATGGGTAGAGTAGATGCCTCAATGTGACTCTGATGTACCGTTCTACATACGCTTAGTTTCACAGTTGGCGTCAGAATCACCATGTGACCCGTCCATGTTTCACAAGACGTCTGTGCATTAGTGTTCAGCAGCTGCCATGCTGGCACTGACACTGGCCTTGATAAGCAGTTAGAGGCTTGGTGCTGCCTTGCTGATTCACTGCTATTAGCAAAACAGCACTTGGTCTGCAGTGCTGTGCCACTTTTGGCAATGTGCATCTGAGCCTGTACAGACACCCAAATAATTCCTGACTTGAAGCACTAAGTATTCATTACTAGGCAGAGTGTGGTGTCTTTGGATGATAGATACTCAATTAAGACTAATAAATCTTTATTTCTTTTCTTTTTTTTTTGGAGGTAGACTGAGCTATTTACTGCTACCTGACTATTTGACTATATTGGCTTAATAATTACATAAAAAACTAATAATTTCATTCACTTTTTAAATGCAAGAGTGCTGTCTGAGAGGGTCTATTTGCTTTGTAAAAGTGTGTAAATAGACAACTAGTAAAATTGATCAAAGAATGTCAAAAATGTATTTAATTCAAATAGTTTGCACTATATTTTGGCAAGGATTAGTGTATAATGAATCTGGGAAGTGGTGACTCAGGCAGTTGAGGGTTCTATTCTGAGTTGCTAATCAGAGGGTTCTATTCTGGGTTGAGGGTCATAGGTTTGAGCCCCGCTACCACCGAGTCGCCACTGCTGGATCTTTGGCAAGACCCTTAACTCCAGCCCCCAAAAACCTAACCACAGTAAGTCACAGGAAGGGCATTCAGCATAAAAACTGTGCCAAATCTTGATGTTGCAATCCCTAGGATAAGAAAAGCCAAAGCCCAAGGGAAAAAGGTGTTAATAAATCTGAACTAATTTAAATGTAAGTCTGTTGGACAGATTATTATTAATAAATAAAAAGCAACTTTCTAGTTTTCTGTTTTTTTTTTTTAAATATATATTTATCATGGTGACACAGTGGTGTAATGGTTAGCACTGTCACCTTGCACCTCCAGGGTCCGGGTTCGATTTCCGGCCTGGCTCGATTCCCATCTCTGTGTGCATGGAGTTTGCATGTTCTCCCTGTGCTTGGTGGGTTTTCTCCGGGTACTCCGGTTTCCTCCCACAGTCTGAAGATATGCAGGTTAGGCTAATTGGCATTCCCAAATTGCCTGTAGTGTCTGTATGTGTGTGTGCCCTGTGATAGATTGGCACCCTGTCCAGGGTGTACCCTGCCTCGTGCCCTAAGTGTTCTGGGATAGGCTCCAGGTTCCCATGACCCTGAATACAGGATAAGGCAGTATAAAAGATGAGTGAGTGAGTGATATATTTATCATTAGCCTCATATATACTACATTTATCATAACCCATTTAATCTATTCATTTTGCAATGTTGACTACAAAAAAAGGAAATAACTGAGAAGTGCAGTGAAGATTTGTGAAGTGAATTGTAAGTTGTGCTCAATGCATAGTTTTTAGACCACTTAGAAATTAATACAGTAAAAAATTATAATTACAAAAAAATAAAACTATGTCCAAAGGTTTTGTTACATAGCAAGTAGGTAACATTACACATATTAAATCACAGCTAGTTATGCACAGGTACACTGTACGTATAAAAATTTAGGCTGCGCTCAGCAATTATCATCTTCATTCCATACACTCACGCCAGCATGACATCAAAGCAAATCAAATTGCATATCAGGTCAAGATGAGCAAAGCCTTCAAGTTCTTTGGCACTTTAAAAACATGATGGAAATGCTTAAGAGAATCTCATCACTTTTCACCACAGGGTGTCCTAAAAGTCTGCAGAGAAGATCAACAATTTTAGCAAATTGTACCTTTATTTACAAATCATCTTCTATCTGTCTTCTCAATTTAATATGAACTTGTGTTAACAAATCTGGTGTTATGCATATACAGTACTTGCACTTTGAATGTGGTCTTTTAAATTTTCTCTGTGCTATATCTTTTCATGGGAGCCTTCACAGCTTCCCCCCACAGGTAAAAATTAAGTAGATTCAGGAATCTCAGAGGCCGCTCCACAGGGTCTCGGCAACCAATCCAAGAACTATTTTAATAAAAAGTGCTAATTTCCTCTACATATGAAGACTTTTGGGACATATAATTTCCCCTATGTATGAAGACTTTTGTGTAGATTAACCTTATTAACTTCACAGCTATATTGGGCTATACAGTGGGTAAAGAAAAGAATCACCTCTTAAAAATAATCAAATTTTGTTGCTTTGCAGCCTGAAATGAAGACCGACACAGTTTTGGTTTTATCCAGCTGTATTTGCTCAGTGCAACTTTTAACATCCAAGTGAAAGGTATAACACCAACATGTAAAAAAAATTATAAATAAATAAGAAAAAAAACCAGAATGACTAAAATTTAAAAAACATGACTTATAAACTCAATTAGGTATGGCTAATCACCTTCTCAATGGCAAACAAACCATCCAACTGCAATCAGGTGTGGTCATTTTGATTAACTCAGCATGAAAAGCTCGAGCATTGCAGTCCCTGTTAGTACAACCGAAGCAAACAATCAACTACAGGTGGCAAGGCCCTGTCAAAAAATTTTAGTGTAAGTAAGTGTAACGGGTTCGACCCATGTTGCACGGGTGGCACCATAAAGTACGGACACGAGGCGAGGTCTTACGGGAAAAAGTACGGGTAAATTTATTTAGGTAAATGGGGAAGGAAAGGGTTAAAGGAGGGAGGCTAGAAAGATAGGGAAAGAATGTTGTGCATGTGCAGGTCTGTTGGGCAGTGCCCCGCTGGCATGCGGGCACAGGCTGGTGAGCGGTGGACAGTGGGCAGAGTGGCAGCATGGGCCAGCGTGGACAGCAGATTCTGCCTCCGTCTGCTTGCGCTAACTCTGCTCTCAGCGAATGGCCGGACCGGCCCCTCCCAGTTCTCTCTGTGGTCACAGCCTCAGATGGGCTCCTCTCTGATGTCCGGTGGCTGGGCGGCTTTCCCCGGCTGGGAACAAGGGCCATAACGTGAGCCTCCTCGCAGCCTTTTTCTCTTTGGCGGCAGGATCACCATAATCTGGCTCCATTGTGAGAGCAAGAGCCATGGGAGCTCCGAAAGGAGGCAGGAGCTGCTGTGTCCATGCTGCCACTTCCCATAAGACCTTGCCTTGTGTCCGTGCTTTATGGTGTCGTCCGTGGGTCGAACCCATTACACTGGTGGAGAATGCCGGCATGGGGGCATCTGGCATGGACCTTGGGTTGAGTCCCAAATGAGGCCGGGGTCTTACTTGGCAGTGCCAGTGGCGACCAAGAGCTCGGAGCTGAGGGTGGGGCAGTGTCATGGCGTACACCTGTGATGGTCATGCGCCCAAATCAATATCGCTCCTCGCTCACTCGTTAGACTGCCTCCCCTTCAGGTATGCGAAGGAGCGGGGCCGCGGAATTAGGCTATCGCCGCTAATGATCCCGGGCTTCTCCCCGCGCTATAAAACACAGCGGGGAGTGTAGCGTCTGTTGGGCTGCTGAGGACTTTACTAAGTGGTGTGAGTGCGGCGCGCGCTCTACAACATGGAAGAGCCTTTGATCGCCGTGACAAGGACAGCCACAAGCTCCCTGCTGGAGCTCCCGTGTCTCTTCAGCTCTCAATGGAGCCAGATTCTTATGACTCTGCCGCCGAAGAGGAAAAGGCAGCAAGGAGGATCACGTCACGGCCCTTGTTCACAGCCGCCGGACGTCAGAGAGGACTCCCATCTGAAGCCACGCCCACAGAGAGAACTGGGAGGGGCCGGTCCGGCCATCCGCTGAGGGCAGAGTCAGCGCGAGCGGACGGAGGGAGGAGCTGCTGTCCACGCGGGCCCACACTGTTACTCTGCCAGCTGTCCACCGTTCACCAGCCTGTGCCCGCATGCCAGCGGGGCACTGCCCAACATACCTGCACGTGCACAACCTTCCTTCCCCATCTTTCCATCCTCCCTCTTTCACACTTTCCTGCCCCATTTACTTAAATAAACTACCCTTTTTCCCGTAAGACCTCGCCTCGTGTCCGTGCTTTATGGTGCCCTATTGAAAATATGTGAAATCTTATAGACTGCAGTCCACAAAAAGTCGCCATCAAATTTAACTCAACTTGAGCAGTTCTGCAAGAGTGGGCCAATTTTGAAAGGTCTAGATGTGCAAAGTTTTATGTGCCATTGAGAAGGTGATTAGTCATTTTCGGAGGCGGTGATACTTTTCCAAATCAGTAATTCTCTTTTTTTCCCTGACATTTTGGTGTTATCTTTCACTTGGATGTTTAAAGTTGCACTGATATGGCTTGATAAAACAAAAACTGTTTCTGTCTTCACTGAAGGCTGCAAATCAACAAAATGTGATTATTTTAAGGGGGGGGGATGACTCTTTTCTATGATGGGAGCACTCACCTGAATCAAGGTGGCTAATTAGTTTGAACATAAATAGCCAGGTTCTGAGTTAGTTGATGGCTTGCACCTGTTCTGTTCTGTTCTGATACTGTTCAGTTACTCTGTTCTCGTTATCCTGTCTGTTTTGTTTTTCTACCAGGTTTGCTATGCTATGAATGCTTTTGTTTGTTCATGTTTAGTTTATGTTTGCTTTTCTTTATTAGAAACCTGAAGTCTTAACCTCTGCGATTATGCCTTGCCCTTTATCCCACAATTGTGACACATTGTAACGAATGCAGTGTTGATTCATATAAGGAGACCAACAGGAACTGCTTTTTGGCTTTGACTTTTAAAAAGCATCTTTTCAAAGTAGATATGAGAGTATTTTATGAGAAAAGTACCACTGAGTATAATATAATTGCAAAATGTCATGATTATACCTTTAGTGTGGTATGACCTCATGACCTGCTTCAATATTTTATTAAATCTGAGCAAACTGCAAACTTACATGTAAACGTAAAAGTTTACATGAAGACTTGATCGGTTTGCCTGCTCATCTCTCCTAATACATAAAGCTTGGAGCTATGCCAACAGATGAAATAGCATCACTCCCTATTTACATACTTTAGACATCTAGAAAACACCCAGAGACTTAAGTTCTCAGCATGAATTCTGTTTCCTGAGACTCTTTTTTGCTATTCTTCAAAATCCCTGCAGAGTCTACAGAGAGCAGTTTGTATGAGAGCACTGCCAAACCCAGCCAGCTCTGAGAGTGAGGTTTTGACCACAGACATGGCAGAAGTGATCCGTGTCATATTTTCTGGGAAGCAGTGTTTGACTAATGAGCAGTGCTGACAGGGTTGTGGAAAGGTGCTAGCTGAGTGGAACACATTTGTTTCTCTCCGGTCCGGTGAGAAGTCTGTCAAAGACAGAGAAATGACCAGCAGTCAGCCCCAAGGTGCTCTCCTTTTACTGGCACTCTGACAAATTGATCATATGGGAAAAGGTTGGCTCATATTGCCAGTACGATTAAGAGGTTTTCAATGTTTGTGATGCCTCCTGTTGTAAAAGCAAGAAAGATATGAGCGCATGTATAAATGTTTGCAAAATGACAATATTATTTAACAGCAGTCAGTTCCAGATAAAGATGCGACGATTGCCTAAGTTACCAGGAGGACCGCCTGATCATGGGGCAACCAGTAGCAACCAGGGAAAAAATATATATATATTTTAAGTTTGTGCAATAAAATAACTAATAAGGCAAGAATGACAACTTTTCTATTCACATTACCAATTATTTTAATGGATTGTACGTTTGATCCAGCCATACAATTGTAAGGTAATTAATATGCATTTTTTTTAAAGTGGGGTCCAGCAAACTTAGTCAGTATGTCTGTGAACCTGTTGTAAACTTTGTTGAAATCACAACCCACCATTATGTCATTTAATGTATAATTTTTTTCTATATTTTTTATTTATATAGTGTATATATAGGGTATATATGTGTGTGTGTGTGTGTGTGTGTGTGTGTGTGTGTGTGTGTGTGTGTGTTATGTAATATAACTTATTTGTCCAATTTGCAAGCAAGTTGACCTACTGTATATATCAACTTGGATCTCATGTCTTTTGTTGGTGGAGATTTTATGAATAAAATGATCTATGACTGAAATTAAACGGGCAG
>JAOVVA010000037.1:19480571-19499045 GCA_028565275.1 Leiocassis micropogon
ATAGTTAAAATAATCTGAAATCTATGAATCTATGATTTCACTGTCCATGGAATTTATGTTCAAGTTAAAGAAGTCCCTGGCAATTTTGAAGAGTCTTATCGATAGTGTTTCTTTGATGAAAGAGAAAGTATCTCATTGTCTATGCCAGTCGGGTTGAGATTAGCACCTAGCTCTGCCTTCTTGCCAAGCTGAATGAAGAGCAGTAGCTGTCAGTGAGTCATCAGTCTCAGCATTGCACCATGCTTGTGAAGACATCTGTCAACAGCTGAGTCCTCATTACCCAACACATCACAAAAATGCACACTACAGGCTAATTATACGTGTCTGTTTAATAAACATGTTGGATATTGACGGTGATATAAATATATAAAATCACACCAGTCTTATAGACTTTTCTCAGACCATGCAGGAATGACTGGAATTGAATGCAATGTGAAGGTAAGTCAGAGATAAGACAGAGTAGGTGGAGTGGGTTTATTCATACTATTATATTAATATCTAGGGGCATAAAGCTTTATGTCATTTCAGCAACTGACAAAATCAACATGAAAAATAAAGCATCCTTATTTTGTCAACATGTTTTAAACTCCTAAATGTTCTCACGTCAAAATTTTGCCAGCAGGTTTCAAGCTCTTAAAGATTCTCAGAGACATGTCTGGGCTCTCAGAATCAGTTCAACCAGAGCAATCCTCTGCAATCCTTCATATTTTATATAAGAGAAGTATTTCATGTGTACTGACTGCAGCCTACGTTTCTTTTCAAATAAAGTAGACATATGAAAGGATCTGAGTGAAATAATTGGTTGATCCATGATGTCCTGTCACAGCACCAGACTAACTGACAGCTTCCACCCAAACCCTCCCTGTTCCACGTCTAGGGACAAGAAAGCCTCGACTACCATTAATTGCCTCATTTGTACTGTAATGTACTATTGAGTGAACTAAGGAAAGCGAAAAGCAGATAGTGAGGGAAAGAAAAATGACACCTCATTGAATACAAAGTCTGCCTTAGACATGGAAAAAGGAGTCACGGAATCTGCAAGTAGTTCAGTCAAGTGTTTGTGTGTGTGTGTGTGTGTGTGTGTGTGTGTGTGTGATGGGGGTCAGACTGTGTGGCAGAACAATAGCTGGCATTACATAGCTGGTGAGAAAGTTTGAAAATCAGAGCGGAGATCAAACTCATACATGCATATCCGGACATCTGGCTATTAACATTCCAGCAATTCCACACCTTAGCTGATGCAATGTTTTCTCAACCTAAAGAAATCAGGTGAGCCTAACAGGTACTTACAGACTTATCATCTGTATCTGACAAGTAAATTAGATTGAATTGCGAGAGAACATAAGCAAACCAGAAATGGGTTAATTGCACGTTCAGTTCCATTATGCAACGATATAATATAATATAATATAATATAATATAATATAATATAATATAATATAATATAATATAATATAATATAATATAATCTACTATAGTGCAATCAAACAAACAAACAAATAGTGCAAGGTACAGTAACTGTAAAGTGACAACTGCAAATTTTTCAATATGATTGTTCTGTTATTTATTTACCATTTCATTGAATAAAAGGTGTCTAAAAGGACAGCGATTGAACCCTGTGCTTGCTTTTTCTTGATAGTAATAATAATGTAACCATTTAATGGCTAAATTAGTTTTTAATTACCTTTCACATCTATAATGAAATGTTTGCACCCCTCAATCCAGTCAAACCAACAGGCAACATCTATCCACATAAAAAGAAAGATGATCTGAATTGTGTGTGAGGATTGCATTGCTTCTGCAGCTACATGTAGTTATGACATCACCAACCAAAATTAGAAATATTTTTACTAACAGGCACAACCAGACTAAGAACTACATTTTGCATTGCACGAGTAAAACTTTTTTTTTTCAACTATCAGACAAGACCTTGCCTATTCCTCCCCTAGACTCATAGAGCTGCAATCATTCTAATATGTCAGCACAAAACAAATGAGTGGAGAACAAATGGGGGCCCAGAGTCTGATGAGGGCTAGCACAATTTCTATCTCTTTCTGTCTGTCCCATGGCTCCCTGTGGGGGCTGTCTGTGGCTAACAGGTGTTCCTCCCTCATTAGCATTCTCAGAGAGGCACATTGTCTTCGGGGCCAGATTAGGCTGCCAGGCTTGGCGTCTGTGACATGCACGCCAACCTCAGCGGGGCAAGGTAGCATGACGCCATCTCAATCTGCCACAATCTGTGCCTTCAGATGACAGCCGGAACCAACCCCTTAGCCGATCACGGTCTCAATGAAGAAGTCAAGCATTAGATTAAATGGAGGCACAGCTCAGAGTAAAGAGCACAATTGATTGAGGCTTGACTCTTCTGGTGGACAGAGCAGACTGTTAGAGGCTGAGGTGATGAGCCAAGGTGATGCTCCCAGTCCCACGGTACTGTCTGAACATCTGCACTGAGGCCTGTCTTGCATTTATTAGCACTCTACAAACAAGAAAGTTTTGGAAACTAGCCAAAAGGGCACCCCGGGCAGTGTCTGGGCGGCAGATAGACTCGATTAACTTAATAAGAAATGATATTGTGTGCTCTTTTTAACATACATGTGTAAGTACCCGTCATTAACACAAAAATATATTTTTTAAATAGTTAAATCCAAAAATAAACAGATCAGCTTTAATGTGATCGGTGATATTATTATTTCAGGTTTTCAGAACTCTCTGCCTAACTTATTCATACAAGAAATAAAATGTTATGCCTTGTTCCTGCTAAGTTGTACTTCTTTTATTGTCAGCCAAATATACTCCCTGTTTGGTAATCAGAGAGTGAATCACAGATGACAAAAATATGAACTAATCCCAGTAAAAATATTCACTTTGGCTTTTCTAATTAATATCTATTGGTGCAATGTGTTTGTTACATTGAGCATATTTTAAAGTAGATTATAAAATCTGCCTCTATCTGTTTATAACATCGCTTTTACTTAATATGTAGATTTTACTTATGGTGCAGGTTAAACTTCAGGCAGATACATAAGTACAGCAAAAATTTCCATAAATTCTGTCGAGCCAATTTGGCATGATGCTGTGACATGATCTGGCACATAACTGCTCATAACTTCACTTCTACTCAACATTTAAATTTTAGCGCATAACACTGGGATCTCAGTTTGGATATTTTACATGCCCTCACCTCGGACTGCTGCAGATTTTTGTTTGCTTTAACAACACATGTTTTATACATGATGATAGTTTATTTATTAGTGCCACAGTTTCGGAACATATGAGACAAACTAATTTTAATCTTCTTGCAGTAAGAATAAACATACATTGAGCTGTCTATACATCTTTGAAGGTTCAATTTTATAGTATAAGTAAAACGTTTTTGCAGTAAGCCATGCAGTGTCACACTTTCCTTTCTTTTTCTTGAGGTTTTTGGTGGTTTGTAGGTGCATTGCAGCTGTCCTAAGTCTTCCACTTTGTATACACAGTAAACTACCACTTTGCTTAGCTCTGTTGAGTGATGCGTATAGCCCACTTCAAAGGAAAAAGGGTTAAATGAGTAAAAAAATACGCTAGATGCTGTGACATAAAAATAACACATAACTGCTTATAACTTCAACTCAACATTTTGATTTCATTTATGGTGCAGGTTTAACTTCAGGCAAATACTGAAGGACTGGCAAACTTTCAGTAAATTCTGTCCAGGCTGTTATGTGCTATTTTTATGTCACATAATCTATTTTTTTTTTTGTCAATTAACGCTTAAAAATCATTGTAATATCATTAAAAGAGCAAGTCCTGAAAAATTTACTGACAAAACCTGTTTTGTTTTGCGTGTCAGTTTGACTGTGATTACAAAGCCATATTATTTTCCTGCACCTGTATAAGGTTTTAGAGAATGATGTTTTAAACATATTGCCCATCCTTACTAATATATATATTCTCTATGTACACCATGTCATAACAAAGGAAATGGCAATTAGAAATCATCCTTATTACTCTTACAAGTACATTATTTTAGAAAGCAGTGGATAAAAGTAATACTATTTCATACATGTAAAGTTACAGAAAATATATAGTGTATAATAATATAATAATAATAATAAAAAAGATAACAGCTACATTTTGTGTTAAAATAATGATTGAAATGAGATTTAATGATGTCACCGCAGAGGATTTATCAAAGTAAGTAAGTAATAAAGGAGCAACGTGGAAACATGCCAGATCATTATACCTTCCTAACTTCCCCTCTCTTTCTTACTCTTGCTCCTGCCGTTTGTCTCACTCTTTCTCTTTTAACAGATGTGAGGACTTGGTGTCCGGAGGCTGGTCTGGTGGAATGAGTTATCCCCATGTGTTAGCCAGCCTAATGGAGGCCACTGACTCAGACATCTGTTTCCAGGGCAGGGCATACAAAAAGCCATCTACCAGCCAGTAGTTTATGGAGAACCACAAATACTGACAAGGCAATTACAGAAGAGTCACAGAGACCAGGAGAAAAACCAGGACAAAAAGTAATGTTATGACTTATTCAGTTTAGGGATATTTTTATTATTCAGAGTAACAGAAGGGACACGCCCAAACACACACACACACACACACACACACACACACACACACACACACAATTTGTCGAATTATTCCTGTTAATTTGACCACATCACCAAGAATTGATGAATTGCATGCTTATACCACACATCAAGTCTATACACTATAGCACTAACCTTTTACATCAGCCCTGCAGCAGTCTAGCTTCTTATCTGGGAAAACACTGTAGCGCCGATAACAAGAGCTTTCATATCCTATTTGAGCAAATACCCCCTTAGGACCATTTCTTGGTCTCAGCTCAATCTATATTCATAGACAAAAGCCTATTGTGAAATGTTGCTCAGCTCTAATTTGATGCAGATAAAAATAATGACAATGGAACGTAAAGATAAGACGAACTTCCTGTACCCTAAGTGTCTGAGCGCATTGCTAAGGGGCTCAGTGGAGGCATTCATGGGAGATGGGATGGTGGAGTGTCTGTTTTTATTAGACAACCTGGTGATGATATGTAAAAAATGAGAGAAAAGGAAGACAAAAAGAATGCAGAGTCAGTGATCAAAGGTAACCTAGTTAGTTTGGAGGCCACATGGGGATGATGACAGTGACACTGACAGGATTTTGTAGTCTGTGATTCATAGAGTTCTCTTTCTGTTTCCTGCCTCTTGTGTCACATTCAGCACACAATGTATGGGATTAACAGAGGAGCTAATCTCACTGCATACCTTCTGCATCTGTCTATGTCCTGACAAAATATCAAAGGAAAACCCCTTATGTGGTGGAATGTTGACATTTTCTAGATAAATGTCTGATGATTACCAGACAAAGGAGAGAAAATTATATTCAAATATTCAATTTAATTCCACTGAAAGAACCCAACTTGATTGTCTAAGTAACTGCTATTTATTCATATAATCTGCATTTTTTTTTTTGTAATAGCTGCAAAATTATATGTGTGTAGATTTTTCTTTGAATAAAAATATACTCCAATTATTACACCTGACAATTAGTCTTGTCAAGGGGGGGGAAAAAATCAATATTTTTACAGAATTAATGTACAGAGGAGCAATTGCATGATAACCTGCTTTTAAATTATTTTAAACATTAGCAATTATGTGCATGGGGTACATTCTAAAAAAAACAGTAGTAATGTGATTTGCACACATTCACTAAAAAATAATAGGGTAAAACTCTTGGCATTTGGGAGTGGATCATTGTAAAGATACATTGATTATACATTTGGGAACATACATAACATACAACCCTTTTTCTGAAATTAGCTGAAAAAGTGATATAGGTTTCAGTGGGTGAAACCAAGTGTAATATGCATGTATACACCTGGACAAAACTCCTCAAACCCAGATGATTTCTAACATTTGGTTAACATGGTAACTGTCTGGGTGCCATGTTTAATCATTGTGGTTTATTTGCATTTTGGACCGGTTTTGTTTCCCGGGACTCTTGTTTTGACAAGTCTGTGTTCTGCTTTTTCACTTACTCTTCACATTCATGGTTCTCACGTGTCTCTTTTTTCCCCAGTAGTTCTATAATATTTAAGTGCCCAATTTTCTTCCGTTTGATGTCTTGCACCTGTTTAATCTCCTTGTTTCATTGCTGTGTAGCTGTGTTGATTTCCCAGTACAGTAGTACTCATTTCAAGTTCAGCCATATCTTTATATGCTCTTCTGTTTTATTTATGTATGATAAATTAAGACACGTCTTCATTTTTCTTACCTGCCTAATTCCTCAACTCATGACACATACAGCAAAACTACTGCTCATGCACTGATTTCTAGAAAACTTCAAGTGTCATGATGTTGTGGCAGGAGATTATACCTAAATACAAATTTCCAATGGTGGCGGAAGTGCACAAACACCATAGTCAAGTAAAAGTACAAGCACTTGCCTAAAAATGTACTCCACTACAAGTAGAAATATCAATAATTCTTTTTACTCAAGTGTAAATGTTCTAAACTGTGCTTTAAATACAAAAGTACAAATACTCAGCAAAGAAACTGGATATCTATTGGACTGAATTACAGCTAAATGGTATTTTTAAGTATTTTAAACACAAATAAAATCAATGGTGTTGATAACATGAATGTGCAAGTCTAGCAGAGATTGATAGCAATAAGATTTGACATTAATTAAAAATATTGTGGGTAGCATTGTTAGCTTATTTTATTGCTTCAGTAGCTTAACTTGCTAGTTTCTACCATTGCTACGAAAAATACACAAGTATATTACAGATACTTGAAATAAACCTAAACCTTGTTACCTGCCACCTCTGCAATCTTTACTAAGGCAACTGATAGAGTTGTTTGAAGCTTGCTTTTTTTTTTTCAAAATGAATACTTAAGGAAATAGATGCCTCACTGTCGCCTTGCACCTCCAGCGTCCGGGTTCGATACTTCCCTCCGGTCTGTGTGCCTTGAGTCTGTGTCTAATTGACTTTTTTAAATTGCCGGTAGTGTGTGAAATGAGCATGTGAGTGTGTGTATGTGAGCGTGTGCCCTGTGATGGATTGGCACCCTGTCTAGGGTGTACCCTGTCTCGTGCCCTACGTCTCCTGGGATAGGCTCCAGGACCCCTGCGACCCTGTATACAGTATAAAGCGGTATAGATGATAAATGGTGATGACTGGAAATGGATACTAGGCAATTAAAATCAGATGTAGAATCAGTAATAAATAAATATATAAAAAATAGACTGCAAAAGAATTTGTGGATGATTAACAGATGATAACAACATAGAGTTGTTTGAATTTAGTTTAGAGTAGGTAATTTAGTCTGCAATTTTTCTCTGATCAGGAGGATATAACTAATCTGGGAAAAAAAGCACAGAGGAGCAGATGTAAATGACTGCCTTATTTCTGGTCCCCATTTAATTTTAATCTCCTGTAAATAGGCTAATCGAAAATTAAGCAGGAAAAAATCTTGAACCTCGTCTACCATGGAAGCCTATTTCTGGCTAACTCAGGCTTGACCTTTAGCAGGTGGGCAAGTTAAACAGACCACCTACTGGCTGATTGCTTTTAAAATGCTGGAATTGAGTTCTGGATGAAAAGGTTAAACTAAAAAGGTAAGTCTAGGTAAACCATCTTGACAAACTGAAAAAACAGTTTGAGCACATTACTATCTGCTTCTGAATATGTGATGTTTTCTTTTTATATACTTACTGTATTAACCATGCATATTTTGAGCATGTTGCATTTGTTCATGCAAACAAAAGAACAAAAGAGGAATAGGAGCAATGTCAACGCCAAGTTTAAAAAGTAAGTCAATCAGCAGAGCAATCCTGTAAAAACAAAACTACTTCAAGGTTAAACCATGTATGTGTGAAATGAAACAAGAATACGCTAGAGGAGAGTGTTCATATCAGCAGACTGTTGCTATAATTCAGGTTTTTGTGGGGCATATGTGATGCACAGTGGGACTGGACGTGCAGAGAGGCCCTCAGGGACCGACAGGAGCTCATATGCGGTGTTTGGAATCAAAGAGGCCCCCTGCCAGAAGCCCATCTCCTGGAAAGCAGGGAGTCTCTAGTGGGGTTAAGTGGAGCTGTGCTGTGTAATCAGGAATACATTCTACCCTCTAGCTATGGCGCCCTTTGTAAGGTGGAAATAGAGGTTCTATTGTTTTCTTCTTTAGCACCCATGGGCTACAGTTTAGCTTTATGTGTTCATTCTCTTAGCAAGATCCAACATTCCATGACTGAGATGTAAACTGAGACGTAAAAGACAAACCGTAGGAGTAAAAATTAGCCAAAGCCAACAATAAATAACATATTTCTATGATTTGTTGGGAAAATTTGCCCAGTGCTTAATAAGGTATGGATGGAGTGATGTCATTAGTGGGGCTTTGAATATTATAATGCAAAATTATATGATATGATGACTGAGAATGTTTCAGTACAAAAGCCTCAATATAGAAGACCAGACTTTGTTTCCATGTGAACAAGAATTTATGCTATTTGAATCATCATTTATGGAATGAAATACTACACAGATACTCTAAAAAGGTGGATATTTACAAAGTACATCTGGCATGCCATTTTTAGAATAAGTTGTTTTCAGAAGTAATGCATTATGGCCTTTTGCTCATTTTCTTGATTATGTCCACTGATTCAACGGCATCCTGAGAGTTCCGAACACATTCTGAGGCATTATAATAAAAATGCGCTGTTCATTAGCCAATAAGTTATTTGCTAATGATTTAACTGACCAATGATTGAATTATGCTCAGCATTCTCCATATACATACTGACATACACATTTGAATTAAGTCACCATTTTTGAATACAGCCTTCCCATGCTGCTGCACATCCACTGAAACAACAGCCATACCATTAACAAGATTAGAAATCAAAGGATTAAAATGCTATATGGAGTGTCTTTGAACACACTCCATCAACTACTAAATACATGGAGAATAGGAAAGGGTATAAGTGTAATGTATTGTGGTCTTTCCATACACTATCTACCTGGGGGTCAGGGTCACAAGGTGACAGATTTGCTAGTACTCCATTACTGTTGAATGGAAATACCCTGGTGGTCCAGAATGAAAGAAAGCACAACCCATTTATTAAATGATTGTTCTATCTTCTATAAACCCTTTATTCTAGTCAGGGTTACTGTCCTGATGCTTGTCCAAGGAACAATAGCTTAGACCCTGAATGAGACAACACTCAGGGTCACAGTGTATCACACATGCACACAAGTTTACACCAATGGGTGGTTTTAATTCAGAGACAACCAGTTGTCATGATTTGGGCAATAAGTTCAATGGCACTTATTGTGACATTGTGCCCTTCTAATTACTGTAGGATATATTTATTATTATTATTACTTGGAATAGTTGCAAAATCAGTCTTTAAACACTAACCCAGGCATTGTATAATAAATTGCAGAAAGCCTTCATTTATGTAATTATTGCACAGTTTATAATTAAATATCACTTAATTTATTATTAGTTACTAAGTAATTACCCAGCATTCATTAGTAGTTACTTGACTTAATTGTTATTGTAACACTTAATTGTTGATTTAATTATTAACCACTGCATAGTTACATATGATTGTATTGAACAGTATTGAACATTGCTGCCAATGTAATTAACTAAACTGGTTGGCTAACACTGATTAACAAATAATTGCCACATGATTCATTGCTAACATAGAATTACATGTTTCCATAATATTTTTCATTTTTTTCGCTATGTTTCTACTCTCTGAGATTATAATGCCCTTTGTAAATCCATCTACCAAGAATAAATGAAAGATTTTTTTTATTAGCTTTAGCTCTCTGTGTCCTTTAGTATATAAACGGTGAATGCATGTTGCAGGCACACCAAACATGAAGCTCAGCTTGTGGGCAAAGGAGGTTAGAGCACCAGTGACACACAGCAACCTACTTAACTGCTTAATTTAATCTCAATAGGAAAGGAGGCTCTTTGTTAAAGAAAAAAAGGCGATTAGGCAGGCAAGCGGCACCTTTGCCTTTTCTTAATGCAAATCTTTCATTTCTTCCAATTACCCTTTCCCCTAGGCTATTCACTGAACATTCATCCTGCCAATCTGCCAGCACTATCCTTTCACAACGCCTGTTTATATTATAATCAAGTCTCTGTGTTTGATGCTTTTTGCTAGAATCTTTAAACGACCAGGACCTTTCACCTTTTAAATTCAGTATAAACAATATAAAAAGCAATTATTATACAAGTGATTTAGCTGCTAAACAGAGCTTACATGTAGCTTACATGTAGCAGTCAGTTACTATGTCAATTTGTCAATCTGTAAGTCAGAAATAGTCAGCCAGAAAGTATTTATAGAATTAGATCAATCACTCAATTTCTAAGTCACAATTTTTTAAAGTCAGTAAGTCATTAAGTGAGTAAGGTGATTTACTAGTTATTATAAGGTCCCAGTTTCAAACCCCAGCAGAACCAAGTTGTCACTGTTGAGCCCTTGAGCAAGGCCCTTATCCCTCAACTGTTCAGGAGTGGATAAGGGCGACTGCCAAATGCCGTAACATAAACATAAAGTAAATCACTTAGTCAGAAAATAAAGTGATCAAATCAAAGTAAAGTTAGTTAGTCAGAAGTAAAATCAATCAGTCAGAAAGTAAAATCAGTGAGTCAGTCATTCAAAAAGTAAAGTCAGCCAGTCAGTAAGTCATTTAGAACGTAAAGCCATTCAGATAGAAAGAAAGTCAGTCAGTCAGTCATTCAGAAAGTAAAGTCAGACAATACGTCAGCTAGTAAGTGAAGTAAATTATACTGTAATGACTGCAGTGTATTTTAAGGACATAATTATGGACAAAGCTAAGGTGGCACTGGATGTACAGGTATCTGTACAAGAGATGTAAAAAAAAGTTGTTTGCCCACCAATCTGGCCCACATTTATAGTTTTATCAATAAAATCAGGTTGTGCTTCAGGGAGCACTTTCCCATGTGATATTCTCTAGTTTGTGACCTCTCTCATTCTTTTCATCTTTGTTCTTTTTAAATAAACACTGGTCTGATCATAAAGGTATTGTTTACATTAAGCTACTGTACTGTATATTCTGCTACAGTTATTAAGAACCAATGAGTTTAGTTTGGATCTAATTAGAAATACCTTATTACAATCTGTGGCAAATGTTACTTCTGCAGTAACAATGTCAGCATACTGTATCCTACACTAATTTGTTTAAAAATGTAGGTTCTTAACATGGAACTCAGTCACACTCTTGTCACGGAAACGCCAGACTCCACCCTCAATCTCCGTTCCCAATCACCCGAGTTCTGAGCACACACCTGTTTCACATTAGCACCACACCTTAAATACACCTCACTTCCCCCCACTCACCGTCTGACCTCAATCATGGAAACAGACTCCAAAACCTACTTGATCACGTTTGTCAATTACATCCGCATATCGTCTCGTCTCCTGGCTCCTCGTCCTCGTTTCCTGGCTCCTCACCGTGTTTCCTGGTCCTACGTCTCGTCTCCTGCTCCGTCTCCATTGTATGTTCAACGTCATCTCTGTCCGTCTCATCACCTCCACCAGCTCCTTCATCTCCACAGTTAAGACTTACTGGTTTTCCTATCTTCAGTGATTTCAGTGTACTACTATCTGTCAATAAAACACCCGTTCGGGTTCTGTCTAATAAGATCATTGTCTGAGTCTGTGTCCCCGTAACAACTCTAAAGGTAATAGATTTCAAAATCCCATGGACCATAAACAGTGTGACTGATGTTGTTTAAACAAAAAAGTATGTAAATATTCATTTTAGGACTTTTTAATTTTGTTTGTTTTTGAAAATCTATTAACAAACATGAAATATAACCTAGAACCACAGTATTTTTCAAATGAAAATGTTTTAAGCATAAACTTAAAATGTTTTAAGCATATATGTTTCTATACACTAATCAGCCATAACATTAACACTACATAACATTAATACATTGGTTATCAGTTATATACTAATAAACTAGGATCAAGGACCAAGCATCACCCATGCCCTCAGGGACCCAAGGCCATCCTGCCTGGTCGTAGATATTTCTAAACACCTGACAAAGTTGAACTTTTGGTTGAGAGGAGTATTTGTGCCCTCTCCACAGCTGGGAAAGAGCTTGGCATCTTTACCTACACAAGCCTAATTATTTCATGAAATAATTTAATGTCACTGATGCTGTCAGCTCTTCTCGCCAGGACACCAGACTCTCTGCTGTGAAATTTATCTCCGTCACGTTTGATAAATGAGGCGGCCATCACATTTTTGGCAGAGGTTCCAGGCGCAATGTTGGAGCTGGCTCTGCGGCTCTTCACAGCCAGAGAGATAGGCAGCTCCAAATGTCATCATCCTCATCATTTACAATTAAATATATTTATTTGGGAGAAAAGACACCAAGTGACATCATATTCCTGCGGAGAGATCTGGGCTCTGTGCCTAACATGAATTGCCCTGCAGAAATCAAGCATTTAAATCTAGAAGATTTATTAATAATTCTGAGGATTTTAAGGTTTGACTTTTAATCACTATCACTAGTTTTAGCTGTCTAAAAAAGAATGGAAAATTTAAAATGATTAAAAATAGACTGCATTGGAATGTGTTACTTCGCTGTCCAGATTCGTGCATAAATATTAAACTTTTCAATGAAACCTTAAATAGCGAACAGGTAAAATGGGCAATTAAGTATACATTCTCCTTGGCTATCTTGTGATGAAAAGCTAATTCTGGATTCAGGATTTAACGTACTTCAGTCAGTATAGACATACAGCTGCTCAGAACAAACAACAGCGGGTGTATAATGACAACTCTCCTTTCAAACAGAGAACCACAGAAGCCATTTAAATGTAAAAAGAAGCATTTTATAATTCAGCTAATTACACTTAATTGTGAGAATTAGAGGAACCCGGGGATGTCTAGCTTTGTGGGGACAGATATTGATAATTGCAGTTATTCTAATTAGTCAATAATCAGACCTCTAAAGAGACCTGCTAAAGTGATGATCTCCTGTCAGCCTTATCTCAGCAAGGACATTTTTTGTTTTCTCTCTATGTGTGTGCGCGTCTCTCTCACTCTGTCTGTGTGTGTGTGTGTGTTCTGTGTGCATCCCAGGACTCTAATTTATCATATGACCATACTGAACATCTTTTCAGACTGTTCCCCACATTTTACTGTTTAAGTTTAATGTCTATAAGTGTATATTGTACTGTAATGATTTATAATCCCACTGTCCCAAAAGAGGATGGGTTCCCTTTCGAGTCTGGCTCCTTTCATGGTTTCCTGCTGTCTCTGAGACTTTTTTTCTTCTTGCCACTGTTGCCTTTCGCCTCTAGGGATCTAAATTTACATTTGGATTTCTGTTAAGCTGGTTTGTGACATTGTGTATTGTTAAAGTGCGACGCAAGTTGAATTGAACTGTACTGAATCCCGTTTAAATTTATTCTAATTTTCTTCAAGGATTCCCCACATTCAGACAGTTGGAACAAAAATATACAGATTTTAAATCCAGCACTAAACAAGCTGAATGAGTGAGGAATTTAAAGTGTTGCTTGCACCTGTGCAGAACTGGAACACTTATCACATGAAATATGGACAGCTGTCAGTGTGATTTCTCATGATAGATGAGATGCAATGTTCAACTAACCATAGATGGAAATTAGATTTCCGGAATGATAGATATTAAAAAGCACACTGTGTACCATTCGGAAAGAAAGAGAAATGAGTGTTTTGTCTTTCTATTATGCTTAAAAGTGTAATTCAGCATTAAAGAAACAAATTCCATTTATATGGTGCTTTGAGCCAGGTGCATTTCTGTAAACCATAGGATGTGCGTTGCCAAAGAAGGAAACATGCAACCCAAGTGTGATCTGTAGATAAAGCTGATCTAAATGGCCTCTTTATAGGAAGTGAGCGCCTCTTTCTCCTGATTTAGTGGACTCTTCAGCAAGGGGTCCCTGAGCCTAATTGCACATCAGATGTGTGAAAAACTATAGAGAGGATGTGAACAAAGGCCGACACTATCCTACTACAGTAATTGTGATGTCCCTCTTAGCATAAGGACCACAGAACTATTTCAACCAAACGCTTTCGCTGCAACATTGCTAAGTACTACAAGCCTGGGGGAGTTCAAGAGGAGCGAAAAGGGATTTATATTAGCATTATGTCGACAGAATTTGGCTGACTTTATTCCTTACTACTCCAGTTCAGCGGTTCAGTCTCTTTTTAATCAAATTCACAGCAAGAAGAGCCCAGAGCAAAGACTGTGAAGGGCCAGATCTCACTCTCTATCTCTCTCTCCCTCTCAAACACACACACACACACACACACACACACACACACACACATAGATAGATTGAAAGAGAGAGAGAGAGAGATAGAGAGAGAGAGAGAGAGAGTCAATGTCAGTTTTAATGAACTTCAGGTCATGCCAAATCAACTGAGTCTCAATTCATAAACCTTTATGATTGGTAGAAATAGATTATCCACAGTAGATGAGCCAGACCATTTTTTTTGCTTTTGTAATTTTCATGCATTGCACCTCACCACAAGCATATCACATTGCAATCTCAGACTGTGATCTTTAAACAGCAGGGCCTGCATTTTTTCCCCTTTTCGTTAAACTTTAAGCAATAGCCTACACTGCAAAAATCTTCCAGAGAATGAGAGAGGTAAAACAGAGAACCGTAAACTCATTACCCAAAATAAATGTACATTTATGTTATTAGGGGTATTTATACAATCAGCAATATTCAAATGAAAACAGTATGATTCAAAAAAGTACTGTATTATTCACCCATCCAGGAACTTCTCTGGTCTAACTAGGGACTGTGGAGACCAATGGTGACCATTATATTTGTTCCCATTTGTACAAAATGTGGTAGGACTATGGGCAATTTGGGAACGCCAGTTAGCCTAAGCTGTATGTTTTTTGGGTTTTTTTGCAATGTATGAAGAAACCAGAAGGAAACCCACCAACCACAGGTGGAATATGCAAACTCCATTCGCACAGACCCGACATGGGAATCAAACCCAGGACCTGGAGGTGCAAGGTGACAGTGCTAACCACTAAGCTACCTTGCCGCCAAAACTATTATGGGTCAGACCTAATAAGTATAAATGATATTATGAGTGTAGATTATAATACAAACATACAAGTGTGGATTATAATGTGTTGTTTCTCATGTTCCCTGTTATGTAATTTCACTGGAAGTCGCAAGGGTTTTCTCTCTTTAGGAAAACAGAGAAAAGAGAGGAGAAAAATAAGCAATGAGAAAACCCAATCTGCCATCACAGACATGCAAGCAATGAATCAACAGAATACATTCTTTCTCAAGATAAATCAACATAGTATTAGGTATGTTATTAGTATAAGGATAGAGCCTGAAGCCTGAAGGTTGTTTAAAGTTCACAGGACTTTTATATTAGAATTACAAGCATAGTCTCAATGACAAAACTATCCACAATTATTCACACCTTGACTGTACGGGTGCTGGTGCCAGACTGTCTCGTTTGAATATTACAGAAATTGTAGTTCTCTTGGGAACTTTATACACAGTAGGTTACACAGAATTATGTGAATAATAATAATAATAATAATTATTATAATAATAATAATAATACAAAAATCCAGCCAGCAGCAGTTCTTCAGGAGTCAGTATTAGTGTATGTGAGCCCTGTGCCTGCTGTAACCTAAGATTTATGATCTATGTCTTTTTCTGGTGGAGCATACCAACCTCACGTTGTTAATAGAGTCAACAGTTCTTCTGTTAGCTTGAGATAGTTCTCCTTTGCCCTTGATCATCAAAAAGGCAATTCCATATGCAGCATTACTGCTCACTGGATGTTTCTTGTTTTTTACACCATTCTGTATAAACCCCTTAGAGAGCACCAGTCCCTGATATACAGAGTTAATTTAACTGGGAATCAGGGCCAAAGGGGCTTTAGTGGCATTTTCTCACTAGGGTCCGGGAACCGTTTCCGATAGCACTTGGCCCCAAAATCAGTTGATTTTTTTTTTCTGAGCATGCAATCATTCCGAGCTCAGGAACCAATCACTGGACTGATTGCAGAGGTGGTCTCGGGAACGATTCATGTGTTCCCAAGCATGGTAGGCGGGACATATGTACGCACTTGTGCTTACATATGTGCTTAAAAAAGGAAGTGACGTAATTACTATTTGACTCTGTGCACCAACAAATGTGGCTGCCAAAGAATCTCTGTAAAGCAATGCTGAAGTACAGTGTTTGCTCGAAATTTAGGCAGACATAAAACTTACACATAAAAACGTACATAAAAGCATACAGCAGCACTTAGCAATGCCAGGCAGAACTAAAAAAAAACCTGCAGCTCCAGCAGCATACAGCGCGCAGTGCACTACTGAAGTGAGGAAGATCTACAGAGGAAAAGGACAAATAATATAATGAAAACCATCCAGTGTGATCGAGTCGGAACCCCTCTGTCCCACGACACCATCTACCTTTATCATCTGAACTGGACAGCATGGAGCCTTGTTCATATGAAGTACTAATATTATTACTGTTGTTAAAGAGAATTCCATCCTATCACTGCAATCTCTGGTAATTATCTGCTTGTAATAATGCACATAATTAGATATACAAGATGATCCTTTCACATAGCTTACAACAAAGGTAACTTCGAATGCTTTTCATATCCCCCAGAAGCCCCCCAGATAATTTTCCTGTTTAAAATGCAAAAAAGTAGAATGTGATGAACTTAAGTGTTGAGCTTATGTAGCTATTACAGTTACACTATTTTACTCTTTACTCATTATTTTATGTAGAACCTTTCTGTTTATACTCCAACACATCTCAGAGACACTTGTGAAAAGTGAGATGCTGATGTTCCACATACTGTAAGCTCCACACACAATTTCAGGTTGCCTGTGATTGCTGTGACAAAATTTGGATGTTGGAAGAATTTAATTTGTGCAAGCTGTTATGGTTGCAACCTTCAGTTAATTTCTTGCTTTTATACTTTCCTGCAGGCAGACCCTGGAGGAAACACAGAACGAAAACTCTGATAGTAGAACAAGACCAGCAAACCAAAGGAAGAGGCAAAACAGGATGTGCAAAAACAAGAGCAGGAGACTCTTAATGCCTGGATGAAATCTCAAATTTACAGATGCAGAAAAAAGAAAATCAATGTTGATGCGGATGGTGGACAGACTGTTTAATTTCATGGTGCCATTGTCTTTATTTCAGTAACACACACACACACACACACACACACACACACACACACACACACCTTCTTGGTATGCAAGTTCACGTAAATATAGAAATATGCTACATTTTAATGTATATGTTTTTCTTGTATTTGACAGCTACTTTTCTGTTACAACATTTACTTGAAGGATATTTTACTTGAATCATTTTTAATAAAACATTTTGCACTCTTTAACCAGTATTTTGTCTCTGTTCCAAATCACTAAGACCCACAATCATCTTGAATTTTACAGTATATATTTATTTCAAAAACACAATATAAACACATTGCACAAAGCATGTTAAACACAAAACATCAATTGATGCATGATGAGGTTTTAGATTCAACAGTTCCAGCACCTACTAGGAATGTTGTATTCTTGATAGGAATATTCCGGGTCTCTCCAGGACATGCTGCCATCACACACCAGACCTCTTGAACCCAAATAATCCTGGGGATAACATAAAATACATGATTAGATATTTATTATATATTATATGTGTTTGTGCCATTCGTTGACCTTTGTTGTAGCATGCATTATATTTATTTGTAGCATTTCTTGTATTTCACTGTACTTACTTGTATTTCTTGTATTTACTTACTCATTTTGTACATATATGATTAACTCACAGTGTATCTAAGCACTATATTTTTGTGATAAAAAGGTAAATATTTAAAATAAATAAATAACACTTATGTGCTATGACCAAACAAATTATTGTTTAAAGAGCAGTTTTTTTTTTTATTTCACTGTAAAAATCAGAAGAAAATCTAGAGACCACCTGATTGGTCACCTTACAGAGTTGAGTTGTAAAGTCATTCCTCAGTGCCTCCTGCCATATCTGCGCAGCGCACTCTCATTTCACCCTTTGAGCTGCACAAAAGATGTGGCCGTATGAATGTTGCTGAGAGTGTTTTTGTCCTAAAAATAAAAATATCTACACAGAACATTAACAGATGTTTCACACTGTTTATGACCTGATCGGTTGATTCTTCTTCTTTTGGACAGAAGACAAACCAACTACTGTATGTACTGTATCTACCGCCACCTGGGTCATTCTAGAATTGCGTCTCCGAGATAAACCTTTTATTATTTTTCAAAAACAAAAAAATTATTGAAAGAGTTTTGAAAAGTTACACAAATTATATCAAGCTATCACTAAAAATAATGTTTATATGTGTATTTAGGAACATTTTGTCATGAAAATATTAAATTAAAG
>JAOVVA010000037.1:19499145-19509180 GCA_028565275.1 Leiocassis micropogon
GCAAATATTGAAAATATTAAATTTGAAGTGTGTTCTATGAAAATAAAAAAGTTTAACATAAAAAGAAAATACTATTTCTTGTCTTCTTTTTCTATTTGATATGTACCCGCAATTCTAGAATGACCCACCTACTGTATCCAATTACTGTAGGTAAATACGCAGGTGTGCCCGGGATCTGAACCAATGTTATAATGTCCACGCAAGTCTGCAACCAGAGAACAGAGCGAGTAGATCCGTGAGTCATGCATCCAGAACGTATTATTTACTGGACTTGCCTTCATGGGTCCTTTTATAGGACACTAATGACAGAACGGTGAATAATAATTTACTGCAAGTAAAGATAAATTAAGGCGCCAAACACTGCAGGGGATCGTTGTTGGTAACTAATGTGAAGTGCTATTCTGTCAGATAGTATTTCAGCTCCTCTACAGCCCACATAATGGCAAGAGCCTCTTGTTCAATAGTAGCATATTTTTATTCTGCTGGTGTGAGTTTCCTTTTCACATACAGGACCGGCTGTTCTTCTCTCAGATCTCCCCAGCTGCTTGAAAAGGTCATCCACTTGGGGCAGTGGGTACATGTCTGTTAAGTTTAAAAGTAAAAAGAATGTCTGAAATAAGTTTTAAGCTGAATTAAGGGAAGAAGAGTTATTGCGTGTTGTGTCCACCACACCTTGATAGACTTACTGGTGAGACCGGGAAAGACACACATGATCAACACATGCATGATGTCTAAAGATCTCTGTTTATTCTCAGCAAAGGGAGTACTTTTAAAGATCTTGGTTAGGTGCTTTGTCCCAAACATCAACAGAACCTCTCATTAAAAGCCGGAGACAGACAGGCGATAGGACATATATTTGCATTCTCCTGGTTAAACAAAAGTATTCTAGTAGACAAAAGTCGGGTGTATATTCATCTGGATACAGGCCATAGAACATGTTAACACATATGGAGTCAGGAAGCACAGTGAGGGAGCTGTTCTCAGGGCACAGGAATCTTCTCATTAGATCATAATACCTTACAATATGATAAAACGTCAAACTCTGAAATTTGTTCTGATGCTGGAATTTGATACATAAGAGCCTTATGGAACCATCAGGCTTGTGCTCTAAGACTATGGGGATGGACTCCTCAATGCCACCTCAATGCACTTTAGCCACTTTGGCAGAGATAGTAGCAAGAGCTGAAATGTGTGGCAACAGCTCAATCTACCTTTTTAATAAAATAATATGACACAGCTCAGAGTTTGTTTCTTTTACCCAGGGCTGGATTGGGCTGGAGTCTTTAAAAATGCCACCTCAATGTATTTTAGCCACTTGGCGTAGATAGTAGCAAGAGCTGAAATGTGTGGCAACGGCTCAATCTACAATAAATTACCATGATATAACTCAGCATTTTTTCTCTTATCTGGCTGTTTAAATCTGTCGTTCATATATCCTGAACATACTCCCCTTTACAGGGAGGGCTGTTTCTTCCAGGCTTCCTTTGCCACATCAAGCAGCAGCCTCCGTCCAACTAACAGCTCAAAAGGAACGGAGCCTGTAGATGCTTAAGGAGTATGACAAAGAATATGTATAGGAGCAGTTGATCCCAGTTAAAGCTGCTTTCATCCATCACTCACCACAGAATCTGCAGCATATGAATAAAATGCTCTACCAAGCTGTCTGTTTGGAGATGGTATATGGAGGTAAAGATCTGTTTCACCTGCAACAGCCAACAAATATCTGCCACTAATTTAGACATATACATAGTACCTTTGTTGGTGAGAAGCTCTTTTGGTAGACCTACATGGCTGAAGAGTAGCATTAGCTCTCTCACAATGTTTTTAGAGGTGGCTTCCTGGAATGAGACAGTTTCGGGATACTGGGTGGCATAGTCTACCGTGACCAAGATGTAGCCCTTTGCTGACCTCGGGAGTGGTCAGTCAGGTCCATAGCAATACGTTCAGATGGCACTCTGACAATGGGCAGATGGATGATAATGCGGGTTTGGGAACGACAGGCACAAGTTCTTTATTTTAGTTTCGAGCCCCAGCTAGTGGAAGTGATCTCGGATCTTTTCCATGGTATTTTTTTCACACTGAAGTGACCACCAAGACGATGTATGGCATCACAATGTGGACTTTCCCTTAGGGCACCACCAGGAGATTGCTTGGTTCTCCTCTCCTCTTTGTGTGGTAGTGTAACAGTCCTCCATGAATAAGATAATACAACGTCAGCATAGCCATGCCATTCTCTGCCTTTCCCTCTATTTCTTTGCACTTTTTTTTCTGCTGCTGGGCAAAGCTGCCATCTCATGTAACCTGCTGAGACGGGGAAAGAAATGAACTAGACGGAGGATGCTGCTCACCTTCAGCCTTGGCATCTGCGGTTTCATCATGGGTCTGGGCAATCCACGCTCGATGGGATTGCGCATTTCCTTTCCCACTGTTTGTTTTCTTCTTCTCACAGGTTTTCTCAGCACAACCAGACCATAGATACACATAATCTATCATTAGTTAGGTTTACATGGACATTATTTATTCAGTTAAATTATTGAAATAATTCCAATTACAGTTTCCAAACATAGATGTTCCTACTGTAAGTATGCTAATCTGGTAAGATGGACATTTACATGGAAACTTGTCACATCACCTGTTATCATGGTAATGAGCAGAATGTATTTATTTATTCGACAAGACAGAAAGGATTGGCTTAAACATTTACATGCTTAATATTTACCTATTGAATGGATTTTCAAAGGCTTACACCACCTCTCTCATTCCCACTTAAATTCCATTCCAGTCAAGATTGATCTGACTGAAGTGACATGTTGCATTTTTACTCTGAATAATTATCTGATAATAATAATAATAATAATAATGATTATTAATGGAATATTAGAGTCCATGTAAATGCACCTACCGACTGTTCTATCACCAGAAGAAAAATGATGCTGTGAAGATACTGGATATAAAAGATGCTATGATTACATCAAACAAGCAAGATGATATTTAGTTAGACAATAATCTATGAAAGACTACTTCTAAAACACAATTTACTTAAAGCTTATTTTAAATTGCAGATTATATTGGGATATAATTAAATGACAAAACTGTTGCATTGCAAAGTCACGCTATGCAAATGAATTAATGAAGTACCTTTTAATCATTTGCTGTATGATTTGTAAGTCAAAACAACAGGCTTTTTTCTTGGTTGGAGATTTAGTCATAAATGTCTCAGTTTGCTGATAGTTTTGTCTTTATTTGTCTAATTTATTTTGATTGTTTTCCAACATGCCTGCTTCATTTTTTTGACAACATGCAATTAATTACTATGCAAATGATTTCAAGCAACACCCTCACATTTTGCCAAGACATGGCATTGTTTCACTTCAAATTTCAGAACGCTGTCAAAGGCAGTTTCACTCATGTGTTTGCGAGCATAGGCAATCACATAGAGAACTTGAGTTGACATTTTTCCATTGTCAGGAGATGAAGAAGTCTTCAGTAGCTAAAAGTAACAATAATAGGACACACACCTGCTAGACCAGGTGCCCTGCTCCCTCACTCAAGTGATTGATTCTAATTTCTCTGGAACTAAAAATGAAAAATGAGCCTGAAAATAAGACCTGCTGGCATGATATATTCTTCTCTACTTCCTCTCTCGCGCATGCACGCACACACACGCGCACACACACACATGCACACACACACACACACACACACACACACACACACACACCTTGCTGAAAGAGCCCACTGTAATTAGCAAATACACTCATGAAAGAGTGTGCTTGGTCTGCAATATTGTTCAGGTGGTATATGTCAATTTCAAATATTGTTTAGGTGGTATATGTCAAAGTTACACCCACATGTAGGCCACTCACATGCCCTTGTCCAATCATAAAATGTAAAACAAAACGTGATTCATAAGACCCGGGCAACTT
Source organism: Leiocassis micropogon (assembly GCA_028565275.1). Taxonomy (NCBI): domain Eukaryota; kingdom Metazoa; phylum Chordata; class Actinopteri; order Siluriformes; family Bagridae; genus Leiocassis; species Leiocassis micropogon. The sequence goes on from JAOVVA010000037.1 coordinate 19,503,072, forward strand.
CTTCCATTGCTTCATGGTTCAATTCTAATGACTGTTTAGGTGCTTTCAGCAGAAGACCTCGGTCATTGGTCTGATCAGTCAACAGTAAGCTGCAATGCACTTAGTGTTTCGCCACCTTTCCATCATAGCCAGCATTAACCTTTTTATCATTGTGTGCTACAGTAGCTCTTCTGTAGGTCAAACCAGACAGCCTAGCCTTTGCTCCCTATACTTGCTTATTTTTCTGCGCCTAATACATTGTGAGAGCTGACTGTTCCCTTGGTGGTTAATATAACCCACACACTGACAGGTGCTTATGTACAGTAAGAAGATAATCAATGTTATTCATGTCACATGTCGGTGGTAGATATGGCTGTGCAGTGTGTGTGTGTGTGTGTGTGTGTGTGTGTATAAACATACTGTATATTTTAGACACTATACTGATATACACTGTATATGCATAAAAATCCACAGACGCACCAATAATGTGACTTGGATTCTCAGCTGTATTCAGTGTCTAATGTTAAGTGAACTGTGAAATTCATACAAAATGATTTTTAGTAATTGACAAACAAAAATGAAAACTATGAAAATGTGAGCCATGGACCCAATGTCACTGAATCTGGTTTCAGGTAATTTGCTTAAACACTATCATTGACCTTCAGGCAATTAAACAAAGCGAAGCCTCTTGATATGGAGAGAGACTGAAATAATAGGAGTGCCTGAGGATTTCATTATGAGGAGAAATGGTGGTGTAAATGCAGTGACGTAAATTGGGCTGCTGTACTGGACGTAGATCATGTTGATCATTTGAAGTCGAGCAGAGATAGAGTACATCAATTTCATGTCACTATTCTTAAGATAGCTAAGGGCAGGAGCAGTTAAGGCAAGACAAAATACCGCTCTCAAATAAGTATACATTATCATTTCTCTAGGGGGTACATTACTGGGGAAAGGGCATGGTCATGCAAAATCAATGGTTTAGCATTTTTCTTAGTTCCCTAAGTGGTAAAAATAGTTTAAACGAAATTACACAATCAAGGAAAGAATGGAGTGTTTTGTTAGGCTAATAAACACAAAGAGGAGAAGGTTTGCCAAAGAAGGTTGATTGTAGGTTGTGTAGATGGCACTGTGAATGCATGTCATTTCTGGTGAAAAAGATGCTGCCATTTTAACTCCACTGCTCAAGACTTGCAGAAAAAACAGAATGAACAAGAGCAATCTACAGGGTTTTTACAGGTGAATAAGCAGGAAAGGAGATGAGAAAAAGAATCAGTATGGAGGATTGGGGTTGAAGGTGTGGGTACAAAGGCTAGTGGGGGGGCTGTGTAATAAAAGAGCAGAGGTTCCACCTTGAGAGATGAGAAGCTCAATGAACGTCTACGAAGTTCAACAGAGCCCACATGTTCGCACTGAGAGGAGATAGATGTCCTCCTGGTTTAATACTCAACCATACAACTATAACACAAAGGGCAGCATCAGGGCATGGCTTAAAAAGCCACAGAGGAAATAATGAACTGGAAGTCAATGTAAACTGTCATATTTACAGCAATGAAATAGAATGAACAGCATACTGTGAGCAAACATAGACTGGGGAATGCAGTTTAGATCTTTTCAGTTGTAATAAAAGGACACCAATATTTAAATTCTAACAAACCATCTTCCCAGCTAATTATTTATCATTGATCTCTTTTTTATTCATTAAATGTACAAACCTAATGCTCATAAAGGAGTACCCCTGTGGGGCTTTGATCACATATCCATCCCATGTAGAATTCTATCATGATAATACAATGAAGTTTAACATTAGGAATCTAGTAAATTTTGCGAATGAACTAGAAGAATCTATGAAAACCATTTAAACTGTGTACAACGTACATAAAATAAGTGATAAGTAAATTGTGCTCTTTAAATACTCAAACCGAACGAAATAAATAAATAAAATGTGCTCGCTCTCAATGTCAGATCCATATGATATATGCATACAAGTTCCTTTATGTCCTAAAAAAAAAAATTGGAAACTAAAAACCATTAATAAAAAGAAAAATATAAAGAGTGGTCCTGTCCGACATTCTTCTTCATGTCCTGAGTCATAAGTACCTTATGTGCACAAATTAACCAAAACATGGGAACAAATTTTCTCATACATACACATTAACCCAAAATGCGAAAACAAATTGTACCCCATGCGCTGGATATAGTAAAGCGTGGTTATTATATGTCTTTTTCTTTCTTTCTTTACAACCATGTTAGGGCCTACTTTCTACAGCATACTAGCAAATGTCCATTGCAAAGGGCTAAAGGCTATTTTCCCTAACCCCTTCTGTCTTCTCTAGTCTTATAAAAAAAAATCACACTTCAGGTGTCAAGAAAGCTCTGTGCTTGCCATCAGCAAGCTAAAAATCTGGTTTCAGCATTGCAATGTTAGTGGTGGCAGCACGATGGCTTAGTGGGTAGCATTGTCACCGTGCACCTCCGGGTTTTGAGTTCGATTCCTGCGTCAGGTCTGTGTGCATGGAGTTTGCATGTACCCCTTGTGCTTGGTGACTTTCCTCTGGGTTTTCCTGTTTCCTCCCATAGTCCAAAAACTTGCAGAGTATTCAGAATGTTGACTAGAGGTCCTATCATGGTGAAATTGGAATAAATATATTGGTCAATGGTCACCAGTTCATAGTTGGATGACAGAGCTTCCTAGATGGATGGGTGGATGGAATGTTATGTTGTCAATGTCATTATGTTGTAAGACAGGACATTTAAGGTGAGAATTCCTATCCACAGTAATTAACTTTAACAATACTGACAATATGGTTTGGTTGCTAAAGATGATACCTCCTCTTGCCCATTTTTGTTAAATGCAGGAAATCCGAGACACTGTTTTACTACAGGAACATGTTGCATTTTTTTTTTCATTACACGTCATAGATGTCTTGATGTCAGCCTTTATAAATCAATCTATTTATTCAGAAGCAATTAAAAAAAAATTCTTGATCCTATAGTATGTATTACATTTATTCATCTTAGTCTTCTGCTGATTTAAACCTTAATGCAGTGCTCATGGTCTATTTTGTTATGTATGATAAAAAAAAAAAAAATTATATTAAAGAGATCACACAGCTTAAAATGGGGACTCCCATTTAAAGTGGGCACCTGGGTGGGGCATATGTGTCAGGCATCATGAGATCTGAACAATAACAAAGTGCTTCATGGCACTGACACAAGTTATGACATTATGTTTGTTTGTAAAAATCAAAAACACAGTAAAATTGATTTAAACTGATTTACTAAGGGTCTAGGATAAAATATGCTGCTCTGCCACTAAGAAATTAAAACAACAAGGCAGTGTCAATACAAACCAGATATAATTTCAGATCTCCAGTGTAATTTACTAGGAGTCAAAATCACTTTGAATAATGACTGTGTGGGGGGAAAAAAACACAATTACAGAGCAGGTAGTACATTTTTATGGGCTCAATTCTAGCAATTTTATAATCACAGTTATAAAACTATAATAATGAGAAAATCACTCAAAATTCTGTCTAGTATGATCATGGTGAGGGTGATATTTATATTATTATATGGCACTTCCAGTGCCAACACCAAATGTTTCCCTTTATACTAGAGGTTAAACTGGGACTTGTGGTGAAATTTCTCGTGAATGAAGGCATAAACCTGATTGACCTTTGCAGACGACTTCAAGCAGAGGATGGTGATAAGACTCTTAGCCTCTGTAAAGCATTTGAATGGTGCAAACGTTTTAAAGAAGGCTGTACATCTGGGAATGACGATCCCGGAGTCAATCATGTGAAAATTATATGTTTATGTGGCCGGAATGCCTAATAAATGAAAATCAGTGAATAACTTGCGGTCGAGATGCATCTGTCTACAACACTTTCGCATTAAAGAAATTCGGCTAGGAGTTATTGTCACATCCACTGTACAGTCCAGATCTTGCTCCAAACCATTTCCACATGTTTGGCTCATTAAAGCAGTTCTTGGGAGGCCAGCATTTCAGACGTGAAGTAAACAGTCCGATCATGGCTTTGGCATAATGAGAAAACATTGATGGTACCTTGATGGTATCCAGGCAGTAGTGAAACACTGGGATAAGTGCATCAGTGTAGCAGGGTATTATATTTTCAGAAATAAAGGTAGTTTTACTCTCTGTGTTCCATTATACTGCACAATCAGAAGTTCTGGTTGAATCTACTTGAATCTCCCTCGTATATACTTTATGAATAGAATGCACAGGGCCTGAACATGCATAATCGTTTTTCTTTTTACTGTCATTCAAAGTAATTGGTAGACAATTCCGTGTGTCTGTTAGCTCATGTACACAGGATAGGGCTGTTAATATTTTTCTCCAAGTGTTGCAGCTGCATTGTGAAGCGGCTATGACTTAATTAGGAGAAAGGATATTGGGTGAAAAGTGAACAAGTTTTAAATAGTCTTCTCCTCTTTTTTTACAGGCTCACAAAAGACATTCTAGTCCATTAATTTATACTGAAAAAAACATTTTCTAACCATCTATTCAGAGGCATTTCCTCTTTTACTCCATACAGCTCTGCATATGTAAGATGGCTTTGTACTCAGGTGAATCATATCATGTACGTCCCTGTCTGTACAGCAAGGCCCTTGTGGTATATTAACATCTAGCCAAACCTGACTGAGCTGAACAATTCCAAGATCGTGAACTGAGGAACACAATGACCACCCACTGTCCCATATCTTTTTTTTTTTTTTTTTTCGCTCAGCATGTAGAACTGTTTCCTGTGATAATTTGCAGTGATGATAGTGCTTGGCTGATCTCCCTGGCCAGTAGCATTTCTTTGCCAGTGTCATTCTTCATGTCCAGTACAACCATTTCATTGTGTCATATAAAAATTAATTCAGTGTGATAATATAAGAACTAGGTATGTGATCAATGACTAACATAAGCAAATTTTTTCCACAGGACTGCAATTAAATTTTCTTATGATTTTAATTAAACATTGTGTTCAGCAGAAATAAGCAAAATAAGCATGATTGATTTAAATCTTTATTTTGTCTTTATAGAGGTTAGTTTAAAGTATCATAGCATCACTGATTACATTTCTACATTCATCAAAACATAATTTATTCATTTACTATTTACCAGATAAATAACAGTTCTTGTATATAGTTTACAATTCACTGGTGCATGATGGCCTCATTACAGTGAGGCTGACAATAATATTGCTATTGCTCATCATGTAATACTCCTACATATGCCCTAACCTCCGAATTAATGGAGACATTATCACCTCACTAGTCTCAAAAACAACTTGCTCAGCATGAATTATCACATTTGCGAGTTATGAACCTTCATAACTGCCAACAGTCTTGCACAAGGAAAAGAGGATGTGAGTTATACTGACACATGAGCACAACTATACATTTTTTGTTCCTTTAAAATGGATAATATTTCCTTCAATAGATATACTTGTTTTGTTTTTATTTTAATACATGGGTCTATATTATACTGTATAAATATATCCCAAAACAGCAATATATGGTATAAAGGCATACCTTGTCCTCTAAAAATCATAAGGACACAAAAGTACTTTTTTTGTAATTGGAGAAATTGTAAGAAAAACAGAAACAGATGGCAGTTACATCAAAAAAGAAAAAGGTGGCAATACTTCCATGCTATCTTTGGCTTGCCCTTGCTTTGGCTGTCATTCTTTTTCTTTCTCTGTGTAAAATCCTGGATTAGACAGGCATGGCAGCCAGTTCCATGTTAATTCTCCTGGCCTTGGGGATCGAAGCTCTTCTTCACCATCCAAACAATAAACAAGACAGCATCTCATTTGAAATAAGCTCCTCTGAGCAAATATGAAAAGACTAAACAAATATAGCCACCAACATGCAGAAGCTGATCCCAGCAGTGATTGCTTTGGGACTCTCCCATTATGTTGAAGTTAAAGGAACAATCACCTGGTTTGTTTTGGTTATGTAGGTAGTGTTGTCAGGTATAAGTACTTTATTACACCAAACTTAAGGTATGTTTTGGAAACCCGATCTTAAGTATTCAATTCAATTCAATTCAATTCAATTCAACTTTATTTATATAGCGCTTTTAACAATGGTCATTGTCTCAAAGCAGCTTCACAAA
>JAOVVA010000037.1:19509444-19520137 GCA_028565275.1 Leiocassis micropogon
CAGACTCAACAGGGAACCCATCCTCATTTGGGTGATAACAGATAGAGATGATATAACATGTGTGTTATGCAGCTGAAGTACAATATAACAGAAATTCTTTAAATTCTTTTAAATTAAGTCCAGTTCAGCACAGGGACGAGTCTGCAGATGCAGAGGGCAGATGGGGTCTGGATCACTGGGAGCACAGGAGCAGCATGTGTAACTTCAACCGTCATAAAGCAGAATCCAGCTGGAGTATTCCTGTTTTACTTTCCTGTGCTTGGTTTTAAACATCTGTCAAGATGTCATTTTTGGACATTCACTTAATCCTGCAAATTAGTGTCCACAGGCACACAAAATGTCCTATAACCATGATATTTTTTGCTGATTATATATTCTTGAGCACATTAATATGTGCTCAAGAATATATAATCCTTATAGTGAATATATAATCCTTATAGTGTTTTGCTAAATAATTCAAAATAAACACTGATATGAACAAACATTTTTGCCAAAATATTTGTGATGCAAAGAAAATATGCACAAAATATGCTTTACAGTCTGTAAGAATATTTCGCATCTTTTGCACAAGCTTCCAGAATGGGTTTATTTCATTTTGCATTCTAACTCGTCTTCTTCATCTGCATATTTTCTTTACACTGTAAATTATCCCTCATGTACAAATGTTCATATATATATTGACCAAATTATTATTGCCTGAAATATTCACCTTTCTTTTTATTAGTTTTAATAAATTTATTATTCCATCTCAAAGGAATTTTCTTTGTCAAATTAAATTCATATTAAATTAACCAATTAGATTTGAGAATTCAACGGTACATTTAAATTAATAAACTGCACATAAATATTTGTGCACAATTTGCTACATTTTAGTTTATTTCTACATCGTCTGTCAGTTTTAGCTTCTCTGTCTCTGTCAAAACCCTGCCTAATGTAGGAATAATTGAACAAACCATAGCGTTAACTAACATTTTTAACATGAACGTCCTGTTCAACAGCGAGTAGCTCACAGTAAAATGTAATTAAAATCAAGGATATTGATTACCCCTCAGGACAGCCTATGAATAACAGCGACCATAAATAAGAGAAAAGGATAGGTGAGGTGGCTGATTTATGTCTGCACTCCTGCAAACTTGAGAATAAATTATTTACAGTCATGTCCTTATTGAGTTATGAAGCTTCTTTGTGAACAAAATAATTGCAGGCCCTCTGTCATCTACTTGTTATGTTCATTCCTAAAGAAAGCCACAGTTGCTGTGCTTGTGCCCAGAAGTACATGTAACTGAACAGGTCTTGTTTATTGCTGTTGTTTGTGCTTGCTGGTTTTTAATGTATCCTGAAACATTAAACTGCAGAAAACATCCATCAAGGTATATAAAAAACTGTATGAGGTTATCTGGCAGGAAAAGGTTATTTCAAAAGAAACCCACTATGTTAATTTAAACACCGAAAAACTAGACAGAAAAGATCAATGTGTCATGTTCTGTTTTGGTGTAAATATGCAGTGGGAATCCTTTTTCTGACATAAATAGCACTTGTCTCTAGTGGCATTATGGTGACTGTATAAAGCCTTATTTGCTATTTGTATTTAGGAAAGAGCAGTTGTAGATGAAATCATATCAGACACTTCAAAGCCACACAGACACAGAATCAGCAGTGTACATCTGTGCTGATGCATCAAAGAGCTTTTCAGCTGAGGCCTGAGCAGTTTTTTTTTTTGAATGGCTCAGATAAAATTTTGTCAGATATGTGTTGATTCAGTCACTTATCAGCAAATTTCAGTGTGTAGTGATATGTGAAATTTCTACTGAGCATTAAGTAAAAATGACAGCAGAGTGCAAATTAACTGTCTGTTGCTTTGCTTGCTTACTTGCTTACTTGCTTATTTATTTATTTATTTATTTATATATTTAACAGGTTTTAATGAAAACACATGGACAGGATTGTTAATCCTTTTCACATGCACAAATATTGCCTATCCCAGAGGACTTGGGGCTCTAGGCAGAATACACCCTGAACAGGGTGCTAGTCCATAGCAGAGCACACATACACACACACACACACACACACTACAGGCAGTTTGGAAATGCCAATTAGCCTGCTCCACCTGTGAAAACTCCACACGCATAGACCCAAGGTGGGACTTGAATCCTCGATCCTGTGGGAGGTGTGATGCAACAGTAATCACCATGCCACTGTGCTGCCCACTCAGATCTCACTAACTGACAACTGACATCAGTCTCAGACTAATTTAATTACATTATTTTAACACAGTTCTAAAAAAAAAAAAAAAAAAACCTGCGAGAATAGTAGTGAATAGTGCTGAACTTCACAGAAGAAATCAAGTCAGAAACATCATGAATGTCTATGATCGGAGATCGCTTAAACACATATTGAAGTGGCATTTTAAAAAACTTAGAGCAGAAGTAAAGCATCTAATGAGAACTTACAGGACATGGACTAAACAGAAGTAGTTGTTAGAGAGGCTATTTGGGAGGAAAGGCTTCAATTTGCTAGGGACACTAAAGATTGAACTTTGGAGCAATGGAAAAAGGTTATGTGGCCTGATGAGTTCAGATTGACCCAATTCCAAAGCAATGGGAGCATCAAGGTAAGGCATGAAGCGAAAGCAATGTACCTACAGCATGCATTCTGTATAAGCCGCTGGAGGCAGTGTTATGTACAGGGTTGCATCAGTTAACCTGGTCTAGGCTCAACAAGGCTATGTGGCATTAAAATGAAGTCAGTTGACTACCTGCATATACTGAATGACTTGGTTATCTAATCAATATATTTTTTTTCTTCTTTCCTGATAGTACAGGTGTATTCCAGGACAAAAATAGCAAGTTTCATCAGACCCAAGCTTTAAAATAATTTTCATAGTCCTATCTTTAATAATTTTGACCATCTTTGGGATGTTCTGGAAAAGACTGTATTTATATAATCTTGAGAGTTGTTTAAAGCTGATTTAATAAAAATGTATAGTTGTTGAATTTGCGCATATTTTAAATATTTTTACTTGCATATGTCACAGTGTTCAAATTATAGTTCAGTTACCAAATAACCTACACTTTTTCTTATTGTATCTGTAGGTACTGTACAATCCCTAGCTTAGATACAGAGACAAAGCCATTCAGGCAGATGGCCACAGAATAGAGCTCAGTTTGAAATAGCTTTCATCTGTACTAAGTCTGTCTCCATGCCGCCAGAAGTAGCACAGTGAAGGGTGAAGGACATCCCTCTCCACCCCCCCCCATAACTAAGCACCCCACCCCCACCCCCACAACACCACCACCCCCGTTACTGTCTGCCACAAACACAGAGACAGGGAGATAAACATGTTTGCTATTGTCCTGATAGTGCTATAATATCAGTGCAAACCCCAATATAGAGGCTTTACAAAAGCAATCTACATCATAAGTATTCATGTAATCACTTTGCCTCTTATACAGCACACAATGAGAAACATTAGCAGTACAACATAGCACTTAGCAGTGCAATGTAACACTCCAGACATCAATAACCTCAACAATGATCTCAAATTCAACAGTGAGTGACTGAGATTGATTTTCTGAACTAATTAACCATATATGAAGGTGCTAGTGTGAGTTATATTATGGTGATAAATACACATTTACATGCAAAAGAATATTGCTGACAATTGCGCCATTTTTCACACTCTGTTTTCAGATACTACAAATGCAACTGACCAACAAATGATGGTAAGATTATGGATCGATTCAGAATGAAGCTGATCTTCATAAATAAATAATGTTATATTCTATTCTAAAAAGAGCCTTAGGGGACATTCAACACCTTTAAAGCGCTCACATTGACTATTTAAGCACAGATTATTTTTAGAAAAGCTGTCAGATTTCAGAGTTGATGGGGATTTAAAGATTCCCTGCTTCATCCTGGTCTAGTCATTATCTGAAACAATGCATTTTGGAAGAGTCTACTGGGATATTACTTTACATGGAGAAAGCTTGATGTGGTGAGCGACCATGCAAACCTGATCACTTTGTAAAAAGCTTTTTGATTTCCCTTTCCCCACCGCACTCAGATTCTCCTGATCAGTATGATATCCTCCCAATGAATGTCATGCATGTCTCTGTTTCTTAGGTTATTATCCATGAAAGAGATACCAGAGCAAGTTGGACACATCTACCATGTTTTAAAGCAGGAATCAGATCTGTTCTGTCATTCCATAAATCAATTAGGAAAGGTAACCATATAGCCTTTTTACTGAACCAGGTGTTTATATGGCATATAATAGAAGTTATGGACAATGGTAATGCTAGTGGGGGGATTGTACCAGTCTTCTAGATATAAATGAAAGAAAGGTTTTGTCTGAACATTGGTCAAATCTCGCTCTTTCAGTTATATCTTATCTATGTTTCATACATTGGTGGACCAAAAACCGGTCGCAGAAAATTTTCTGTCTGTACGTCTATATGCCTGTCTGTTTGTCCAGTGAGAGTTTATAGCATCATGCAAAGCTGGCTGGACAGAATTTAATGAACGTTTGGCAGTACTTTGGTAATTTCCTAAAGTTAAACCTGCATCATAAATGAAATTGAAATCTTATGTAGAAGTGAAGTTTTAAAATAAATCGAGCAATTATGTGCCAGATTAAAAAAATGAAAGTTTTGACAGGGTACAGTGCATGTGTCAAACTGTGGCCATGTCCGAAATTATGGAAACTTTTGCAGTACTGCCTGAAATTTAACCTGCGCCATACGTGAAATAAAAATTTTAAATAAAAGTGATGTTATGGACAGTGATGCGCTGGATTTAATACTCTCTTTTAAAATAAGCTACTAATAAGCTACTTGCTATAAACAAAGACCTTCACCAATATTTTTAACGGGATTACTTAATGTTTTCACCGTGAAATACTAGTGCTAAAGTGGTATAAGTGAATTTTAAATCGCTGAAGTTGCAAAACTTGATTTTTATCCGAGCTATTAATTTCTCATCTGTGATTCACTATCTGATTACCAAACAGGGCGTGTATTTGGCTGAAGGTAAAAGAAGTACAACTTAGCATAAACTTATACCTTGATACCTTGCAAAATTTGATTAGTTTTGTTTTGCCCTACAGAAAGACAGGCAGACATGTACAGTATGTGCGCTTCAACCTGAATCAGCTTATCAGCTTATTTTTAGATGTAACTTTTTAACTAATTCTACAACCAATGCCTTAACCACTGAGCTACCCCGGGCCAGGGCATTGGACTATGGTTCGGAAGATCCCAGGTTCAAACCCCACAACCACCCAGTTGCCACTGTTGGGCCCTTGAGCAAGGCCCTTAACCCTCAACTGCTCAGATGTGTAATGAGATAAAAATGTAAGTCGCTCTGGATAAGAGCGTCTGCCAAATGCCTAAATGTAAATGTACAACCTGTTTTCCCATCAGCGTTGGCTACTTATGCTAATACTATATTATTACATTATTAGAAAGTCTATGTGCATTACTAGTTACATTTTTGGTCAATATTTCTAGTCAATATTATGCATTAGTCATAAGGAAAAATTATACAAAACTATATGAAATAAGAGACACCATAATAACTATCAGTTGGGGTTTGCACTAAATACAGTATACTGTTAAATAAAAAAAACATATTGCTATAGTTCAAACAGGATGTAACTTATATTGAATATAAGTATTTAATTATTGATCATGTGTTCAAAAGAGATTTGAAGGGGGAATTTGCCAGAAAGATTCACAAGGCATTAGATTTAGACAGCATGCAGTAAAAAAAAAAAAATATTTATATATTAATAATAATTAATTCATTTATTTATTCACACATAGAATTTGTATGGATTTGAATTCCTACAAACTAAGTTTGATATATTTTGTACTTTTTATGGACAGTTAAAATTTTATTCTTTAAAAAGATGGTGCATTAATTAGATACAGATAATAGCACTGTATAAAATATCTACTGTATAGCAAAGTGAAATCAGGCTCTGCTACCCCAAACATATTTTTTAAAATCTTTGTAGCTGAAGAACTGCCCAAAAAACCATAGAAATCACAAAGACAACAGTTACAGAGAGTCAAGCAGACTGAACACTGCTCCAAATGATTGCAACAAACTATGCAAATACCAGAGCAGAGCAAACATTCTTTCACACATCATGAATGAAATATTAAGGCCATGGACCAAGTGTCCGTTATAGCTCACGATAAAAAAGAGCCTATATGATCATGGTAAGTCAGAACAATATAGTGTAAATTGTGACTGCGTAAACACCATGACTGGTTATTATAATACATCATAAACATAGCCTGATTAAAATAAATGATCTAATCTGATGATGGCCAAATATTGAAAGTAATCGTTGCCACTACTGTTCATAGCTCCATTAATCCTCAATAACCATGTGTGTGTATGTGTACTTTCCTATGGTGACATAGTGGTTAACATAACATTGTAACCTTGTACCACCAAGGTCAAGAGTTCGAGTCCCACCTTTTGTCTGTGTGAGTGGAGTTTGCATGCTCTCCCTGTACTTGGTGGATACCGATAGTGTGTGATGCTTGTGTGCATGTATCCATTGTGCTCTGCAGTGGATTGGCACCCCGTCTAGAGGGAAGCATCTATCATGCTTACTGCCCGAGTACACTGGTATAGGCTTCAGGCCTTATGCAACCTTGTACAGGATAAGCAGTATCTAGATAGAGAGAGAGACTGTGTGTACTTTCTTATTTATGCTGATTAGGCATAATATTAAAACAATTAACATTAAAACATAGGTAAAACTACATAGGTTTTAGGATCTCTCACCAACACAGCTCTAACCTTAATAAGAGATCTTTTAAGTGCTGTAAGATGCAAGGTGGGGCCTCCATGGATCAAACTTGTTGTCCAGCACATCCCATGGATGCTCAATCAGTTTAAGAATTTGGAGGCTAGATCAACATCCTTAAACTTTTTGACTGCTAAGCCCCATACATAGCAAGCTGTGATGCACTGGGTGTTATGATACCTTTCTCTCATCGCCAGCATTGGTCTTTTTTTAGCAGTTTGTGCTACATTAGCTTTCTGTGAGATTGGACCAGACAGACTAGCCTTTGGTCCCCACAAGCCCATGGGTGTCTATGATCCAATATATACCAGTTAACCAATATATATACAGTGGGTACGGAAAGTATTCAGACCCCTTAAATTTTCACTCTTTGTTATATTGCATCCATTTGCTAAAATCATTTAAGTTCATTTTTTTCTTCATTAATGTACACACAGAACCCCATATTGACAGAAAATCACAGAATTGTTGACATTTTTGCAGATTTATTAAAAAACATAAACTGAAATATCACATGGGCCTAAGTATTCAGACCCTTTGCTCAGTATTTAGTAGAAGCACCCTTTTGATCTAATACAGCCATGAGTCTTTTTTGGGAAAGATGCAACAAGTTTTTCACACCTGGGGATCATCTGCCATTCCTCCTTGCAGATCCTCTCCAGGTTGGATGGTAAACGTTGGTGGACAGCCATTTTTAGGTGTGTACATTAATGAGGAAAAAAATGAACTTAAATGATTTTAGCAAATGGCTGCAATATAACAAAGAGTGAAAATTTAAGATGGTCTGAATACTTTCTGTACCCACTGTATATTTGGTTATCAATGTTTTAAATTTACCTGTCAATGGTGTTAGTGTTATGATCGGTGTTCACACATGCCACTGGTAACACTATTTTAAAGCTAATAAAAGGTGAATGAGTGATTAACTAGCATCTCTGGTATGAGCTTGATTAGACAAATAACATGACCTTAATTGACCTCTAACCTGTGCTCCTAAAATAAAAAATAAATAAATAAAAGTGGGATTCATAAATGGTTCAGTATTAGTGTCTCCAACGGTTGTTGTGTCAAACTGTGCTAAAGTGGCTAAAACATCTTAGTTTAGTCTATTTCACACAAATGCAGGGTTACTTTGTACCATGTGTCTGTGGGCCGGACAGAAGGCTGGACCATGTTCAGAGCAGACTGGATTGATCACACTTATTCTGTTCCTCTTGGCTCTTAGTGATATCAGTTCCTAACACATTTAGCTCAATGAGGGATGGTGAGAGACGACCAGCCTTTCTCGTCAGCCACCATGCCTTATGCTTAGGATCAAAGGGCTAAAGCTTAGCCACCATCAGTCAGATTGCTCATGTCCACATCGTGGAACAGATCCATTGGCAAGTTCAAATAGTGACTCATACCATTCTGTTGTGGTACAATTGAGAGTAATTAATCTTACTCAATCATTCTCTATACTGCTTATCCTGTTCATGGTTACTGGAGGCCTCAAGTGAATCCCAGGGGACTTGGGGCGCTATGCAAGGTACACCCTGGATGGGTGATGATCCACTGGAGGACACAGAGGCATGTGCATACTCTCACACTCACTCACACACTCACACACTATGGGCAATAGGAAAACGCCAATTATCTTAATCAGCAAGTCTTTGGACTGTGGGAGGAAACTAGAGCATCCAGAGGAAACCCACCAAGCACAGAAAGAACATCAAACCTGCAAACTCATATACCCAAGGCGGGAATTGCCCCTTCAACCCTGGAGTTGTGAGGTCACTGTGCTAACCACTATGCTACCGTGCCACCTTGAGTAATTATTCAGTATATATATAAAAATAAAAAAAAACCAGAGAAAAGTAGTATATGAAATAATCTGTTTGATTCTAGACCACCCCTTAAGCACTATGATGTATCAATAATATTTTGTGAACACCATGTGGCATAGACAGTAAAATGTCCAGGTAAATTTTTTATGATACAGACGGTAACCATGCACTATCCATGGCCTTCAAAACATTTTAAAAAATTCAGTATCTACTGCATTAGAGCTCAAAAATAGCTCATGGGCAAGGACAACCCACTCTCATTTTTTTCATATACACTGTAATTATGAAAGTTTTTTTTTTCATTATTTTTTTATTTATTGGTAAAAGTTTGCTACTGATTATAACAGCATCCTCAACTGAGCAGAGGAAATACAGCTGTGCAGGAGCTTGCCTGTAGTGAAAGTGAAGCCTCCAGACAGTGATGTGTTTAGGGACGTGTGTGACTCATGGGTGAACGCATATGTTATAATCTCATACTCCTACTTTGCCACGCTCTCTCAAGTGTCACATTGCAGGCATGAAGCTACAGTCTCTATGTGATCTTGCGGTCTCCTCATTGATGTAGTAATTGTTCACTCAGCCAGCAGGTGTGCTTCCTGCTGAGGCCTGACTTAGCTATGCAATCTCTCTATATGTATCTGCCTATTGCGCTCTCTCTCTCTCTCTCTCTCTCTCTCTTTCACTCACACACACACACAAACACACACACAGAACTATTTACAAAAAATTGTGCGTGTTTTATACTTGTACGCCCTTCAGACATTTAAATCAAAGTTAAGTCTTCAATTCTCATGCTTATACACACACCCACACACACACACACACACACAAAACTCTAATGTGTAGACATCTAAATTACAGGGCTGACTGTTCTGGACAGGTTGATGGGATTTCTGTCAGCTTTGTTTTAGCCTTTCTGCAACAGAGCTCATGTGAAGCTCATTATGTGCAAGGCGAGAGGTGACAGTTCTCTCTCTCTCTCTCTCTCTCTCTCTTTCATTCACTCACTCCATAACCCACAAAGACACACATAGATGCACACACACACACCACATGTATGATTAACACACTGTGACAGTGCTGGTTTCTTCACCATCACCTCCCACAGAATTTTCTCTCATTACAAATGGGAAGCCATTGGGATGTTAATTGGTTAATTTGGGTGGAACATACTGTTTCAGCAGACATGCATGCTCATCAGTTGTCGTACGCAGCAATTCTACCCATGCACAGCCTCATGCTGCTGTAGTGTCCATTTGCCACAGCTATAAAATCCAGTAATTTATTACTTTTCCTCCCTGCTGCATTAGACTAGCACAGTGGCTGCCTGTTCCAATCAATACTTTTCATAGTGAGAAAGTTGTAATATTAACTCTGTTTCCCTACTCTGGGCCTTGGCTCAGTTTGTGGTAAAGGAATTCAATAGTCAGCTCTGCCTGCAGAGAACCTCTTTTTGACATGCTCAGACCTACTGTGATCAGTCTTGAAGGAAACAACATGAGCAAATTTTAGCAGATCAAGAGGGAAATAGAAGCATAAACACATGCAAACTGAGAGAGAGCGTGAGAGAGAGAGCCTTTGACCAATAAGTTGCTTCTTTCGTGACAATATTCAACCCTAAATCCCATGCAAAAAGTGAGTGTACACTTGGGGAAA
Organism: Leiocassis micropogon; assembly: GCA_028565275.1. Classification (NCBI taxonomy): domain Eukaryota; kingdom Metazoa; phylum Chordata; class Actinopteri; order Siluriformes; family Bagridae; genus Leiocassis; species Leiocassis micropogon. The sequence goes on from JAOVVA010000037.1 coordinate 19,519,750, forward strand.
AGAGCCATACATTCTATATAATTAAAACCAAAACCCAGACACCCTGGCTTGGCATCATGTAACACTTATTGGATGCTAAAGTTTTACTATTGGAAGTGTAAATATAATCATTTTAAACTAAGTTGCATAACATCTATGTATCATAGACTTTATTTTGACAAAATAATTACACTTTATCCTCACATTAATGCACCATTAATTGTAGAACTGATTACTTAGAATTGATGACAGTTTTAGGGACTTTCATAGGGCTGCTTGGCTATATAGCAGTGGCGATTTCTTTAAGACTGCAAGGGAAGCTCAGCTTCCCTTATAATGTCACAAAATTAATGGTCAAATTATGTACTATTGTATTAACATTTTATTGACTAAAAATGCGTTAGAAAAC